>JAIOKQ010000001.1:3000000-3355316 GCA_020654165.1 Oryctes rhinoceros
GTTTTTTACGGTCTATCGTTTCGTCAATACATAACCACAGTAGTTTATTTTTTATTGCAGATCTGATCCTGTTTTCAATTTCGGTACGTACACTTGGCACACATCTCCTTAAGCTTATTTCCGACGGTAACTCAAAGTCTGGATTATATTTATTCCAAGATTCACGGAATGGTTTCTTCCTGAGTAAGGAAAACGGTAAATTACACGCAGTCAGCATATAAAATAAATCAATTATAAATTGAGTTGCCTCAGTCGGTGATACACCCAGTTTTTTATTTTTGTGTTGCTGACTATTTACATGTCTTCTACAGCCATATTTATCATTGCGCATCAGAGGTATATTACAAATTTTACATATAATCTTACTTCCATTATATATTAAGTCAGGAAATTCTCCACAGAACTTTTTCACTTTGTCGGCCTGTGGGCGTTTCTTACTACGCGCGTCCGCCATACCGTCACAACCCGATCGCATACGGTAATAAACTACCGAAATGCGATGCGAGTTATTTGCTTATATATTACATTACATATCCCCCCGGCCACGTCCGGCGGTACGCCTTCTGACTTGCCACGCACTTTGGGGAGCTCTACTTATCAGTGTTCTGGAAGGAAACTACTCCCGAAATCAGACCCCTTAGCATTTCCTAGAAATAATGCAACGTGCCCTAAACAAGTTACTATCATCAGTTGCTAAAAAGTATTATCGAAATTAATTGATTTAGTTCGAATGGCAATAGCAAGATATGTTTACGTTGTATTGCACAAATGTTTTCACCAGGCTGGATCGTACGAAAACATAGACGTATACAGATTACTATAGCAAGAGAAGAATAGGTATTCGAAAAGAATAGCGAGATACTAGAAATTCGGCCAATGGTTTATCTGGTAAGTTGTGAAAGAATTATAAAATTATAATTTCAATGGGAATTGTAAGAAGACGTCATTATTAAATCTAAGCAGGAGTATTGTTTCATCTAGTTCATAGGAAACCTTCGCTGGTATAGAACTATAAGAAAAAACGTCTTGAATAGGCGAAAAAGTGTCTGCATTAGTCTATTAAAAATTAATCAAAAGCTATATAGCTCAAATTTGAGCATAGTTTTATTTCGTTTGATAACAATATAAAATTACATTTAAATTCCTGGCGACTTGGCACGCAGTATATGTGCAGAAGAGAAAAAACGTTTCATGTATGGCACAACAAAAATGTTGATGGTATGACATATCTTTAAATACGCTAAATTCTTTGTATGGTCGTAGGTCTTAGGCCTTTCTGTTTCAGAGATATTTGTATATTCTTTCTAATTGATTAATTTTATGTTTAAATGAGGTTAAAATTCGATAATTGTTAGGCAGTGGTGTAGTGATGGCCCAACGGGGTGTATAAGTTTTTTTCAAGCCTGTCATAACCTCAGGAGCCTTTGAGTGTCTAAGTTGTGTGCGTAAAGTGTGTTCCATGGCCTTGTTACTGTCACCCCCTCGTCGTAAAGGGTGAACCGCAGTTAATTGTACCCCAACTGCGAATGGTGAGAGTCAGGTGTGACCCCACCAAGAAAATTTGTTGATTATAGCGGGACTCGAACACACTGCGCTTAACTCTGCCCAGTCAAGCGCTGGCCCTCTTATCTCTAGGCCACTAAGCTATCTACTAGGCTATTAAATGTTCACTCTTTTCATTGATTTTAGCCATATCAACGTACAGTATTACGAGGTCCTTAACATTTTGGCCCAAATGATTATTACACTAACTCTGCATTTGGCTTCAGAGTTACTTCCAATTGCCTAGTTTTAGTAACCTGTGCAATAAATCTTCTTCATGTAACATTAACGGTAGATCATTTGCACTTGGCACTTGCACGTATACTTAGCACTTTTGACAGTTCTATGAATAGCTGTTTATTTTCCTCCTTTGTAAGCTCTATGTAAAGATGTTCGCCTTTAAAGAGACACTTTCTTTGCATATATCTCCTTTATGGTTTAGTACAGCAACAAATAATCGCAATATCCAGGTATGATGAGATGTGTTATTGCTTTGTTCACAAAAAAAATAAAAATAATAAATATAATTAATTCGATTATAGGTCAGAAACTATGTGTGTAACGATTGGTGTTCCGCACACCTTAGTGTCTGCCTCTTTTAAAGCTGCTTCGCAAGTTTTCGACGACTCAAAGAGGTAACCTTCGAAATGGCCAATTCAATAACTATTTGCCTAAAGGCAATCTGTGTGATCCGAAACCGATAGCACTATAGCAACATTTAGTGCTAGGAGATACAACCGGTTGCAGTCCAGAGGATACATACCCGCCTCATCGTTCTTGAATGAGGATACAATTAAGAGACATTCCGTTTCTGATGGCTTGTTTTTTTATTAGGAATATATGTAGAAATTAAGCTGATTCTTATAAAATTATTATAATATTATTTTAATATCTGGTAATTGATTAATTTGTCGGAGTAAGAAAGAGCACGTTTAATTAAGGCACTTCACATTAAATCTTATCCTTAAGGTACTCTGTTTGGGTTTGTCTTATGTTTATGAATGTTATTTTGGTAAATTAACATTGTATAACAAGGTTCTGAAAGCGTACATATTTGTGTTAAACAAAAAAAATAAATAAAATAAATAAATAAACCAAGTTAAATTCATAACTAAAATTTCTAACCTTTCAATAATAACGAGAAAGTTGGCATTAATGTATAGTACAAACCTGCTACATCAAAGTTTGCAATAGTCTAAATCTGGCAACGGCCACCTCCGCTAAAATTGAACGTATTATGGAAATAGTATCTACGAAGATTGGTTGATAATTGGTATCAGAAATATGTAGGGTATCCTCCAAAAGTAGATATATACAATGTAATCGACGGATAAATGATTTGAGCAACTACTTTGTTATTTTGACCGGAACGCTCTGTACATAATGCATTTTTAATTTCTAAATCTGCAAATAAATCATCACAATATACGTTTCTATGTGTATTTCTAGTAGATTTCGATTTATAACTAGAGAGGACGAAGGCAGACGAAATTATTACTTCTTTGCAGAGACTGGACAGACTCGTGTATTGTCGGTCTCTCCTGGCACTAGTAGGCAACGTGAATCCATTCTCGTGAGGCGAATAGACACAATTCTATCTAGTCGCTGTGAAAAAGGAATAATTCCACCTGCCTTTGTCATCTCTATTTATAAGCCTAACGATCTTGTGTAATGATACACATATGTATGTCTAATGTTGAAAGTAAAAGAGATACTTACAGTTAAACGGGAGCCCTGTATTTGGGCGTTGCATCCGGTGTTCGTTACAAAAGATTGTAACGAATATGACGTTTTAAAACTATCGATTCAAAATTTTGAATACAAAGTGGCTACTTGAAGTCAAAGGCATGTTTTGCATTTAGATATTATATCTAAATGGTTTGTCGTGTTAACTCTATGCTAGCCTTTTCCCATTTTCTTCTTTACGCACTCTTTCGATTTGCAATGCAGCTGTTGTAAATTTTAATAAAAACGTTTCACTAATAAAATTACAAATAATCTTAAGATGACTAACAAACCTCTTTCGTTAACATCGAAATTCTTCCACAACCGCTCATACTTCTTATTCTTTATTCGGTGTAATACGAGCACATATTGCACGTCTTATTAAATACAAATTAGTTTTAGATTGACGCAACTTACGGTACGGCATTTCTTCACCTGTAAAGTAACTAATCTAGCACGCTTAGAAGTATCGCCTCCTTGTATTATTCGACGCTCAGCCGAGCAAGGCATCTCTTTCTCCTTAAATTTTTTGACTCTTCGACTGTTCTTCGACTATTGCCGCGCGCTAAAGCGAAATTATTGCTGCTAAATAATTATGAACTTCGTCCTTGGCGCGTGAAACATCGTCCTTACTCAAATGAGATATTGACCAAGAGGAAAAGTATCATCCTCTATATATTGTATGTATTATAACGTTCGACCCTTGACATAATAACAAAATACGAATTTTATTCGTCTAGTTCAGATGCAATTAGGAAAGTAACACTTCGCATTCGATGAATTAATATTGCGGCTATTGAATTCAACAATAAGAATTCGCAATACGTAAATAGGTATGTATACGGATTTAACGGGAAACATTTAAAAGTAACGATAAACACGACTGATGATGAAACTCCAAACAATGGCATGAACATTAGGTTCTCTCAATATCATTATTGGAGTTAAAAGTAATTAAACCCGTTTCAAAATGCATCACATTGCTGCCAATTAAATACACAAATCATTTGACTTTACTCGGCAATAATGTGACCGGATGAATTTTGAAGAAGTATTTATGATAGTATTTTATGCAACGATTAGATAATATGCTACAACGTATGGTTTAGGATCGATGCAACATTAGCAATAATAATAATAATAAACGTTTATTGCTGTACAGTTACAAAGCCCAATTAACGGGCAAAAATAAACTAAGCAAAGACAATGCAAAATGAAGTACTCAAGTTAAATAATGCATCCCTCCTTATCAGGAAGGAGTAAAAGAAACAGTTGAGGATATTGCACTTGCAGATATGATTCTACGCAGAACAGATAAACGAAATAGGCGAACGTAAGAGTAGATTAATCTTAACCGAATTCAAATAAAGGTATTAGATGAGCAGGCAGCTCGACACGTCATATAAATATTAACCTTGGTAAGTAGTTCGTCGATGTTTAGTTTGGTATTTAATAATTTAAAAAGAAAGGTTAGCTTCTCGTACTACTGAAGTGATGCTTTAGGAAATTGGTCGTTTTTCCTTGTAAACGGTATATCTCTATAGTCGTATATACTTAAGTGTTGAACAGTAGTTACCAATAAATATCAAATCACACTACATGATGATGAAACATACTATACAGTATGTTTCATCGGGAACTGCATCGGTTTATATATTGAAAACTTGCCAGTGTACTAAAGCGTCTGTGTACTATTAAACTAAAATATTTTTAATTAAACAACCTGCAACTTCCGGTTATACGGGAAATTGTTACCAACGCTGTTATTTTTAATGGAACACCCTGCATATTATTATGTTTTCGAATTAGTGATCAAACATAATCATGTTAATTTGGAAACAATCTAGCATTGATGAACCGTTGAATTTTTCTATTTTGTAAATACGTGGAGATTTGAATTGCTCCAGTAACGAGAAGTGTGCTTGTTTAGCGGTTCATTTATTGTAAATTTGTTTTCATTTATCCAGATAATTTTATGGATATCGCGCAGGATGCTCTTGGTTATCATTTTATTGCATTCTCCATAAATAATAGACGAATTTTAAAAATCAGCGTCAAATTTAAACGTGCCGGATTATCTATATGAAACGGTTAATTTGTGTTATAATTGTAGAAAATGTTAATTGAGCTAATGAAAAATTACCCAGGCGAAGCTATCACACACATAAACATAAATACAACATTTAATGATAATAATAACAATCTAAAATCTAACAAGATGCAGCTTATTATATTATAAAAACCACTACATTAGGAAAGTAGATGATTAGTAAAGAGTCCAAACGATGTGCCCGACCAGTAGCGTCGATGCGAGAGCAGAGTGGGGTAAACTCCGCTCTCGCATAAGTAGTAAAAATAAACGATGCATTTAGTTGCCGTTCTAACGTGTTAAAGTATACGTTGAAAATGTTGCGAGGTCGTAAAAATAATGCGTCAAATCGGTTGTCTGCTACCGTAGTAAATAAATTTATACATCGGTTTCCCGATTTAATATATGAAGGTAAGGCAGTGAAATGTTTAGTTTGTGAAACAACTTTATTATCTTGGAAAGCGAGTCAGTGTCAAAGACATATAAATAGTGACAAACATAAATTGAAAAAGATTAGACGCAAATCATATAATGAATTTGTGGTTGATTTAACGATGATGCTAATTGCGACCAATATAGCAATACATAAAGTCCAACACCCAATGTTTCGCCAGTTTTGGAATAAATACAATCCTACGTGGAAATTACCATCTAAACATACGCTACACAATTACGTACCATCAGTGCGTGAAAGAATTGTAAATTTTACGAAAAAAACGGTGAAAAATAAATACCTTTGGTTGACAATGGACGAAACTACAGATATTAAAAAACAGTCCATCCTATCCATTGTCGTAAGGACGCTGACCCCACAAGGATCTTCTGACCCTTATTTACTAGCCTGTAAACGAATGCAAGATTGTACTGCCACGGCGATACGTAGTGTATTAATAGAAACACTACACAAATTTGAAATTTTACCGGAGCAACTGTTAATGTTAGTTACCGATGCTGCCGCGGTTATGTGTTCCACAGCAAAATTACTCAAAACGATTCAACCAAACCTGCTGCACGTCACATGTTTGCTTCACGCTTTACACCTTGTAACAAACATTATACGTACAAGTTATCCTGATGTGGATGAACTAATAGGACAAACGAAAGCGGTTTTTCTTAAATCTCCGAAACGTATTCGCCTATTTCATTCGCAGTGTCCTGACATACCCGAGCCGCCGCAACCAATTCTTCTACGATGGGGTACGTGGTTAGAAGCAGCATTCTATTATTATAAACATTTTGAAAAAATTAAATTAGTAGTTTTACAACTAGACGGCAAAGAAGCGGCTGCAATAAGGCCCAGTCAGGTTCAATTTAAAAATCCTCAAGTTGCAGCAAATTTAAAAATTATTTACGACAGTTACGTTCCAATAGTGGATGCAATAAAAAAGTTACAGAACAGTGCGCTGTCCTTATCGGACTCATTAGCAATTATTGACCACGTAGAATTAGCGCTGCATATCCTTGATGATGAAAAAAGTGTTTGTGTTCGTGAAAAATTTAATAGTGTATCAGATAAAAATGTAGATTTTACAAAATTCCGGCAACTTTTTACCAATACTGAAGATACGTTGTACAGATACAAAGAGCACTTTAACTATGCAAATATAACATCTCTCAACGTCGAACAATCCTTTTCAGCATATAAGCATTTATTTACGTCGCTACGTACGAACCTTTCCGAGACTAATACAGAAACATATATGATGGTGCAATTACTTCATCGCGCACATCCGGATATTTCTGCAACAATGTAAACATGTTAGGTAAGTTATTTATGTTTTTTCTTAACGTTTTGTAAAGTGATTCAATATATTTATTTTTAAATAAGCGCACTGTTATTCTGGTAAACTCTCCACGCAACGCCAATGCTCGGGCACATCGTTTGGACTCTTTAATGATTAGTACGTATGACACTAATAATAACCGGAAATGTAAAAAATTCCATATTTAAGAACTATTAAATAAAATTAAATTGCTCAAACAAACACGGAAATGTCGAACAAATCGAACCTAGATGGATATATGTTAACACTATTAGACATTGACATAGTTGGTCACTGAGAGTGGTGACGCCTCCTAGTGATAAGATAAAAAATTAATTAGTGCCTACTGTTGGTAAAAGTTCAAAAAATTAGTAGCAAATCCGGAACAGGAACAATCACCATTAAAACCATATTAATCACCAGCAACAAGACGATCAACAAAAAGAAAAAATGCAATTTCTTTTACATGGATAGCCATGCTGCAAGAAACGCGGTATCTACAGATATACATATAAAGTTGCTGCATTTATATATTCTTGATATCCTAAATTCCACAAAATGGAACCACGTTGTAACCTCTAACGAACAAGCGTAACAACGAAGGTTTTAGTAATCAGGTGTTTGGTGTTTCCAAATAGAAAACGTGGTATCTTAAGAAACAGTTGGCATATCCTTACCATATATTTATTAAATGTTAACTTTGTATCAGAAAGTACAACAAGATCCTTAACCTCCTCACAACGCCTTAAAGAATCATTGTTAATCATTGTATGTATACGGAGCTTTTGTGCTTAGTGGTATTTAGCGGTAAATGATTTTCGAAGCAGCGAAGACAAACAAATAGCACGTGCGTCTACAAGATGTCACAATTCGTAGTAGTATATATTTTACGAAAAAAAAATTAAGATCATCAGCATACCGTAAACATTTGCAAATAAGTCGGTTAGGAAGATTATTCATGAAAATAATAACAAAGGTGGTCCAAGAATGGAGCCCTGTGGTAGACTCGATATAGGTAGGTACTTACTGAAAAATCCGGTGTTCAACATACTTGGTATAGCCGCACAGTATCAAATCGTCAGAAATACCGCATACACGTAGCCTACGTAAGAGAGTTTAATGTCCAACTGTCGAATGTCGAAATCCCTATAAATCACATATTTCTGAATACATAGATTTAAAGCCTCAAATACATCACGACAAAACACGTTCAACTTAGTCATCGTTAGCCTAGCTCCAATAAATCCAAAAATCCAGAAAGAACAAGTCAATTATATTATTTTGACAGTAATCATAAAGAAAAAGCGAAAAAGATACCAGAGTTTCTGATATAAAGTGTCGAAGAACTATTTAGCATGCATATATATCTTTGCATTCTTGCATTCTCGACGAATTTAACCACCAAGATGTGGCCATTCTAGGAAACGAGTCACCGAATTTTTTATTAACATCATTTTTTTGTAAAACGTTATAAATGCTTAAATAATATATTGTTACCTATCGGGAGGACTAAGGTTGATCTATATCGCTTTTAATAATTATTACTGCTTCTATATTGAAACAATGGATTCTGATGGTCATTGTTTTTGGGAATAATCATGTCATATTTTCTTGAAAAAAATCAAGATAATAACGGAGACGTACTATGCATTATATTACTTGGCTGGAAACACAAGTTGTGAAAAAACGCATAGTGTGTTAGTAAAAAAGATTTGTTCCATCAAGACAGCGTCCATCGTCTCACACGTTAGTGGCCGCGCGTAAAATTTGACCAGGTCTGGCCTCTAGCGAATTTTTTCTGTTTCTTAGGCTTAAAGTTTCTTTGGGTGGACAGAGGTTGTCGTCAAATAAGGGGGTCGTCGTAGTTGTAAACGCCTATTTTGCAGAAGAAGATACCAATTGATATTCGGAAGGATTAAAAGGTTACGACATTGCTGGCAAAACAAAGAGGCTATGCTGAGAAATAAATTTGAATTAGGCAAAAAAATTTGCTTGCTCCTGTGTTAAGCTGAAAGCTTTTCAGTATACCACATATTAAGGATACGGATATACATATATATATATAAACTCAATTGTTTTCAACACTTGTGAAAAATTGTACTTAGAATGTTCTGCAAAAATAGTTGCAATTTGTAGAATATTGGACATCTTGCTTTTCATATTACGTATTAACTAGCTTAATACTAAAGACATTTCCCCTTAAAACAGGAGGACTTCTTGATCATAGGCCATCTCTAACATTCCGATAAAGATCTCTTTTTTGAAGTGATGTCTTCATAATTATTTTAAATAGTACAGCCCTTATATTTTTTAAATTTTTGATTGATGATAAGGTACTGCGTTAATTATATAAAACTTTTCCTGTACCTAGAGTTATTCGTTTTTGAGATATTTTGTATCTTCGAAATACTGTCCCAACTTGTGATAATTAAGTATCAAAAATTTAAATTCGCGCTCTCATTTATCTATTATTCTACTGACTTTTTAAAAAAATTCTTATAAGAATATATTCTTTTAAATTGTCTTGGCATATTCAACCTTAAGAAATTTATATGTCTAATACAATGAGCAACATTCCAAATTACATTTGTCATAGAAAATGCGTATAAGAATTACCTGCCTTGCGCTATATATATTGTCGTGCAAATTTCCAGTTCACCCTGGGAATTTTAAATAATAGCCGTGCGCAATTAAAACTTTTTAACATACAAATTTGGTACGCGATCAACTTGTAAAAGTTCCTGCGACGCACCATCTTCCTTACCGGCCGCTTCAAAAAATCAGGAAGAGCTCGTTTATAAAAATCGAATAAAATCTCAATCAACCTCGATAGCTTAATGAAAATTTAATCGTTCGGAACCTTCGTGTCCGTCGTAAAAGCGGCGAATGTGAAAATATCGTTGTTTTGTTGCGACGGTTATTCTCGTACTTTTTGCTTTATCTGTTGTTGGTGGTTTGCCGTTTGGTTATCGGTAAACGTGCGTAATGCGCGGCGGAAAAAAATCGATTTGTCGCAATCTTTCTCTCGATCCTCTGTGGTCGGCCAGCTGGAAGAGTGGTCGTCGTTAGAAGATGGAAAGTGGTGCTTGTTTGATTTGGAGAGGTAGACGCATCATCTGTTCTCTTGTATATATAAAAGGGAAATGGGATGATCGGCGTGCACTTAGTTAGTTTATGTATAGTAGAATTGCGTGCTGTACAGTACTAGTAAGCAAGAATAAGCTCTAAGTGATCTTGTTATCGGATTCTGTTTTGAACGTTTCGCGTATAAGTACGTCGTTTTGGGATTACGGACAATTGAGGTGAGTAAGTTAGAAGTTTATTAAATATATCATTTTGTACATGCAACTAAATTGTCTTCCAATTACTTTACCAATAATTGCTTCATTTTATTTCGATAATTTTAATTAATCAAAAACAATTTAGGGGTTAATTTTGGATTAATTTGGGGTTTAGGTATCTAATTATTTTTCAAATTATATTATTGTATGTGACGGCAGACCTTTGGAAGGATTAAGTTACAAAGTGTTATAACTCTCGTAGCTTCTTAGTATAGATGTTGAACAATTAAAATACAATACGTTGAGTATATAGAATGAAAGAACAAAATGTAAAGAAATTTGGCTCATCTGGCATCCTTCTAGAAGCATAACAACCAAACCTTCATACATATGTGAAAACAAAAGTGAACTTTTCACAAACGATCCTTTGGATGACAACCTTTGTTTCCAATTTCCGGTTTTACACTTTTCTTCTTTATTAAAGAAAGGATGATGTCATATTCAATACATGGCATTCAAATTCTTAAAGAGTATGTACTAGATTTTCTATTTGTGAACTGAAAACTTGCTATTGTATGTTGTTTCTTTAAGGTCGGGTTAGTATATAGTAACCGTGCGTACACTGCAGCCGCTTTGACTAAATTTCTAGATTCATTGGAAAAACGAAATAGCTGTAACTCAGGAGCAAATGTAATAATATACAATAGGATCATTTAAAAATTGTTGTGTTTGCTGACGTAAATTTTAAAGCATATTTACTACAGATCACCAAACACTTATGAATGCTTCGATCAAGACAACGTCACAACTCATAGAACAGTAAAAACAAGGAACCCCTTACATGAATGTTTTGATAGTACAAACAGTTTTTTGCTGCTCTAATTAGTTTAGATAGTTTTATTTTTTTACACCTGAAAAATATAGTTTTTAGAGAGCCATCACCCGCGGTACAAGAACTTGCTGAAGCAACTGAAAATCTTTGTGATATGATAACGCTACATGAGCTGACGAGTAAAAAATTGTATTGTACAATTGTTTCCTAAAGTTTTCCTTTACTTTTACTAGATAATAATTCATTTTTGTACCGGCTTTATTACTATTGACATAGATTACTACAGTAGCTACTTATGCTGTAAACAGATACTTCTTTATATTATTACTGTCAACGTTAAATAAATAAAATTTCAATCTTGGTATAATTTCAGCAAGATTTAACTGTTAGATTTAATAGTAGACGTAGTAAATATTATATTTGATGGCTTTTGAAACGGCTGCAATTGACATTTAAAGACTTAAAGGTAATTAATCAAACAACTTTCATTCCATACAGCTACAGTTTCTACACATTGCAAAGGGATTACGAAGTCAACTGCTAACTATTATGCGGTGTTTAGGAATCGGAATATTTCCTATAACCCTATTTAAAAATGTATATAGCTAAGGGTGATAAATAGTAGCTAACTGTTTTCTCGTTAAAATATATTTTAGATGTAAAAAACAAAGCGTTAATTTTTAAGTAATTTAATTAAAATAGCTGTTAAAATATAGTTTGATTTTTCAGGTCAAAAAATATGAAATCTTCCATATGCCTTAATTTGTCATTATAAATAGGCAAATTTAGCTTAAAACGCTTGTACTTAGATACAAACTAAGATTACTGGGCCATTAATCGATTCTATGCCGAAGAGCATTACATTCCTGCTTTAAAGTATCTCTTTATTAATATTTAAAATAGCCGGCATGTGAACTAAAAAATATATGTGTTCTTATTTAATATAGTATCGCCAATGTTATTGGGTATAAAGTAAAAACAAGATCGGATCCACATGAAATCTTGTGAAACATCAAATTGTTATCCAAACGATATGAATTGATTGATTTAATTGATAATTAAAATAATTTCCTTTTTTAAATGGGTTTTAATTATCTTTCGGATACTTGACACTTTCGGAGGAGTTAGCTACCAATTTTTATTTGAAAAAAAACCCTCGCTTAAATTAAATTTATAATGCCCGAACTTTGGTCACATATAGTGCTGATCCTTTCAAAACATACAAAGATATCCAGTTTAAATTAAAATATTACGGAGGATTTTATAAACTTCGTCGTACGATACTGATGCAAATATTAAGTAATGGAGAACAGCAAAAGTAATTAAAACAAAATGTTAATTTTGAGCATAGAAAACAAACACTCGCAAGTTTTGCAATGTTGCACCGGAGGTGTAGTCCTGTTAGATGTTGCGTGTCAAAAGGAAGGTGGAACCTTCCAGTAAGACTAAAACGCATTCACAATCGTCCTGCTAGAATTGTCTTCAGGAAGGACAAAGCGTTGTACAATCTATTATTAATATCAAAGTATCATTCGAATGTTGCTGTGGTGATTCTCGTGTTAATCTACGAATTCCTAGACATCGTACTAGATTTCTTCCTTTTCTGTAGGTTTAACAAATTTGGTTATGAAATATTAATATTTTCAAATAATGATAAATAACCTTACCCTCTATTTCGCGTTGTAGGAAGTCCCTGAGGTATGAGGGTCGATAGCAATAATTTGTTCATAAATAGCAAGGTTGTCTTGAAAGCTCATGCGCAACTGTTAGCCGAAGAAAAGGCTAATCTAATTTCTTTAAAACTTGTTCTTTATTGGATAACAAAGAACGTAGTAAAAAGGTTGATTACAAAAAAGTCATCTCATATTTGCTAGATTAAATTAATCTAATATTGTCTTTCTGATAGGTTAAGTTTCTATTTAAAAGTCCAATTATATATTCACAAAGCGAGTCAATTAGCCATGTTATTTTCATACAACCAAACGACGCAGAATTAAAGCATTGAATTGTAAAGGAATTGATCTTATCATAAATATTAAAAAACTTCTTCGAAACTTTAATGTGTGGTGTCAGTTTTCCATCAATTTCTTATATTGATTTGGCATAGTGATTGAAAGCGTAATTGCTAGATTCGG
This sequence comes from Oryctes rhinoceros, assembly GCA_020654165.1. NCBI lineage: Eukaryota > Metazoa > Arthropoda > Insecta > Coleoptera > Scarabaeidae > Oryctes > Oryctes rhinoceros. The sequence goes on from JAIOKQ010000001.1 coordinate 3,013,368, forward strand.
TACTGCTGCATTTGAAAGTTTCGTTTTGCATGGCCATCATAAACATAGGCAAGGTTAATCACCTTCATTATATTATGATCGATCCTAAGTGCATTCATATAAGTACTAAAAAGGTTTGCCGACTATAATGTATATTTCCATGGCAACTCTGCAATTCTGAGTAATGCATCGCTTGTAATCGTCTCAGTTAAATTTAGAAGTGTATAATCTACCAATATTACACTAGGTATCATTATATATCAAAAAAGAATGTAAAAGCGTCAATAGAACGATAAGAAAAAAAAAAGGAAATAAGAAATCAAAACCTTTGAACACTAGACACGGTACTACGCCAAAATCATAGTAATGTACATATATGCATATACACGAGCATCTTTTATTTTCTGTTCATTGGACCGTTTAGTCACCGTCGTTAATTGTTGCGGTTCATTATGTTCAATTCATGTAAGCTATAAGCATGGTATTGCAACATGACAATTAGCCTACAAAGTATAAGACTTTTATTCGCTTTTGGCAAGTGTAAATTATAAACAATTCATAGCGAAAGCTATTAGCGAAATGTTTATATTTACATATTTTCCTGATTTTTTGAAATTTTTCAAATTCGTAATTGAATTTTAGCAACCGAGAAGGCTAGAAGCTTTTGTATTTAAAATTATATTATTTTAATAGTAATAATTAATGATGTTATTTAGGTAAAGATGTTACTGCAACAAATTATAATAATAATAATCAAATCAGCTCTGAATGATGATAAAATTAATGTTAATAAATTAAATATTAATAAGAGGATTGTTCTGAAAACCAAGAGAACGCAACTACATTATTAACACATTGTTTATTAAATATGGCTTCAGCTCTTTTCCATACTCTTTAAAATTGCAATACTTCAAGATAACAATTTTCGTTGCAAATTTCTAACCTTGCGAAGTCAATTGGCAATATGGGATAGTGCTGGTAACATCGTAGTTGCTTATGAACTCATTTCTGTCCAAATAATGCATCGCATGAGATACTAAAGCAAAATACTTACACTTAACACTAGTGATTTACGCAATCATATTATATTCTAAATTCTTCACCAGTATTAAAATTGATTTAGCTTAAAAATACACATAATCCACTTAAAGTTAACAAACCGTCTTCTTTGAAATTCTCTACAGCTACATTAGGTCATTATTCATAAAACATGTTTTTGATCCATAAAAGCATCCTTAACGGTAGGGTTGCCTCTTCAGAAGCAGATCGTTTACCGTAATTTACTGCGTTCATCAAACCGTGATGAACTCAACTAATTGCTTTTGTTAAGACATTGAATATTAGGTTTTGAAAAAAAAAAAATATCAAAGAATTGCATTTTTTAGACTAATTTGATTGAAATGATTCCTCTTCTGTAAAATTTAATCTCCAGTTTGGCTCAAAAATACCAAATCTTTCACTTGGCTCTTATACAAGATAAGCTATTTCCGTAGGCTCCGAAGCTTGTGCTTCAGTAAATAGGAATTTTTAAAACGGTTTTTTCCTCTAAGTTAGATTCGTAGATGGTTTAAAATTACTTTGAAATCAACGGGAATCTTCGTTCAATTCTGAGGCAAAAAAATCCTAACATTAAAGAAACCATTATTTCTCCTGAACTGCACTTGTTAGTAGTCTAATTTCAACAGCTTCCTTGTTATCACAATTTTTGAAAATATTGCGTTTGATTACATAGCACTAAATATTGTAAATGTATGGTAATACGAGATATAGGAGAATGGAAGAAAGGCGCGCCTATAAAGGCCAAATCCATCTGCTACACAGACCGCTCAAAGACACAGAATGGAGTCAGAATCGCGATTTGTAAGAGCTTAAATCACTAAGTTTAATTAAAAGTGCTACAGTATTTCAAGCCGAAATGGTAGCGTATTGAAAAATTAGGCCGACAAACAAATAACTATCGATCTATTCAGACGATTCACACGATAGTAAAAACAACCACTAAACAATGGAAAAATGAAAAATCTGAAAACTTGTGGAAGACCATTCCAGGTCAGAGACAGGCCAAGCAACTTCTGACTGGACTCAAGGAAGATCTTCAGCCTTCTGTCTCTGGAAGGCCTACAGCCTTCCAGAGACAGGAAGTTTGTCCCAGTAGTGGTCCTATTAACAGGATATCATATCCTCGAGAAGCACATCAGCATTCTGGTCCTGACAGAGGAAACAGCAGTAGATTTTGCCAAGCGGAAAAAAAGACTAGATCTAAAAAGGTAGCAGTGAGATAAGTCAATAACCACTTCGGGTAGTAATCTAATCTAACCTAAATGCTGTATAACTATTGGCGAAGAAAAAAAGTGCTAAAGAAAGTTATTTTAAGAGGTGTTCAGATGCACGATCGTTCACTTCTAAACACTTCTGAATTCGAATGAGGATAATACGCTGATACAATCATTGTTAAATAAAAAAGCCTACTACAAACCTACTTGTTTCTATAATGGCAAACTGACAAAATTAATATTGACGATTCGAAATGGTTATTAACACTAAAATTCTGGCAAAAATTCGAAACCAAATAATATACAAGCTTTGCCCTTTAAAGAGGAGGACTTTTAGCAAAACTATATAGAGCACGTGAGGTTTCCTGACTAGACCAAGTACAGCCAATCATCTATTTAATGCATATCTCAAAAACAGAAGAAAAACCTAATTACTTTGAAACCTTTAACAAAGCGTGATTACCCTTTATTAATTATGTTTATGTTTGGGTAGTTATCAATTTATGAGTTGAGCTTGAGATCAAGAAGAAAAGTGTTTTGAAAAAACTCCATTTATAAAAATATATTCTTCCGAGTTCACGAAGATGCCTCACCTTCTATATGAATGACCTTAGCGCTTGTCGAGAAAGAGTATAAACCAGTAATATTATTTTATTTTATCAAGAAAAGCATTATAGCCTAAACTATCTCCATCTACATTACTAACATTTTAATGTTATCTAATATGAAGTAAAGAATAAGACCGGGCCAAACGTCGAAATTTGCGCGACACAAAATTTCTTGTTTAAGGGGGGCGAATGGATTTAAATGAAAATGTCTTTCCTAAATTAGCAAACTCCGTGAGGTATTCGGAAAATATGAATTATTGATTATTACAAAAATTTCAATTATTTCTACATGTACATCATTAATGTTGTACTTGTAACATTTTCGCGCGGATCTTACAAAAAAGCGCGTAAGTCACAATTTTCACAATCTTAGTAAATACTTATCGGCCGTTAACTGGTAAATAATGCGATAATCGACTCGTTGCTAAATATAAGCGATCTTGAACTACACGCACGGATAATCAAGCGATCAATTATCGAAACACGATTAACGCTCGTTAGTGGACAGGAGACCAAATAAGGCCGTGTTCGATATGTAATTAGGAAGACCAAGCTTAAATTAAATTACTTTTTTAATTGTCGCAACGAAAAAAAAAAAGATTACAACGAATTTCGTATTTTATTCAATCTGTGTCAAGTTCGTTGTGAAAACGTGTAGGGGAATGTAATAAGTTAATTGTTTAGTTCTATATACGCGCGCATATTGTAAAATATCCTATCCGAAGCAATAGTTCACATACACTTATGCAAAACAGGCGATTATTCATCTTCACTGAACCAGGTTCGGTTATTATTAAATGCTGAACGTATTTCCTAAGATACTATTTAATTATATACATCATTTTTATCGTTTTATTCCATCAAAAAGAATAATCGGTCAATATTTACAAACTTGATTCTGGTGATTAGAAAAATATTGAAATTGTCTCGAAAAGAAACGATGAAAAAAATAATAAAACCGAAAATTAAGGAATTTGTAATACCCTTGAGCAATATTAGTAACTATACTAAGTTAGTTTAGATTAGTCTTAGATGAAATGAACTTTGTACAATATTCATTTAGCAAATTAGTCATATCAATCAAGTTAATTAAAGAACTGAATAAGCTTAAAAACAGATTCTGTAGAATAAACAAGTTAATCCAAGAACAAAAATCAATGAAAATGGAATTGTTTGAAGCGCAGGATTTCTTACTTTCAGAGCTGTTTGCAGCAACTATGCTTAATGTTTCTTCCATTTTGATGATGGAAAAACATCAACTTTTCCACTAAGTCTTCAAGTCCTCTAGGTTCAGATCAGGCGATCTTGATTGTCATGAATTTCGAAAATGTCCTCTTATATTTTCAATTGCCTCCTCCTTCAATTTCTACAGCGCGATTGAAATAATCTCTTGACATTTATAGATGTGATTCGTCAGTAACAACTACAGTTACGACCATGTCATTCTTTATTTCCTTGAAAAAACCAAGACCAATGACAAAATTAGCTGTGAAACAGATTTTCTTCTTAAGAAGACCTTCCTAAATGGTTACCTGTTGATTTTCTGTTAATCGCATTCGGTAGTTTAGAATACTTGCTCCGCCAATAAGAGAAAAAATGGGCTTCACTTGTCCTTTCTTCGTTACGTCTCACTTGGCGAAGAAAGAAATGATCTTTTTCTCTTTAGTTCAGCGTCGAATCGACCCTTGCGTTCCTAGAAAATCATGGCAATAACTACTCCGGCAACTGCCGGGAAGAATTCATTTTGTCGACCAACCTTTAGTTTCTGGCATGTAGTGATGTATCAATATCTTATTTACGGTATTCCGCTTTAACATGTTCAAACATTGCTCTGAGTTCCGTTTTTTGATAAGTCGTGAGTGATATTTTGCACACCCTCAATTGAGATGTTTATCATATCGACAATTCCGCTAATTTTCACCCAGCTGTCTGATTACTCGATATCACGAATCTTATTAATTATATCGCCCATAGTCATCTTAGTTGGACGTGCTGGCCGTTCCTCATCAAAAACAGCTGATCGGTTACACTTAGACTGATTAAACCACAGCAGAGTCCTTAGTTGCAGTTTATCATCTTACTTTTCTCTGATTTGTGCGCACATTTTCTCACCCAAAGAAAGAAATGAAATCATTACTGTTTCATGATTTCGCAAATCCACAAACTTGCTCACTTTCAACAGCTCTTAAAACAACACTATTCGATGAACCGACTCAAGAATAGTACTTACAGTCGGTAATGCAGATTTCAACACAAAATGGACCATCTGTCTCCAAACGCGGGTGCCTCTCATACCGTTATGACAAGCTTGAAAAGCATATACTCCCTGTTGGGCTGTCACCACACTAAAAAAAAGTCAAAAAGTACCTACTTAAATATATAACACTAAAAACGACTAAGTGTCACCAAACTCTTATGGAACGAGCAATTTCGTATTGCTTAATTAATAATAACTTTCAATCTGACAATAGATAATCATAGCTAGAATTAAAAATGCACAAAAATTTTGTTGTAGAAGTATTGAATTATTATATTCGACAAACATTGGCAAAAGTAACAACATAATTTTGAATTTATAAGTATTTGCAACAATATTTGTTACTGATCGATGCTGTTCTATTTTAAATATGCAAAGTATAAGCAAATAACACGAAAATAAGTGGAGATTTCAATTCTGAGTTAGACGGTGAACCTACCTTAATGTTTACACAGAGTTGGTAGCTTATGTATTATAGTAGTACACTTACTTGTTATTTAAAAATATACATGTATTATACGATTTGCTAAAGCAGCATGGCTAACGTTACGTTAAATTTCTTCATCGCCCGTGTAACCTGCTGGTCCATAACAATCAAGTAAGAATATCAAACGCGCGTTCATTTTGCACACAATACGTCTGTTTGTGTTTTTGTTTAAGTGATTTCGTCACAGACGCAATCAAGAGGAATACGTACGTTGACTCAATGACCATCTCGCTTCTCACAATCGCTAGCTGTGCACGTCGATATTATGTAAATTTCGACGAATTAAACGCAGAAAATTTTTACTTTCTTCAGGCGCTCTACCGAAAAAGTGTGTTTGCTTTACAGTCACAATTACTATTAATACGCAATTAGATATCTAAACAGAGAGGTCAACCGGCGAAAGTACAAACATTAGCATTCATTACAGTGTATCAGCCGGAATGCTTGTATAAATTTATTAATTAGATGAGATAGAAGAATACGATTTTTGACTCGCATCCGGGTAATTATCTAATTAGATATTTTAAGATTGTTAGTCTAGCAATAGAATATATGTAGCTTTTTTACAGCAAGTAGGTGATGCTTGAATTGTGAATTGTTGTACAATATTCACGACGCCAATGACCCGACGGGCTATTATAAACATAGTAATAGAATATCTCTTTGCAATATTGGTGGGCGATACTATAGATAAAGATCTATTTTCTAAAAATATTTCAATTGCATAGCACTCTTATTAACTGAAAACAGATATCAACTTCTTATTTCAAATAGAATAATATAACCTTATCAATTGACGATGTTTAACAGCATTAATCAATTGATGATTAATGCTGTTAAACTATAGGTTTAAGTTCTACCAACCCTGAAGAATTTAAAAGCCACTATCTCTTCTTACCTATGCAAATAAATACATCAGAAATATCAGCATATCATACAAGATGTTCCGAAAATACAGTCCGAACATGCACATATTTAACTATCGAAAAAAATAAATTGTTTAAAATAGTAACCATTAGTTTTAACCAGCTCTACATATTTTAGTAACAAAAAACGAAACATATCTTACTTCGTATGTCTAAATTCATTTGTCTCCAAAAAATTTGACAACCATTCATAAACCAATCCATTTTACAATAAAACGTAAACGAATTAATAAAGTAGACTTAATTCTGGGTATGTTTATAATTAGGTATAATTCTAGAATGAGAGATTTGATTCATTATGCGTTGTATAATATCGCATTTTCGGAGATTATTTCACATAAGATATGTATTACTAAAAGCAAGATTTGGGAAGGTCCTCGATGACTTCTGACCTTCGACGTGTCCGCCGAACCATTTTTTCAAGCTTGGAAATAAAACAAGACACTGAGGGAAAATCCGTTGGATACGATGGACGTTGTACTGATTCGAACTTTAATTCCATAATTTCGTCCATCCAAAAAAAAAGCATATGCACCCGAGCATTGTTTTGATGGAAAAGGATCCTTTCCTTTTTCAAATGAGGACCTCGATTTCTTCCCTCAACCGATCCAATAACAACGCATAATCCCTTCCAGTTGTTATTTGTCCCTTTTCCAAGTAATTGGTGCAGATGATTCCGGGAAAATTTAAGTGTGCGACCGTTAAGATTTCATCAAAGGTCTATAATATATACAATATATTTTATTTTAAACAAGGCCGTTTCCGATTTATTTAAGTGTACCATGTAAGGTAGATCTATATCTATAATGTTGCACATCAAAATTGGGAAAACGCCTTTTGTTTGCTAGCATGTATTCGATGCTAAGTACCATCTTTCTAATAGACAAGATTTTCTTAATTTTGAAGACATTGCTTAATGGACCACAATCTCTAGCGATAATCGGGTAATAATCTATTACAAAGATCATCAACGTATTTGTTAGCCAAACTATCTGCAAATGTAATTTTGATCATATTCTGCTTATTAAATTTCGTGTCAATCATTTACATCATTTAGTTATTTTAGTTTTCCTTCATAGATGGTTCTAGCTTTTTGGTAAACATTAATATATCGGCACATTCCGCACCACACACGTTATTTGATTAATTCGGAATAATTGTTTCGGAACTTGTAGATTCCCATCACTTGTGTTATGTGACGTATGTGTGAATTATTTGGGGTTTGCCATACTACCCCACAGTCCTCGCTATCATTATTCTCTCTTCATGAAAATGCTTCTCCATGCTGTAAAGTAGTAAAGGATCCTCTTTCCCGTTGAAATATAGTCCATCTCACCCAATTTTCCAGATAAAATGACCAAATGCTTATACGTTGAAAGGAAGGAATGCGGGTAGGGCCGTGACCGTTGTCGCCCGCAACCTCCACTTATATTTCCATATTTACGTAAGACTTAAGCACTGTCGTATGTTTATGTCTACATGTTTATTGGACTGACTTATTCGCCTCGCCTTGACTTATATTGTATATATTGACTTATCCTATATCTATTACAATTTATCGGTAAAGTTGACCACTTTCCGTGCTTTTCATGAAATTAGCAGAGGCTAGACAGAGAGTTCAAATATCGCTTTATCCCGATTTCCTTGACACATGGAGATCTAGGTATCAAAAAAGGATTCGTTCCTAAGAAGAATCCTGTGATGTGGTGATTAGTAAGCCTGTCCGGGACAGGAAGGTGTTAAACAACACAAAAGTATCCGCAACCTTTGCCTCAACCGGTCACCGGTCGAGAATGAGGATCCCGCGCATCCTCAAATCGGCCGTTCTCATATTATGGCATTGTCCTTGCTAACACTGTTCATTGCCTCGGAAAAACTACGGAAATCACGGATTTTCACATTTCGTCGATGGAAGGCAACATTTATTATTTTATGTCAAATGTTTATTGATTAATAAATTTTCATTTAGAATCCGAATTATTTTTAGTTATAGTAAATTCCTTGTTTTTATTTACTTTTTATTAATATTACTTTGTAAAATAAATAATTGACGACCGTGGAAGCCTATGTTCCAGATCCCAATCTATTAATTAACTTTTCCCATTTATTAGATTAGTTATATATAGTTGAGGAAATGTTAGCGGATCTTATATATAATCTTCATTCAAATTTATTAGGACGCCAAAAATAATACGAAGAAGAACCTAAAAAGACCTCTCTCACGACCCCATTAATTCCCCATTTTTGTCTATTCAACTTTACCTTGAAGAAACAATAGTTGGAGTGCGAAATCCTGTTAACTTTACACATATACAGACAGAACTATATAAATTAATTAGGTAAATTGGCCGTATGGAAAAAACATGTAATTTGCCATTTCACGACATTACCGTATGTAATTCGTCTGCCTATCTTACGAAGATAAGGTCCAGAATGAATCATTCTAAAATAGTGAACCGTTACCTCGAAACACGAAGTTTGTTATCGCACAAACGATCGGCTCGTATAAAAAATGAGCAGTATCCAAGTAAACACGATTTTTTTTTATCTGAACAAATTATGTACATATCGGTCAACGAACAATTTCATGCAAAAACGATGTAATTTAACGCTAACTCAATTACTCGCAGCAGAAGTCTATTAACGATAATTAGGTAATTGCATTCTACAAAATAATTTTAGTAATGAATGAAAATACTATTGTTATTACGAAGCTAATATTTATTTACGGCGTTGCGGATATCAAGCGATTCCGTCAGTGTCATCACGTCTACTGCCATTATTACCGCTATTGTATTATTGATGTTACCGCGCCGCATGCGTACATATATTGATATGTATGCGGCGCTGTCCTAATTTTTAACGCAAAGAGATGTTTACAAAATTTTCAAATTTCACAATTTCTGAAGTTACACCTATATTTAAAGTGTATTTAATTGATTTTAAAATGTTGTATTATTGGCTAAGTTAATGAATTCTTACTGTTGTTGTATCCTAGTTCAGTCCAATTAGTTGCTCCTCAAACCTCCTTTACAATTCCTTGTTTGTTTATCAAACTCTGCAAAAGAACTCTTCATCGAACCATTTTTTGAAGTTTGAAAAAAAAACTGTTTTACGGGAGGTCAAACCAGGGGACTAACATGGTAGGTGGGGCACCAAATCGTATCGCGACTGGATTAGTTTTGTCGTTGCAGTTGTCGATGAGGAGGCCAGGGCGGTGTTGTGACATTTGAGAATTCCTTTTTCGTCAGGTGACCCCAACATTAAGAAAAAAATTCGCCTCACTTATCATTTTTTCGCTGGTTCAGCGTCAAATCCAATGAATAAGCATTCATTAAATCCTTAGCTTCTTCAAATATTCAACTAACATCACACCGTGTACTTTGCCGGGGAGAATCCATTTTTCCAATTGACTGGCATGTGGTGACCATCTACGTCTTATCTCTAGCCATAAAACGTCGCACAAACCTACTCGTACAGTGCTTGAATATGTTCGACATCTTTCTTCTGAAGTTATTGTGCGTTTCGGATTCTAATCAATCATCACTAAATGCCGATTTCTCACACTCAATTTTTCCTAAAAGATGTTTTGCACAGGTTCAATTAAGATGCTTACCATTGCTAATATAGCAATCTCTCTAATTTTCATACTGCGGCCTACTAACAGGATATCAATGAACTATATCCGTAGAGAGTCTGCAGAAACACTTTCCGCATGTTTCAGGAAATTAACAGAGACCAGACAGACTCGTGTTTTGTCGACTCTCGGGAAAACCTGTCTAGTCTCTGCCAATTTCGTGAAGCGCATCTCGTTTCTGCAGGTTTAGTCCGTAATTACCTCAATGCAACCATCTGACCGCTCCTCACCAAAGACTTCTCTTTGTAATTTTTAATCAGTCGATTCTATTAAGAGATGCGGTGGAAGAAGTCATTGGTCCGCAGGCTATTTTTTATTTGTAAAAATTAACTAAGAAGAAAGCACCAAGTGGTCTGTTTTCTTCATCCAAAGATCTTGTTGCTATGGAACGCAACTACGTAAAAATGTTGCTTGATATTTTCGACTGTACTTATCGTTATTAATTTCTCTTATTTGTTCCTGTTTTAAAGGTTATCTTTATTTTATTAAACCTTATTGCGAAGATATGAATTCGTTTAAAGCTGTCAGTTTTTGGTGAGTAACATGCAAATTTCATGTCTTACATGGTTTTAATACGAGAGAATTTTAATATTAATTAATACATAAAATCAAACTAAAACATCTTCTGCACATATCTTATTTAATATTTAAATTGATCGACTTTATACGCTATATAATGAACAATTAATGCGCACATTTAAATATTAAATTGTCCTGTACCTGCAATTGTCCAACAAATGTTTAGCTATGAAATGACACAGTGTCAATTTTCAATCAATTTCAAAGATTTGTGTAGCAAAGAAATATTACTTGCCTAAATTTAGCCAAAAATAATTGATTTTTTTGTATCCATTGTTCGTTATTATGTTCAAGTCTCATTATTGGATATTTTACACGTTTACTAATTAGAAATAAGTTTTGCAAAGTTTTATGTTAGTACTTACGTTCCTTGTATTGCCGAAGATGCAATAATTTACTTATGCAACAACTACATTTTACTTTAAAGTAACCAAACGTACATATGTACATTTAATCATCGCAGAATATCTTGTATAACGTTTACCTCAACCTTGATATTTCGGTGTAACCTCTTCCCGTATACAAACGCTTTAGAAGCAATACAAAATCGTTCTCGTTAATGTACGTTTCGTACATGTGAACGAAATTACGGCATTACTTGCTTTGTTTATACCTCTGTTAGGCAAGCACGTATGATCGTTAATTTTAACTCTTTCTCACCTCAACTCGACGTGAGAATATTTTAACGTACACTTCTCTAGCCCCTCGAAGGATGTCGGAGTGGAGAAAATAATTACGTATACATTACCCAAAGAAATCTTAAGACAGATCAAGCAATCCATGTCATCCGAAAACTTGTGCAAGATTTCCGTAATATTTATGAACGTATTAGTTATGCAATTGTTAATATTTTTCCGATCTGTGAAACTCTTACTATGTCATTTAATTCAAAATATCTGCGTTATGAAGTAAAACGGTCTCAATTACCGGTCGTACGTAAAGCACTTCACAATGTAATTTACTTAAATACCATTTAGTATGTATGTTATTTCAGGCAACAAATCATGCAATTATGAAAATTTTATAACTAGTGACCTTTTTGTTAGTTCTTCGACGTCGTTAAATAAAGTACATAGAGTATTGATTACAAAAATCTCGTAATTAGCAAGTTTAATGTTATTATTGTGATCAAATGTTTTCAACGTACAATTGCTGAGCGTAAATGTTAATGTCAGAATTTTGATAAAATTTCGTTTTCTAAAGCAATTATTATTTTTTTTTCTAAGAAATGGTACGTGTTGTAAGGCCCAGAACTGTTAAAACAAAAATTCAAAACTTCTTTTTACTCGTCACAAAAATTCGTATTTGCTCTGGTATTAGTTTAAGTCATCAACCAGGATAGCCAAACATTAAAATTTTGTAGAAGTCATATATTCTGAGTTGTTAAGTTAATTTTGAAATTTAAAGCGAAAATTCACCTTGATAACAGCAACAATTATACCATTTGAAATGAAAATATATAATTTTAAATGGAAAATGGGTTAATGGTGAAAGGCTAGAGGGAGTTGTAAATAATAAATATACATAGTGTGAATCCTTTGAAATAGAAACATTTTGTCTTTGAATACATGGTGAACCAAAAATATTCAATGCATTCTATAATTATTTTTGGAGCTTGAAAGCTGCAGCATCTTATTAGCAATGTCTTCATTAAAATTCTGAAAGTTCAAAGATGGTTGTAACAAATTAAATCAAATATGTTTATTAATAAAAAAAGTTATGGAAGAATAACTTTCCAAACCTATTTTTTATAAATCCTTTTTTTTTGCAACATGTACTAATCGAGGTAGATCAAAGTTTATTCAAAATAATACGCCAGAGGCGAAACTAACTGACCGGAAAGCGATTGATTACAGTAGCGCTCCTTCAATAGAAGGAAAGATTGGCTTCACATAGAGAAGCCATACATGATTGTGGGCGAAACATGGAGTTTTCGATAACACGATCCACACCCGCAACGTTTAGTTACATGCTTTGTCCTTTTTATCAGGCATGTGAACTTTTATAACTAAAACAACTAATAAAAGAAATCAGCTCTTCAACTTCGTCGCATATATTTATCCTGTTTTTCATTAGTTAGTATTTATAAATAAAACTGCGATGTACTGTTTTTATTTGAAAATGCAAAATTGCACGTAGCGTCTTTCTATATGCAAGAAACAAATTAAGTAAAGGAAAACTGCAGCATATACAGGGTTACCTGTAAATAGCACTTAAGCTACCGAAATCTGAAGACTACCTATCAATGTGTTACTGAAAATTTAAAAAGAAATTTATTTGTAACATATACATTTTGTTCAAATTTTAGGGCCCAAAATGCAGGTAAAGCCGGTCCATATCTTTGTTTCTCCTATATTATACAAATACCGCTGATGAATCAAAGTTAACCCAGATGCAAATAAAAATCGATAAAGCATTGTAGATGCTATGAATAGTGAATAGTCTATTGAAATGCATTAGTCTGTCGTACAGCTGATGTCGAAGTGTTTATGTGTTTACATTGAATATGCCGATAACCATATGATTTGGGTTCTTAATGTTTAAAGTTAATGCATCCGAAATGTCGGGTTTTGAGTTATTTGTAGTTATACATTCTTTTTCTTTTTATGAAATTTGTGGTGGTCCTAACAAGGACCGATCTAGGCGAAACAGGACAAAATAATTCATTAATGTAAAAAATGTTCGAAATGTCCACCGTGAGCTCTAATACAGGCATCAATTCGGCGACGACAGTTATTATGCACACGAGTAAAATTTACCATGTCTTCGCGAATGCGTTGAGCTGCAACATAAATGCGATTTCGTAGATCTTCGACATTTTCAATATCAGGGCGACGATCATATACCAAGCTTTTCATGTATCCCCACAGAAAAAAGTCTAATGGATTTAGATCGGGACTACGAGGTGGCCATGGAGTACGACTTCCACGTCCAATCCATTGTGGAAATCTTTGGTTCAAAAATGCTTGAATTACTCGACTACTATGCGCGGGTGCTCCGTCATGCATAAACCACAATTGTTGCCGTATCGCTAGTGGTATCTCATCCAAATACTCGGGTAATTCATCTCGGAGGAACTGTAAATAGGATTCTGTATTTAATCGTTGTGGGAGCACATGTGGTCCAAGTAGGTAATCGCCTACTAAACCCGCCCAAACATTGACAGATATCCTAACTTGCGAGGCGCCTTGGTGTATCTCGTGTGGGTTTTCGTCTGCCCAGTGGTGAATATTATGGTAATTCAAAATACCATCTCTTGCAAACGTGGATTCGTCGGTAAAGAGAATTACTGACGCAAGACGTGGTTGACGAACTTCGGTGCGTTGAAACCACTCGCAGAAGGCAAGACGGCGAGGATAATCTAATTCCGTTAATCTTTGCACGCGCTGGATGTGATACGGATGCAGTAAATTATTTTTCAAAATTCGATGCACCGTCGTTTGGGACACATTTACTTGCTGGGCTAAAGTTGTAGTACTTATGCCTGCTTCCGCCTCAACGATGTTTAAAATATGCTCTATGGCCACGACCTTCGAAACGTGGAATTACTGATCCTGTTTCTCGAAGTCGATACACGGTTCTCACAATTGTCTCGGATGATGGATGCCGCCGATTGGGAAACCGTTCCGCGTACAAATTTTCTGCCGCAAGACTATTTTGTCCTGTTTCGCCATAAATCAAAATCATATCGGTGTATTCGATATTCGTATAGGATGCCATTGCAATTGCGTGTAATGACGGTGAATGCTATATGCATACTAAATGGATATCCGAACGCTGCTTCAGCGACTGCCGGTGATTCCCATATGTTAACTAAGACAGAGTCGGACTCGAATAAAGAAAAATCATTTTCTCGTTACTACGTGCACATAGAACCATAATATTTTGTATTTAGGCATTACTCATGCGTTTCTTTTACCTACTTTTTTTTTCGTACTATATCCGAATAAGACTGTATATAGCACCTTCTAAAAACACAATTTACTTTCTTATAAAAAAAAAACAAGGTACGTAGGTAATAAACTAAAATGGTCTTTGTATAATTAAATAAATTCCGATTTCGAGCCCACAATATCCATCTATAGACTGCGATCAGGCGCTCGGATGAGCGGTCACTCTGTTTGTCGGCGACTGTACGTCCAATAAAACAGATCATGGGACCCATCACTTCCGAATAGAAAATATTTTTAACGCTTTTTTATTCGTTTTACGACTACACCTTATTAAAGCCTTTATATCACAATTTCCTTATTTTTTTTCTGTTAGAAAAATTCTTGAAATTCTTTTTTTGTTGTTGACTGCATCGGACTTTTAAAAACACTTTTACTCTGAGCTTTCTAGCATTAATTATAGCAATCTTCCACTCATAATGTGGATTACCTCCTGCATCACAGTAATATATAAATTTGGCCGCGTCTAATGCGACGGCCAATAGTTTTACGATCCTCCATGTAAAACAACTTATTGTACGTTATTTGAACAAACACCTACCTTATTTATGATGCGGCCGAAAATATTATAGGCCATCTGATGTAATACGTTAGAGTACACCGTGGGATTTAAGACTACGAATTCGAATAATTGGCAGCATTAAATAATCGGCATACAATGAACCGAAGAGAAAGTGTAACATAATTTTGGCAATAATTATTTTTGCTGACATTAATGTACTTATATACATTCATATCGCCGCTATGTAGATGCACATTATGCTTTTATTAGAAGTAAAACGTAAAAGTGGGGATCGTAACACTTTTACGACCTTGCTCTTTCGAATGCATAGTTCTATCCCGCGAGCTCATCATACATATCATCTTTACGAGGATAAAGTATAGCAACAAGTAGCGCACCAGTAAACTCAACGCATGCACACGAAGACGCTGCTATTTTCTCTCAAATATTGTTATTACGAAAGTGCATTAGATATTACGAAATATCTAGGACTCAGACGTATGCATGCGTATTATAATCTGAGGCACGGAGTCTCTTATATGTATGTTCAAAATGTTCAGTCAGGAGAGAAAGCGTATAGTTCTACAAACAATTACTTTTTTCTAAACAATATCCGCAATTAGCAACTTAGCGAGTATTCAATTTTACCTATTGTTTGCGCAAAAAATTACGGCAATTGAATTGATTTGTTCGTACACTTTTGCTACATCCAAATATATTCGTATGATTCGATTTAGGTGAAAGGTTCACTGCTGTACATGCACACATTGATTAATGCAGCTTTTACGCAAAATACTTTCAAATGTATTTGTCCAAAAAAGTGAAGGCAGTCAAAAATGTTATATTATCTAACCGTACATTGTGATATCAAGGTGCTTACTTAACTTCGTAATCGTTGAATATTTTCTTCCAGCACCGCAGCGTCTCTTATACCGTTTTGTAAGTTTTTCTCTTTCCATTTATCTTCCTAGATACTTGTCTTCGGAGTCTATTAGCCTTCATTCAGTACTGATACGTCCGTTTTAATTGAACCTTTTCTAGTAATAGAAATTTTAAGATTTCTTTCAATGTTTCATCTATAATTTTATCTATTAGTGTTCTCTACTCGTTTTCCTAAAAAAGCATTTTTCTCTTTCTCGCTAGAAACTAAGATAATAACTAAAGCCCGCATTCCTTATTATCTTCGTTTTGAATTCATTATTTCTCCAATTAATAAGGCACACGTGTACATTGCCCCAACTTCCTGAAATTGCAAAGTTGTGCCCATTGTGTAAATAGTAGAAGAAAAGTTTTCGGACGAGATAATACTCATCGTAGAGAATTTCCTGAAATTGTTCCCATATATGCAGGGTGATCGATAAGTAGCGAAAAGGACACTTATTCTGTTTGTACTTCATTAAGAAACAGATCTTGATATATTTATAATCGCCTCAATTCAAATACATTTATTTCCATCTAAAGATTCACGATACAAATACATATTTACGATACGGGATTAAATTACATTCTTGGCTCCATTTAAACATTGCATTGAAACGCCTTTGAAACATACAGGCTATTCGGTATTAAACACCAAACTTAGCAAATTACATATTCCTTTTACAATTAAACACGAACCTTTTATTCCTCGTAGTGTTAGTATTATTTAGCTACAATGATAACAGTAAAGAAAACATACAGACATTGCCGTTCTTAACCGTTGATTCAAAATATTCGGCTTAAGTAGCTATTTATGAAATGAAGTACTTAAAAAAGGAGTTGGAGATGATGATCACACAAAAGTATCCAAGCCAAAGGAAGGAATTTCGCAGATAAATAGGTGTGTAGATGCTTTTGAGTTATTGCAGTAAAAATGGAGTTTGTTCTTCTGGCGTTTGAATTTAATACAGTTTGGTGCTCGGCCTACTTTCTCTCTATTTCGAAGGTGTTCTAGCACCCGAGCTAGATAGAGGCAAGAACTCAGAGAAATTTACCCAAGTATGCTTTGGATTTTCTGAAGGAAGTAAGTATATCCAAATTTCTGCGATTGAGAGATAAGATGATAAATAGAGAGGACAAAGGCGGATAGAATATACAACTCGTTTCATTTAAAATAAGAAACTAAGTACCTGGTTCTTTACTTATTGGCTACTGTGCATATACGGAAATACTTTTAAAAGGATAACTTTCTGAAGTATTCTGATCATTTTATTGCATCTGAAAAAAAATCAACAGGTACCATTATTGAAATAAATAATATTACTTGCAATAGCGCACGTATAATTCAATTTTTTTTTAGCTATATTTGTTTGCTTGAAAAAGAAGATCTGTACGTTTCGCACATTTTATCTCATTTAACCAATCTTCTATTTCTACTCCTGTTTACGAGGCGCCGACAGTAAGCGCACTAACTAGGGCAGCCTGTATTTTCGTTGCTCTTAGGAAATTAACATTTTAAGGTTACCGAAAAAAGCGAAATTATACATCGCACATTGTCATCAGCGGCAGAAATCTTATGCACACAGCGGTAAACACTACTTAGAGAATTTACGTAATCGCCCAACGTAACTTATGCGGCTTGATGTTAGCGGGTCGTATACCTTTACCGGTACACGAACTCCGACGATGCTGGGCACGTTCCGTGAGCTCATCCAGCCGGAAAATTATAGGTACGATCGATCGGATCAAGATTCGTTTTTATACGGTGCGCTTATTTAGTTTTCGGCGAATTTACGTAAGCGGGAAGCAAACATCTTCGCGCTAAGATACGATTTCGGCTAGTTGCATGCTTTCACGCTGCGGTCCGCGAAATTTGTACTAGTTGATCACGATTCGATCAGATTAATCGATCTACCAATGCATTTCCGGTATCTTAATGAATGATGAATGGATCTTTAAATTAATCCAAAAATTAATATTCTAAAAATAATTTTACCATTGCAAATGGGCTTCAAAACAATGTAAACAAGTATCGCAATTAAAATTAGACACATCAAATGAAATGAAAAATTTAAACGGATAATGAGACCACTTTCTGCGAAACAATCTAGCGTAAAAAAGGTTTCTTGCATTTCATCTTACATTAAAAAAGTCTCTTCATACTGAATATAGTACGAACGACGTTGAAAGGTAACCTAAAAATAATTCCTTTGATCGTTAGAGCCAAAAGAGTTTTTTGATATTATATGCATATATTATAGAAGAAAGGCAAAATTTTCAAATAATGCATTAAACGCAATAAGCTATTTTTCATAAATATTTCTGGATATATGAGATGATCGATAAGTAGCCTACTTTGTTATTTATAAATACACGAGAGAAATATATGTCTCTAGCAATAAGCAAGGACGGCCGTTTCGAGGGCAAGAATGATCTCGTCATCATCAACCGGTGACCGAATGATATGAAAATTTTTTTTCTCACATCACTGTGATGATGAGGACCATTCGTATCCTCAAAACAGCCGTCCCGGACTAATTATTATATATCACTATATAAGAAATTAAACTTGCGTTGTGCGGAGGTTGTCGATACTTAAGTGTGGAAGAGTTAACTTTATTATATTCAAAAACGAGCTAGCTAGCGGAACTGTTATTTTCCTTGTAGACCATTGAGACTCTCCAGTAAGCGGGTGATTTTTGTCGGATTAGATCTATCTAAAAAAATAATATGTTAGACGTTACTCTGAAAAAATAATATTTTTCTTTCGCGAATTTAGCACTCTTTACTGAAAATAAGTAAATACGAAAGACGGCACTCTAAATATAATGTATTGGTATCTACGTATGTCATTTAAAATTGTCTGGCCTGTATATAATGCCAGATCCCAAAAAAGTAAGCGAAAAAAATATGTTTGATATCATTTGTTTTATGTCATGCATAAGATATGGAGATCTATAAAAGTAAAAAAAGTTATTTCATAATAAATAAGAAATTATATATATATATATGCAGCCGCTAAGTTGTTTAAAGTCGTTAGTCTGTACTTATATACTAAATATTCTAGATTTCAAGAAAAAACAGCATTATTTCACGTTAAACGTTAATTATTTAAAGAGAAAATTAATTTGTTTTGAATACATCTTATCTAGCGACTTCTGAATTTGCGATCGATTTCCTGAATATCCGCGGATCCATGCACTCTATTTAATTGTCACTAAACATACGCATCCATACGTTTCGTAGCAGTAAGTGAGAGTGATTCTTCTTGAGCGATATCGGTGTTACTGCCTTACGCGATACTGCCGTTATTAGCTTTAATTTACAATGACTTTCTAATAAGACTTCAAATTTATTTCGTTGTTGTTTTTATTGCCACTTTCTTCATATGATATATGCATCTAAGTAGTAAGTGTTCATTTTTATTTGAAGCAATTCATTTTTGATAGTAAATAAAAAAGATCGGTCTGTCATATCAAAATTAATTAGTGAAAATGAACGCAGGTAAGATGAGACTTTTTAAACGACTTATTGATATATTTAACTAAACAAAAAGTTGTCGAATATGCAAAATTATATAATATTATATATATAAAAAATATTATATGTATAATATATACGAAAATACAAAAGGTATACGTGTTCCTTTCTTAAAAATACAAATAAATAAAGCGCTCTAAAGTTTAATGTACAATATTCCATTGTTTGATCGAAATTCATTGCTGATAATTTCACTCTACATAAATGTTTCAGCATTAAAAACAAACATTTTAGGATTTGATTAGAAAATGCAAAAAGAAACGGACCAGCAACTAACATTGAAACACCAATAGAATCTTTGTATTTCACTCTGCAGCAAATTTGAAGAAAGAATTACACGAAATACAAAAGAGACTTAAAACTTACGTTACTAACATGGAATGAATATAAAGGAGTAATACGAAGAAAAGCATGTTTACGATTCAGCCAGATGCTTATTTCTACGGCTTTGTAAACAAGTAAATTACTTTATTTGAGGATTTTAAATTCTAGGCGACATTTAGTATAAAACAATATGTGTTATACCAAAAAAGCGGTCTAAATGCAAACGAAACGTTGTTATATCGGTTGCAGATATGCAACCTGACATGTAACATGCGGAAATTCGGAAACATAGTCCAAACCTAGCGCATCCACCATTTATTTAGGTGCTTTTCAATTATTAAATTATGAAAATATATAAAAATGTACGAGAAAATTAACGGGGAAACCCAAACATATTTCAAGAGGTTATATCCACACAACAGTCTTAGAAGAAGAGCATAAAAGACTAGATTTTCTTTAAAAAAATCCCACAAAGTTTTCAGTCTTACAAACTAGTAATGTCATCTTATTTTTTTTTTTTACAGTTCCGAAATACATTCCATTTCGACGTTCAAATCTACATATAAGTGCGCAAATGATGTTTCCCTATCTTCCAAACAATAGCTTATTTCCATTAATACTAATTACTGAAAAGTAAGAACATTTTCTGGTAGCAATATATGAGGGTCAAGATTTAACTCACGCAAAAGGGTTTATGGTAAAAATAAAACTCTTGAGTGTGGTAGCCTAAGAGCTTCATTTTTACCAGATTCAACTAATTGTTCGTAAAAAAATGTACAAATATTTGAGATTCAATTTATAGCTAAAACAGCAAGTAATAAAAGACAAAAAATAAATTTTTATATTAGTGGCAAGGTTATTCTTGGCTTTTTTTATTTAGTTTTATTTTTCCGGAAAGCTCGATCTATTTTTAAAAATCTACACATGTCGGGTATACAGGTGTGCTTCGCTTTATTTATCTAATATTATCTCTTAAATATTATTCAAGTTATTTACATCAATTTTAACGTTTATTGAGTTTTTATGGGTTATCATTTGCTGCATTTCTGAAAATAATCTTATCATCTTTTATAATATAACAAATTTAGACAACAAGGTGTAATATACAGATTCTTCCAAAATGGCATTAAATGAAGATGCGCAACTTGACGCGCTTTTAGGAATTGAAATAATCTGCATCCAACTAGCTAAAACGATGCTTTGAATTGCGATGTAAGTCATATTTCGCTTTTAAAATTTTGAAGGAGCAAAAATTTCACCCATATAAGCTATAATTCGCTCACTAGTTGGAGGAAGGTGACTTTGATCTTAGACAAGAATTCTACGAATAAACGATGGAAAGTTGTAATCGTGATCCAATGTTTTCCCAGGGTGTTTTAATTTCCGATAAAACAATATGATCTTTAAACGGCTAACAGACAAAATTGTTGATATTGGGTTAGGGAAAATCCTCGTTAGACCGGCAATGTTTACAGTTGGAACTAACACCTGTATTAGCTGCATTATTTCCTAATGCAAACGATCCGGAACTACCCAGCAATAGTGATTAGCCGCAATAAGATGTTGCTCCGCGCTTCATTAAGCGAATAATGCTCGACGCTGTTTGGACCAAATACTTCCGGAATGATGGATTGGAAGAAGAAGTCCGATGGAATGACCGGCTAAGTTTTTCCCCTTTTGACGCCTTTAAACTTCTTTCTGTGGGGATACTGAAAAAAATAAAATGTATAAAAATCGACCACATAGCTTAGGAGATCTTAAGTAAAAGATTCGACATGGTATTATGTCAAGTTATTTCTGTGTTTATTTTTATAATTGTTAAAGTTTCTTTCTATTCTAATACTCGAACTTTGACGCTGTTTTTCTCAATTTCTTTCAAGTGTAACAAATTGATATTTTTATATATCGTTGAAAACACAATAAAATAATAATAAAAAATTTAAGTTGTCATTTACAAAAACATTTGATGACGTTATAACTAGAGCTCCCCAAAGTGCGTGGCAAGTCAGAAGGCGTACCGCCGGGTGTGGCCGGGGGGATATGTAATGTAATATATAAGCAAATAACTCGCATCGCATTTCGGTAGTTTATTACCGTATGCGATCGGGTTGTGATGGTATGGCGGACGCGCGTAGTAAGAAACGCCCACAGGCCGACAAAGTGAAAAAGTTCTGTGGAGAATTTCCTGACTTAATATATAATGGAAGTAAGATTATATGTAAAATTTGTAATATACCTCTGATGTGCAATGATAAATATGGCTGTAGAAGACATGTAAATAGTCAGCAACACAAAAATAAAAAACTGGGTGTATCACCGACTGAGGCAACTCAATTTATAATTGATTTATTTTATATGCTGACTGCGAGTAATTTACCGTTTTCCTTACTCAGGAAGAAACCATTCCGTGAATTTTGGAATAAATATAATCCAGACTTTGAGTTACCGTCGGAAACAAGCTTAAGGAGATGTGTGCCAAGTGTACGTACCGAAATTGAAAACAGGATCAGATCTGCAATAAAAAATAAACTACTGTGGTTATGTATTGACGAAACGACAGACCGTAAAAAACATTCTATTTTGAATGTGATTGTACGTATACTGGAACCTCGTCAACCTACAAAGGGAATTTTATTAGCTAGTAAAAGACTAAAATCGTGTACTGCCGACGCTATCGAGAGCGTAGTCGTTGATACTTTACAAACATTCGAAATTGCCACTACTCAATGCGACAATGCGTTGTGTAGGTCGTTCTCTTCAAGAACATTATGGGATGATGTTACATATTACTTGTAAACTTCATGCTCTGCATATTGTGGCTGAAACTATTCGTGCAAATTACCCTGAGGTAAATGCATTAATAACAAATACGAAACGAGTGTTTCTCAAATCTCCCAAACGTACCAGTGAATTTCATAAGCAGTGTCCCGGTATTCCCGAACCACCAGAGCCGATTCTTACGCGTTGGGGGACATGGCTGAAGGCAGCGTTTTATTATTTTAAATACTTCCGGCAAATAAAATCAGTCGTCTTACAATTCAATCCCAACGAATCTGCGGCTATTAAGGAAAGCCAGGATAAATTCCAAGATATTTCCGTTGAAGCAGATTTACAAACCGTTTACGACAATTATAGAGAAGTACTTGAGGCAATAAATAAATTACAAAATAGTGCACTGTCCCTGACGGAGTCAGTACAAATATTAGATGACGTTAATACACTCCTACACTGTATAAATAACAAAAAAAATGATATCGTTACAAGAAATTTTGAAAGTGTTATGAAGAAAGATACAAATTTTAGCAGGTTAAGACAAGTTTGGGAAGGTAACTCTACTGATCCGGTGACTAAATTCAAAGATTATTTTAATTACGCGTGTATTACATCATTAGACGTCGAGCGTTCATTTTCAAGATATAAAAACATTTTTTCAGAACGACGAATATCCTTGAAAGAAACGACTGTGGAAACATTCCTAATGCTTCAGATGTTTGAGAAATCGGATTGCGCTTACGGTAACAGTTTTAATGTGCCTACCTCCTCGTGTGCTGACTAATACTATTTTCCTTGTGCATTAACACCCGCTATATTGGATACGGCTAATTACAAAAGTAAGCGTTTTAAAATTCTTTATTTCTTTTGTTTTTATGTATTTTACTTATGTTCCTTATCGACGCCTATGGTGCGCCACGCAGTTGGGGAGCTCTAGTTATAACTTTAAAAACAAACGATGACAACCATGTAGTGTAACGTAAAATAATTCGTTCATTCAAATTCAAATCGTTATATCCTTCGATATTTTTTTTTTATAAATATTAACAAAGGTAATGAATTTATCCGTTACTTTCGTTCCATACTGTATAGTGTATGAGTTCTTTCGGTGAGAATGGTTTTATTTGTATAACTTGGTTAATATAATTGATTGCAAACATTTCCCTTATTTTCGATTTGCCTGATTAATTTTGTTGTCTTCCGAAAAAGCAAAGCAAATTTTATATTTAATCGAAGTTTATAAAAAAAAATAAAATTTATGAGTTTAAGGAACCAGTCAGTATATATTTTACCATTTTTAAGCGATATTGTGCCTAAAATATTTGTAGTTGAGTTCTTTAAGGTCTCTTCTATGTTTGGATTCTGGGGTGGAAAGAATAGAATTTCTTTAAGATAAGTTGATCTTTGTTTGCTATAAATAATACACAAACGCTCACATATCCTTTTTTTAAATGGCATGTTCATGTCTTGATTGTTCAGAATTGTTCCATTAACAGCTGAGAATGTAATTTTCGTTATTGATTGTATTGCTGATTCTGTGATTTATATAATGAAATGTTTAAATCCATTATTTCGTAACCTGTAGGGGTCGTTTATTATTAAATTTAGTTTTATCTAGTACTTAGTTTATGAAATCTTTTAGAAGTACTAAACCAAATCAAATAAATAAATAATGCAGAAAAACTAAATCTTATCGCAGTAGAGGATTAACAAATTTACCAAATACTATTATTCTATTACTTGGATATGATACATATGTATATACATGACATAATATTTCTACCGAAATTCAGATAGAAAGGATATTCTATTACAGTAGTAAATATAATTGAAGAAGGAAATACCGTAACGGTCAACAGTTGTGCACTTCACTTATGCTTACTTTTAACATTTACAGCTCTTATACGTATTTCAAACGGAGCCAAATATTAATACCGTACTGTGCAGTGTCAAGATATCTAAAATATCTTTCGATATTTATGTATTACGTAAATCGATCTAGAGTTGCATCGAAGAAGAACAAGAGAACTCATGTTGTATATGCTTCGTTCCAAATTTTGCAATGGTTATTTAATCAATGCTCCGTGAGTGTGCCCTAAAATGAGAAGAGGTATAGGTAATTATCGAGACGGAGTCAGTTGTGCAATTGTTAAAATTACTTTCATTCAAAGAGTGGCCTATGCACTTCTTTTGCGATCTCTCCGCGCTCGCGTACGAATAATGTGACTTGGTCGAATGAAATTTCATTCTGCTCTATTGTATTTAACGTCTAGCGAACGCGATTACATTTATTACTGAACGATTGTAGGTGTTAAAATGTCAAAAGTTGCGAAGAAATTAAATTCAATAGAAATAAAAGGATACGAATTTTAGATTCGTTATTACAGAAGTAACTGATGATCACAGATTAGATGTGTTTATATACGCTGCGTTCGCGATGAAAGGAATAAATCCGATAAAATTCTAGCAACCTCTTATTAACGAAAATACTCGAACTTAACGATTCATAATTTTGATTTGTTCTTTCTTTGCTTATACCACAATTTAATGTTATAAAATATAACACCCTGTACCTTTTACATTTAAAATTACTATTACGAGAATATTATTCCTTAAGCCTTGAACTAATATATTTTTCATTCCTGTGACCAGGAAATATGAGAGACTAATGGGTCGATATGCTTTAGACTACGTTTGTGGATGTCAGCAACGGTATTGGGAAAATTCCGCTTTCTTCAGGTGATTTGTAGGATTTAAATAACTAATAAATAATTTATTATTTAAATAAATAATAAATAACTAAAGCCCTTTGGTTCTTATTTTAGTAAATATTTTAACTCTTAAACGTTGTGCC
This sequence comes from Oryctes rhinoceros, assembly GCA_020654165.1. Taxonomy (NCBI): domain Eukaryota; kingdom Metazoa; phylum Arthropoda; class Insecta; order Coleoptera; family Scarabaeidae; genus Oryctes; species Oryctes rhinoceros. The sequence goes on from JAIOKQ010000001.1 coordinate 3,038,974, forward strand.
TAGTTTAATGGTCGATTTAGGTTCACATACAGCTCGTAGTCTTTGCTAGTGGAAGCTATGCAAGCTGGAGAGTAAATATTTAACATTAGCTCTCTAACGCGTTTCTTGAGTTTTCTGTAAAGCTACCACTAGCTTCCTTTAGATGCCCGAGTTTATTTGCAGGTTCTTTGACATGTTTTTTGCAAACGGGCTACTGTTGGTGTATTATCCATGCCTTCGCAGAAGCTCAGTCAAGTTCTTTCCTTGATTTATCTCAGAATTATACAGAGCTAGGGCTTGTTTATACAACTTCCGGCGTTGAAAAACACCCACCACGCAATTTATTTTTGACAAAGAAGGTCATTATGTGATAGATCAGGCAAATCATCATCATTAAATCATTAAATAATCGACTGTTTGATGGCGTTATCGTAGTGAAGGATGATGCGCCAATGTTTGCTGTTTTTTTCTGATTTCATCGAATGAGGCAAACAAACTGTTGTATATAAATAGCCGTTTACTGTTTTGCGAATAGAAAAAGAGGCAATCATTTTCTTTATACTCTTTGTGAACAAACAACTATTGGTTAGATTCATTTTAGAATACCTAAACGATGGCCCGAAGATGCATATGTCTCTCGAAATATCACATATCGATTCGTTTCAATCATTTCTCGTACAGCATTGAAGTTTGCCGAAAGAACGGCAGTTGATAAACGATCTTCTCGAAATTCGTTACTGACACTAACGCGTCCACGCTTCACGGTTTTAGATGATGCTTCGTCACTAAAGGCAGAATGAAGTCGATCGATACAATGTTGCTAAGTTAAGCCAAACTTAAAATCGTAAAATAATCATTCCACGGAAATGTCAATTTCTTTCACTAAATTGATTGCTTTAAAACGCTATTAGTACTAAACTACGTGGCCGACAGTGGACTTCTGTCAACGGTGTTAATGGTCCATCACACTAAATGTAAAGGTTTAAGACAATCAAATTGAAATGTACGGCAAACGCGATCTAGTAGTCGATTCCGGAAATATTCAGGGTACTCCTCGTATATAACGAAATGTTGTGCAGTTCCCGCCACTGTAATACTGTTTAATTGGAAGAACGATACCATTTATAGCCCCAAATAATAATATTAAATACAATTACAGTAAGTCATAGAATCTCTAACAAATATTTGGGATATAATATTTCTTCGCTTCTTCATATCATACGAGATCATTTACTTTTCAATACACACCCTTTATTTTAATCTCAAATCTTATATAATATTTTACACTCTTTCCAATTAAGTAAAGAAAAGCAATAGAAGTGATACTATATTCAGAATTTAATGAACTATTAAAATATATAATAAAATAACCGTTTCCGATAAAATTTGTTCCTTTATTTCTCAAATTATAGCAATTATCTTGCATGGTTAGAACGATTACAAAATGTTATGCAAGATTTATGTTTGCATTGTTTGAATAATTTCATTCTTACGAAAATGAAAAACGTGCATTGACTAATTAACAACTTTGTGTGATACTTATTTGTAGATTATCTATTTAATTCGTGGTATTTCTTTTTATTTCAGAATGAAAGTCCTAGTTGCCATAATCGCTCTGTTGGCGATGACGTGGTTGCCAGATGTAGTCCCGCAAAGGATTAGCTTGCACTCCGCTGTTGATAGAAATAATCGTAAGTAATTAAAAAAAAAATTAATATGCCAATTGTAATCGATTACCACTCATTGTGTAAGCCTCAGATCGACATAAAATTCAAGCGCTTTGATAGATCATTTATTGCACTGTGATGTGATCAAGAGTGATTATTTTCTGTCAAGTGCAAAAACCAAGCAGCGGATATTTAGTGGTTTTTATCATGAACATAACAAATGTTTTCTTAATTGAAAATAGCCTTCATCTGAAACCCATTTCGCGATATCCGAATGTGGCGCATTTAGCAATTCAAAAGGTATGCCGACGTTATAAGGAGATTGGATCCTTCTATCCATGATCAGGCACAGACAGAAAGTGATTTACAACGGACGAGATGACTTTATTGTGCCAACGACATTAAGAAACCGTCGACTTAATTCGGTTCAAGTGCTGCTCCGTAAAGTCCAAAAAATGAATATCAATCAGTGGACAACAAAAACAATATTACACGAAAGAAATCCAACGCACTAAATACCTAGAACTAGTCCAAAACTTACGATAAATAATAATCAAGCACACCTGTGATTCGCACAATTGCAGTCTCTTCTGCTTTTCGTTGCTTCCAAAGCAGCAACCGAAAAAAATGAATAGCAATGAGTAGCAAGGACTTAAAGAAAAATTAAAGCACTTGAAGAGTGCTGCACTGAAGAGGAGGCAATGAAGGCAGGAACCGACACACAGTTTTCATCGCTAGAAGAGAGCTTCGTCGTGAAAAATGGGGGTTAACAGGCGCTCAGTATTATTAAAGTCATTCTAGCATCTCATGCGATATTTTAAATCGATTTTACTGGTAACGATTTTACTTTTATGCATGATAATACTGGCCTTCTTTAATGATAAAAAAAAAACTAATTCTTTCAGTAGTAACGTGATAATTTGTTTGACCCATATCAGTTCAAAAGTTTTCTTTTGAGAACACGAGGGATACTCTAATTAATTCAGGTTCATGTTAAAGCGTATTAAATGATCTTTTCTTTTGTAATCTGGGGTATAGTTTCTAGAAAGAAATAATAAAATCCAAAACCGAAGTGGTTACATAACGGTTTACTACAGTTATGAAGAAGTTTCGTATTCTTCATTCTCCTCTTTTCTTGATTAGTCTTGACTTAGTCTTCCCATCTTGCTTTCGGTCTACCTCTAGGCTATTCTCCGTTAGCTTCCAGTCCCTTATTCTTTTGATTACCAATTCTTCTTCCTTCCTTTCTATGCGCCCTACGTGTTCCATAGCATACGATGTTCTCCTTTTGTAGCCAAAAAGTCTTCTTAGTAGCTTCCTTTCGAAGATGTTCTTCATGTTGCAACATCAAACGCATGGTTTCAGCGGCGTATGTATCAATCGATCCTTACTGTCGATTTGTATATTCGTAGCTTACAATTAGTTATTCTGATAATCCTCTTCTTCTTAAATATTCTGTGGTATCTGTAGTATGCTCAATTTTCGAATTGAATTTGTTCTTTTATTTCATCAGTTCGGTAATTTTTCTCAATTATTGATACTTTTTCCACCTTTCCAAAGGTGTAACTTCCTGTTTTTATTTTGCCTTCTCTCGTTTATTCTTTTGCTGTTTTTATACAAAATCTTCTTATTCACCACATATTGTTTAATTTAACCTTACCAGGACAGGTTATATCGAAAATACGTACACCTACTACTACAAAATAACGCAAACTACACCTGATAGTGCTGCAACTAAATGTGATTAAAAGCACCATACATGCTGTTGTTTGCCGTATGCCTTATAGCAAAAGTTTGGGGGATACAAATATTTGCAGAAATTCCTCGATCTCCACTGTTGGAGATCGAGTAGTATGTTTGCCAAATAACAAACATTCACTAACGTTTGTCATCATCATCATCATTTAACGTTGTGATTATGTAGTTTCAATTTTATCTTATAGTGAAATCGATTTGAATACAAATTACTTTCCTATTTTGAATTAAAAAAGTCAAAATCAACATAAACAACTTCTTTGCTTTATTAACCAACTATAAGGCAATGACTTTGTGTAATAAAGTATCAAACATTATATTTTTACCACTCAGATAATCTGTAACAAACGACATATGTTAACGCTATAGAAACATTAATTAGTTAACGTTTGGATAACGTTTCTTTAACGTTTGAAAACGTTGAACGTTAAAAATAACTTTATTTTAACCTTTCAAAATCGTTTCCTTGCTGCTTGGGGAATATGTTCCACGCCTCTATTATTTTTAAACTATTTCAGCCAGTTCAGTTCAGTCAATTCAAATATTTTGGACAAGTTTATCAGCGGGTTTTCTTACTTGTCTTGTTTGTCTATAGTCAGAACTAAATATATATGTTAGTTAGCCCCATTGTCGATGGAATATTTTTTCATTGCTCTTCTTTATTTGTATGATAAACTCCAACATCCTGGTTTATAACAAATTCTTTCAGACATTCAATTTCTCCATCAACCAACAGATACTCGCGTTGCACCGATGTATTGCGGACAGGGCTCCATCAGAATTTTGCCAAAAAAACATATTATATCTTCAGTTGTCTTAATACGAACGAATTCATCAGCCGAAAGATTTTTGCCATAATTATCTGAATTTTTTTCGTGATGTCTTACATAACATTCATTTTCACTGACTTCTACGTCGTTAATATTACCATTTTCGATTTCTCTGCTCATATTGAACACAACTACATATATAATATAAAGAAAACTACTCCTACCGTATACCCCCGAAGAAATGTAAATCAGGTGATTTTTTTAGTCGGTAACAAATTAGAACTTAGGGTAGCACTTTGCATTAACAACAACCCAACAATAATTTGATAAAGTTTTCGACGCGGCTTACGTTTATACAGTGCACTGGTAGAAAGACATCTTCCAAGTGAATAATCATCAACTTTTGTGGACATTTCTGGGCACCCATTGGTCCTGCTGGAACTAACCGGGAAGCTTACTTTACATTTTATTTCTAATTTGTATAAATAAATTCTATCAAAGCAACGAAGTTCTACTCTATAATTATACCTTAAATTTAACATTTCAACTCTCTATAGTGGATCTAATATACAAAATCTGACAAATTTTTGGTATTTTTGCACATAGGACATCATCCTTTCTCATCTTATTTTTCTTCGATTAAAATTGCTATTTTTTTTTTTTTAGAAACGAAAAGAGTAACTCGACAATCGAACGCCGATCAAATGGTACAGAACATTCTACACTGGTTGGACACAGTTCATGGGCAAGGTTCCAGGAAAAGTACGTTCTTTTTCTTATTTGAAATATGTAACAATTTAATCAAGATATTAGAAGTCCCGTCCAGAATAAGCGAAAGATCTACTATAGAAATATGACAAAGGGTTTAAAACAAATGTTGAGATATGATCCTGAACAAGATATGAAGAAAATAGTGTGATATATATGTCTCCACTTATCAAGCTACTCATTTCATTTTGAATAACTATTGTGTTTTTCATAGTTCGCCAGAATCCATTGAGAACATATTTACCTCCAACGGAAAGTCCTCGACCGTTTGCACCTCCACAAGACAGCATGCCAGAAATGTTTCCGCCTCAGAGGCCTATTTACTTTGATGAACCGCTCGTGCCACAAACACAACCACAACCGCAAGACCAACAATCCCCAAACGAAATCCTTCCAAGTTCAGGCGAAGAAACGGCAGCAAACGAAGTAACAGCACCCGAAACATCCAGTTCGCAACCATCGCAGGAAATTCCTAGCGTTCCGTCAGAAACGGAGGCTCCAAATGAGGAAACACCGGAAGCATCTTTTCCTGTTGCAGATTCATCGCCCCTTCCGGAATCCGAAAAAGAAGAGAAGAAAAAGAGACCTCCGCACATCGGTTATCCTCCTTCTGGAACTAGACCAGTACCGCCTTTCACCCTTCCTGGAACTCGAGAAGAATCTTCAGTACCGACCACCGAATTTTCTGCGACAATTGAACCGCTTCCAACTGTTGAAGAAAATCCATCTCCTATTGTACCTCCTGAATCAAGTGGCTATCCTCCAGCAAGTGAACCTTCAGAAGCAAATCCGCCGACCGTATCACCTGAACCAACAGTATATCCGCCTCCTGAAGGTCCACTTTCATCTGAAGGTCCACTTTCATCTGAAGGTCCACTCTCATCTGAAGGTCCACTCTCACCTGAAGCTTCGGAAGAAACTCCCGTACCTCCATCGTTACCAGCGGAAGTGTCAACATTTCCTCCGATTTTAAGGGAAACTACAAAAGCACCGGAAGAAACACGCCAACCCGAAACTGAAGCACCTAGTCCGCCTGCAACTTCTAGTCCCATAGAAGAACAAACGACACAACCAGGTAACTCTATTTTGAGAGCGACGCTATTTAAAAAAATACGATGTATTATTTTTCAGGAATATCGCCAATACTGCCTGAAGTAAATAATATTACCCCACCATCCGAAGAAAGAACAAATGAACCAGAGGAAACACCAGCAGTACCAGAAATAAATCCCGAAACATCTCCGCAACCAACGGATACGTTACCAGAAATTACATCGCCAGAAAGTACAGCGCTGGAAACTAAGCCCGGTCCAGACGATCTCAGACATCCCCCTCACATACACGCTATAGACGTTCAATGTGCCAAAGATATGATGACAATAAACATAGAATTCAATAGACGATTTGATGGAATCGTCTATTCCAAAGGATTCTACACCAATCCTGATTGTAGGTATGTCGATGAGAACTCTGGAAAAACCAAGTACACTTTTACATTGCAACTAGATTCTTGCGGCACACAATTTGTTAACGCATTTGATACTCAGAATCAATCTTACTTGGAAAATGTATTAGTTCTCCAAAATGAAGCTGGTATTCAAGAAGTGTGGGACACAGTGCGTGCGGTTAGGTGTCTATGGGAAGGTAGCTTAAAGAAATCTTTAACGGTTTCTATCAGCGTAGGAATGTTATCAGAAGAAATAATTACGTTTAGCGGTGATACGGCAGTGGCTAGATTAGACATTCAAAGAGGCGAAGGTCCGTTTGCCCCATCTGCGAATGGCTTGGTCCCGATTGGAGAAAAGATGACATTAGTAATATCTGTAACAGGAGATCCCGGTTTTGATATTCAAGTTAGAAGCTGTAAAGCTAAGAGCGCGACTGGAGATCTGGAATATGCATTAACAGATGACGACGGTTGCGTTTTGAGGCCAAAACTATTCGGTGCATTCCAAAAAACGCGAAATACTGGAAATACAGGTGCTTCAATCATAGCGTATGCATTCTTCTATGCATTCAAATTTCCAGATCTCATGGACTTGATGATGGAATGCAACGTAGAATTGTGCAAGACCGATTGTGAGGTATGTCCAAATCCTGATCAGAAAATTGAACCAGGCAGAAGAAGGCGTCGTAATGTACACAACGAAACGTTAGGCGAACCTGTAACTGTTGGAAAACTACTCAGGGTACTTTTACCCGAAGACCTTAGTGATGGCGAAGCTTTAGTCGAGGTTAAAAAAGAAAAGGAATTATGTGTCTCTGTTACAAGTTTCACCTTTGCGTCTGTTCTTTTGATCTCTCTTCTTACATGTTCGATCTTATTTAGTGGTTACATGATTTTGAAACATCGCACCACTTCCTATAAGCAACAACTGTGAATTAAAAATGCCAATAACAATAACACGCTACAACCATTACATCTAGTACCGTTTTTGTTCCTTTATCTTGAGAAGTAATAGTGCCAAAACATCTGAAATTATTTTTGTATTTTTGTACCTATTAATACTCATATTTATGTAAATAATAAAGTGTTATTGATGAAAAAGTGTTTATTTCACTATTCACCAACCGAGGGTGAGACATGCATTCCACAGGATGTTAATAAATAAACTTTGCACACTTTGGCAACTGATAGTGAAGATGATAAGAAAAAATTTTTAATGCACCAATATTCGTTGATTTTCAAGCTATGAGCTTCTTAATTTTTTATTTGAATTTTCAGATATCGCGCTATCCATTTAAATAAAGAAACAATCACAGAAACTTAAGATAGCATGTTTTCGCAATGGTTAAAACTATATATTCAGAATACGCCAATATGGATTTATTAAATTTAACAACAGAGATGTCGTTAGAGGGATATTCCATCTTATCTAACTTTCCAAGACGTCGACCATAAGCTTGAAAAAACAGGATGCTTTAAGCCATACGTCAAATTCCCAAAGCTAATATTGTTGAGAGTATGTTATAACTATGTATAGTTGTGGATATAGACTGCACAACTGTTGTAACAGTTTTTGTTCCTTGCGACCTTTCCAAGAGGTCGACCGTAAGCTTGAAAAAACAGGATGCTTTTTAGCCATACGTCAAATTCCTGAAGCTGATATTGTTGAGAGTATGTTATAACTATGTGTAGTTGAGGATATAGACTGCGCAACTCTTGTAACAGTTTTTGTTCCTTGCGACCTTTTCAAGAGGTCGACCGTAAGCTTGAAAAAACAGGATGCTTTAAGCCATACATTAAATTCCTGAAGCTGATATTGTTGAGAGTATGTTATAACTATGTGTAGTTGAGGATATAGACTGCGCAACTCTTGTAACAGTTTTTGTTCCTTGCGACCTTTTCAAGAGGTCGACCGTAAGCTTGAAAAAACAGGATGCTTTAAGCCATACATTAAATTCCTGAAGCTGATATTGTTGAGAGTATGTTATAACTATGTGTAGTTGAGGATATAGACTGCGCAACTCTTGTAACAGTTTTTGTTCCTTGCGACCTTTCCAAGAGGTCGATCGTAAGCTTGAAAAAACAGGATGCTTTTTAGCCATACGTCAAATTCCTGAAGCTGATATTGTTGAGAGTATGTTATAACTATGTGTAGTTGAGGATATAGATTGCGCAACTCTTGTAACAGTTTTTGTTCCTTGCGACCTTTCCAAGAGGTCGATCGTAAGCTTGAAAAAACAGGATGCTTTATAGCCATACATCAAATTCCTGAAGCTGATATTGTTGAGAGTATGTTATAACTATGTGTAGTTGAGGATATAGATTGCGCAACTCTTGTAACAGTTTTTGTTCCTTGCGACCTTTCCAAGAGGTCGATCGTAAGCTTGAAAAAACAGGATGCTTTTTAGCTATACGTCAAATTCCTGAAGCTGATATTGTTGAGAGTATGTTATAACTATGTGTAGTTAGGGATATAGACTGCGCAACTCTTGTAACAGTTTTTGTTCCTTGCGACCTTTCCAAAAGGTCGACCGTAAGCTTGAAAAAACAGGACGCTTTAAGTCATACATTAAATTCCTGAAGCTGATATTGTTGAGAGTATGTTATAACTATGTGTAGTTGAGGATATAGATTGCGCAACTCTTGTAACAGTTTTTGTTCCTTGCGACCTTTCCAAGAGGTCGATCGTAAGCTTGAAAAAACAGGATGCTTTTTAGCCATACGTCAAATTCCTGAAGCTGATATTGTTGAGAGTATGTTATAACTATGTGTAGTTAGGGATATAGACTGCGCAACTCTTGTAACAGTTTTTGTTCCTTGCGACCTTTCCAAGAGGTTGACCGTAAGCTTGAAAAAACAGGATGCTTTAAGCCATACATTAAATTCCTGAAGCTGATATTGTTGAGAGTATGTTATAACTATGTGTAGTTGAGGATATAGACTGCGCAACTCTTGTAACAGTTTTTGTTCCTTGCGACCTTTCCAAGAGATCGATCGTAAGCTTGAAAAAACAGGATGCTTTAAGCCATACAATAAATTCCTGAAGCTGATATTGTTGAGAGTATGTTATAAAAAATCTAATAATACTACAGAATAAGACAAGTAGGAACAAATTGTTACTTTATGAAACTTCTGCTGGACAGTATTCAATGCAAGTCGTCTTTTCTTCCCCGCTTTTACAATATGCAACAGAGTTGGTTGTATATTCTCAAGCTAAAATACTTCCTTTCGGTGTACACTATTCTTCTTCATCCTTTATTGCTTCTAATGCTTTTTCACTTGTGAGCGCACATATTTCATCTACAAACTCTATGGAATGTGGTGTGCGGTTCCAGTGAAAACAATGTTTCTCTTTGAGCATTGGGGATGTTTTTTATTTTGTTGTGTAATTTAATTTCGTTGGTATTCACAGGGGCTCCATTATTATTATTGGCAACTTCGAACTTTACCATCAATATTTATAATACTTTTGGCGACCACTTTCAACATCACAAGTCTGATATATAACTATAATTAACTTCAAGTTTGATGAGTTATATATATACTACAAGAAATAATTTAATCTAATAAAAAAAGACAGTAGATGTTCTTTTTCCTACCTGCTAGACAAACCTTATTCAAGCAAACAATTTTTAATTTCATTCGTATCTTTTACTGTTAGTTGAGAAGATAGGAATGGAAAATTTCCAGTTTCCAAAAATTAATTTTTTTTGAGTTGTTTCTTGCAGACCTATATGTTTTCAAGTTATCATAATTTTTTGAATTTCCAGGTTCGAGATTTCCCTTTATCAGTAGGAACTTATTATATAAACACATATTAAAACAACGTTCCTTTTATAAATAATTTATTATTCGCTTAGTAATCTAAGTTTGCAAAAAAACAATGTATCAGCATGCATTTTATTGTTTCTTGTGTAGTATAGCGATTCTTAGAGCTTATAAACATGTATTTAAATTTATCTTTTTTCACATGTAGCTAGTGCATCGGCTAATGTACCATTAAATGTTGTTGTGACTGAACTCAAACAAGATATCAATCTTTGGTAGTAGTGCTTACATTCCTCTTCCAAGTAAGCTTGTTCCTTTTCAAGATTCAGCATTTCTACCTTGCTATTCTCATATTTTTCTTTAACTCGTTGACGCTCTAATCCCAACTCTTTCTGTGGAGCTTTTTCAGTTGATATCTTCTGATCAAGCAATTTTATAATTTCTTCCCTTGTATTTAAGGCATTTTCAATTTCTTGAAATTCCTTTTCAATGTTAATCATATTTTGATTGTTTTTTTCAAATACTGTATATTGTTCATTAATATTGTTTTCATCGGATTTTCTATCGTTGATTTTTTTCTCTAACTCTTCTATTTTATCCATACAATCTAATGGCGATATATCTATTTTCTGTACTTGTATATGGAGTCTATTGAGATGTTCTAGTTCTCCTTGTTTTTTTTCAAGTACCTTCTCAGTTTCAGAAATTAAACAAACGTGTTCTTTTATTTTATCTTGCAACTGTTCTAATGATTTCATGATTAATTCATAATCATCTGATACAACTTGATCAGATAATACTTGGATTTGTTCATTTAAACGATTCAAATCCTGTTCCTGCAAAGAAACACGTTGCAAAAGATGTAACTGTTCATTTTCAAGTTGCTGTACTTCTTTGTTCAATTGATTTTTAATATCCGAAATGTCAACGTTCGTTTCAGCTTCATACAGCTCATTTAATTTCTCTAACTCTCCTTTTAATACGCCAATTCTATATGTGGACTCGCTCAGTTGAGTTTTTTTTGAATACACTCTTTCATTTCTCAGCTGTACCTCCTCAGCTTGCTCGTTAAATATTTTTATGATTTCCTTGGACGTTGGTAAATTTTCTTTGATGTAAAACAGAAAATTAAGACAAATCTTCATCGTAGTTCGAGTACGATTGCTAGGCTTATAAAAATCGCAGATAGTAAAGTAAGGTACTCCGATGTTTTTTAATATATGCTGCGTAAAAAGCAAAAGGAACATCTCTTCGTCAACATCATGGGGGCAGAAGTCCATAACATTTTCAAAATCGCAATCCAGGAGTATCTGGCAATTATTCGCTAGTTCATTCATGTAGTGCTTATAGAAACTGATCACAAAGGAAGGATTTAATTTCGACAAATCGTCTCTCGCCGCAGTGAACTGAGGTAAAAACCGTTTTATGAGTTCCAAAATTGTTTTTATGTCTTCTTTAGTTGAATCCATGGTTTACTTTTAACAAGTACTTCTTCTCTTTTATTTGGTAAACTACTATGTTACCTTTACAAAATTTGGGCAAAATGTTTTACGAAAAAAAAAAAAAAATAGAAATATTAGTACTTCTTTTACAACTGACAATTATTTGAACAGAAAGCAACCGACCAATATTTTCAGTCTATTTGATGCCTTATCGATAATATAGGCACGTTTTAGGACCTCATATTATAGGTTTCCATAGAAACAAACTGCCTTTTTTTATTGAGATTTTAAAATTATAAAAAAAAAACTCTTTTAAATTACATTTATTATATTTATCATTTTATTTTACATTGCACTGTAACAACATTTAAAATCTTGTTTATATATTACAAGGTTTCTGCATACTACGGGATAACTGATAGATGGCGCATAAGATAAACCATGCTCGTTCTTAAAATTTAAAAATCGGGGGGAAATTTACATAATCCTTAGCGGTCCGTAGTAAACGATAAGCTCTTTTCTACATTGATGTTGGAATTACGGAATGATAATCGGCAATAGTCCTGAAAATTGAATTTACAAATTACAATAGGTTATTTTGGAGTTATTTTTCGTTGACGTCATGGACGTAGCCAGAGGGAGGCAGGGAGGGCCCATTTTAGAGATTAAAGTTCAATTAAAGAAATACAGCAATTTGAAAATGAAGAACTACCTCCTTTGGATGAAATCTCTCTGCAGGAACAGAATTTGAATCATTTAAATGAACAAATCCAAATATTACATAATAATGATAGCCAGTGCTGTGGCGTAGTATGGTAAACAACACATAAATATCGGGAACCTATGTACCGCCCAGATTTAAATAATTATATAACAATTAATCCGGAACGGCTGTTTCGTTGTATTGCTGATATTTTCGCGGTTTTTGATACTAAGAAAATTTAAAGATTTTCTCGCGACTCTCAATTCATAATTTGAAGCTATTAAATTTACAATAGAAGAAGAAGAAACAAACATTTATAGGTACATTATAAACGATTCTAACTACTGTGGACAACAAAAAATGGCCGCGATTAGTCTTTTAATAATTCAAATAGGAGTAGATATAACAAAAAACTTAAATTCATAAAAAACCTAACTGTTTACAACGGTTCATCTTCTATACTTGTCGATCGCATGCTGAAGAAAGTCCAACATAGGCTTCAAGTAAGAAATTTCCGGTAAAAACTAACGATCAGAAATTCGCGAAACTCCCCTTTCACAGCATATCGAAGGGCGTAAGTAAGGTTTTGAAGGATTAAGATATAAAAGTAATCTTCCTTAAAGATAAACCGAAAATGGGAGAAACGCTCAAACGAAAAGAGCAATAGGTACCAGATTTAAGGAACATATAAGGAATCACCTTACGGTAGAGTGGACTCGTCAGGTGTAGCACAGCATATAAACGAAACCGGGGATTACATTAAATTAAAAAACTTGAATTCTTCAATGATGTGTATTTAATCAATAAATATTATTCTGCAGTGTTTTCTATGTTTAATTAATTAGCTTTGTAATGAATATGCAATTCATTACAATGTAACTATAACGTATACAAAATTCTAGCTAGTTTTAAATCTGCCGCTAGAAAGTAGCTTTAAGAAATTCATTGTGTAAACCCATCTTTTCATTTTACTCCTTGAAAATAAAAAATAGACTCTAGTTGTTTATTATTTAATCCGAGTCGTCATGCACATCCTGCCCCAACAAGAATCTCTTTGTACGGTTACACTGTAGTACAGAAGGCACCAAAGTGGTAATTTTAATTCATTATTATTCAATATAGTAGTATTTGTTCGCGGTGAAACAGCTAACGTATTTAAGTAAACATGAAATTTTAAATTAGTTTTCATAGCAGGAATTTTAGGTTTTCTGTTGGTGCGTCTGGTAGTGTGTTTACAAATTGTGGAGAATTGTTTGAATTTTTTTGGAGTTTCCCCCTTCATGTACTATATTCTAGTAAAAAAAGAGGAAGAAGAGGTGCCCTATTGCTAACATTTTTGCATATCGTTGCAGTAACAGGCAATATTTTACAGATTATACTGATTTTGTTGCTTGATCTAAGATAAACTGATAGTTTGGAGAATGACTGAGGAGACTTTTACGTAAGTATTTAATAATATAAAGTAAAGAAACTATCTAAAAACTATTTTTGATTTAAGCAATGCTAAGCGCTCTCTTAAGGATATTGATGAAGTACTGCTATTAGCAAAACTGACCGAAAATGATTTGGTTTCAACATCTCAAATGATCTATTTTACAGAAGATCTACATGGTAGTCAATACAAATTGTTAGAGCTGGATAAGCACTTGTTAATGGTATTGAAGCAAGGCGATTCTTTATATATTAAGGGAAATGATGAGGAGAATGCAGTGTTATGTACAAAATCTAAGACATACGATCTTTTAGAAACAGAAACGTCTAATAGTTTATTGCTAGTAAATAGTTTACAATTTCATGATAATTTGAAAAATATTCCAAATAGAAGTATTTCAGAAATTACAATTAAAACTATGTTTCATGATTATCTGGAAGTAATTCCTAGTAAACCTCACCTAAAAAAATTAAAAGATTTATTAAAAAATGCTGTTTATAAAGGACCAGAAAATGAATATGAAATTCATGAACAAGATTTGTTTACATACGATGAATTATTACATAAAATTCAAGCATCTGAAGAAGAATTGATGGTAGCATTGAAGGCATTAAACGCAATAGCAATAAATAATAAATTACGTATTTTAGATTTTGAGTATCATTTTCGGGTGTTATCCTATATGCTGAAACTTATAGATGAGAATTCTTGGCAATTAGATGAAATAGATTATGAAGAAACAATGAATGCTTTAAATGAATTAATCCCGACAAATATATTGAACAATTTGTTTGATTTATATTTGGAAGAATCAAAAATAATTGATGGACTACAATTGTATAGATATAATGAAGAGAAAGTATGTAAATTTTTTGCCCAAGTCTTGCTACATAGTGCTGGAAAATTTAATCTAAACGAATTCCTCCAAGCTTGGGCGGAATCAGTACCCGAAGGAATGGTAGTGACTGAGGATATGTTACATGGTATTGCTATAATAGATAGAAAGTCAATACCGAACGTTATTTGGGCATTTCAAGAAGAAAGCTTACCAGAAAATATTAATGAGAGATTCCGGGTGCTGTTTGAAGCAAGGGAGAAATGGACAGTAAAAGAAATTGCTCCATATATACAGTAAGTAGCTATAAAACTGATTGATAGTTTATGGAACTAGCTCTGCAGAAGCATTCAAATTTTAAAACTAATTATGTTATTTCGATGGGCTCGGCAGGCCATGGCTTTCGCAATCAGCAACGGCGTACTTAATACAAGAGTTGTTTTTTTTTTTTTAGTTTTACATATAGGCGATAAACGGCACCACTGGTTTTATTTTTAATGTTTATTGAACATTCAGATGCGGCATGTGATTTAGCCACAGCAAATTCTTAAAATCGACTAGTCGCTTGAAAATTAAATTGAGTCGAGAATATTTCGGAGAGCATTATCTCAACAACCTAGCGCATGCTTTTTATCACATCACTGTACAATTTATCGTCGGTTTTCCGAATTTCAGCGTAGACGCACTCTACCCCAATACTGGTCCTGCTTCTGGTATAAATGCGTCACCATATCTAACATATAAAACTACATGTCTCCTTCCACCAGCTTTTGATGCTTTAATGGCTTTCTTTTTATTTTTGTCATGCCAAGATTTTTCTGTGGTACTATCCTAAAAGATCCAGGTTCCGTCAAGAAAAATAGACTGGTGATTCGTTTCATCGCAATTTGAAGAACCTCCATTAAGACCCCTTTCGGAGCACTGTTCATAATGTTTAAGACTGTTGCTCTGAAAAATATGGGAAAACCATTTATGTAAAATATTCAGTTTTTATATTATATATAATTATTATAATTAGTTTTCCTCAATTGAACTTTACACTTCTCCATGTAATTAAAGATAGAACCGATTAGAAGATGAAAAACTGATTAACCGTTTATCGTCTAAAATTAATATTTTTCGTATTGGAAAATACACATGAAGCGAGTGCTGAATGCTTCATTAATGGAATAAAAATATTCGTGTAACTAAGTGGATATTTAAATTACAGAAACTTGACGACGGAAAAGTTTGACGTGAACGCTCTTTTGGCGAAGTACGCCCGAGCCTCCACAGTCCAAGGCACCAAATATTATTCTTCGAAACATTCCAAATAATCAGGATTTCTAATTTTATAGTTTGGTGTTTATACAAAAACAATAGAAGGAAGTTGTACAATTAATTATTTATGTACAAATAGAGAATTAGATTTAGGGCGCATAGTTGTGTACAATTATAATTAAAATTATATTATTTTGATAAGTATTTTGTTATTCATGTTGTAACATAAAATAGTTTTTAATAAAATTATATATTAAAACGAATTTATAAAAGAAGGACTTTTAAGCTATCCCTGGATAATTACCATGTACATGTTAGCGCATCTGCTGCTTAACAGCAGAAATTCTAGATTGATATGTTAAATTTTAATATTGTGTTCACTTAGTTTATTTTTTTTTCTTTTAGATGGATAAACAAAGGTTGTTACTTTAGTTATTACTAGAGAGGACAAAGGCAGGTGGAATTATTCCTCTTTTGCAGCGACTCGCCTCATGAGAATGGATTCGTGTTGCCTAGCGGTGTCCTCGAGAGTCGATAAAATACGAATCTGCCTAGTCTCTGTCACGAACACGTGCATTCGTATTGGTTATTGCGAGCGTTGTGCAACAGTTGCGCTGTTGCCCATTTGATTACTTAGTTGTCGAATTATTTTAGGATGCTCCTAAGATTTAGAAAATTTGAATTTACTAAGTGTTTTACTAAGAATTTAGATGAAGGTAGAAGCGTTCCAACATCTGGTAGATATTTTTTAACCCTACAGTGAATATGCTAAGCCGTCATACACGTATTACATTGCTAATGGCCTTTATTGACGTATTAATTATGGACTTATTGTGCCAAACATTGCATTAATCTGCGGCCTGCGGTTTACATTTTTGTCGGAGAACAAAGCCTTTTAGCTGCAATTAGAAACCAACTGTCCTTGACGACTTTGAACTTATGACATTTTAAAAAGAAAAGCAAGTATTCTAACTGTTCGATCGTTATTGCAAAAATAGCCTTTAATTTATACTATTTTACCTCATCGCCATTCTAATTATTCAAATGTCCCACCATTTTGTTAGTAAAACAATTGTCCAGTGAAGGCGCCAGCGCTCTAGCACCATTTATTATTTACAAGTTGAAGTAGCCTGCTATCATTATCATATACTTGATCCTTGTTTGACATTATAAAGGTTAGGTTTTTTAATATATATGTATACAAACAAAATCCTGAAATGCCAGAAAACTCAACCGATTATGCACACGAGATAGATAATGGAAGAAATATAAGATCAGTAATATGTAAATATTGCACATCCGTGATTCTTACGCCTTTATCGGCTTCAATTTCATATTTTGAGGTTAGTATACTAGTTTTCAAGGGAAACTAATATACAATATATTAGATACATTCAAATCTTGAATATATAACGTGCTTGAAAACTTTTACAGTTTGACTTGCCCTTGATGTCTCAAAAAAAGAACGATGGAAACATAGAGACGGAAACAGTATCCACATTTTGGATAGTAAACGATATGTTCACGTTTCAAAATGTTGGATTCTCACATACTATAGAAGACAAAAAATATCTGACGTGCGCCGATTGCGAAGCGGGACCAATTGGCTATCATGATTTGTCACAGAAGAAGAGTTATGTAGCTTTAAGTCGAGTTGTACATAGCTAACTTTATTTTTAGTATTTCAGCAAGGAAATCACAATTTTTTTTGAATGCCTAGCACTTTAGCCTTGTGCTTCCTTTACTTTAACAATAAGCATTCATATTTTATATCTGTTAATATTCTTCATTCTTTTTGTGCAATAGTTACTGTAAAATAATGTTAATTTTTTGCAATAAACTCTCAACATACCTATAAATTATTTATTAGAAGATAATAAATTACACAAGGTAATATTTTATTAAGCGGTACATTATGGGTTACATTTACAGAGTATTTAATAACAAAATCCTATGTTTATTTTGGTTTAAGCGTTGTGGCTACCACTTTATGAATTGTAGTATTAGGCATATGAAAGAAGTACAACATGAAGCCCATAGCCAAAAGCAAATGAAATGTGATTATTCCAATAACTAATAATAGTTTATACTTCGATAATTTGATATGTGAGCTTAGCGTAAATAATAAAACACAACTTGATAAACATGCAGCTACGCCAACCAATA
This sequence comes from Oryctes rhinoceros, assembly GCA_020654165.1. Classification (NCBI taxonomy): domain Eukaryota; kingdom Metazoa; phylum Arthropoda; class Insecta; order Coleoptera; family Scarabaeidae; genus Oryctes; species Oryctes rhinoceros. The sequence continues at coordinate 3,056,966 of JAIOKQ010000001.1, forward strand.
TCCACTGAAGAAAATTTACTTGAATAGTCCATAATATTGACACTGGAATATAAATGAATAATGAATACCCATATAAACAAATTAATTCTAATATTCCAGGTGGAGTGCTTTCTTCAAAATTGTCATCATCCATAGTAGTCGTATTCCATTTTAGTAACACCCAAATAGCCGATGGTATAATGGTAACATATAAACAAATTGCGGTAGCTGCGTACGACACCAAATGGAAATTATACTTCCAATGTATTTGTTCATTCGCATGTTGAAAATATTTTGCAATATTTCCACTGATTGCAATAGTGAATACTAAAGTAACTGAAATCCAGAATGGACCGTACAAATCAGGCCTGGCTCGTATTTGAGCCCTATAGGTAGAATCCTTTTTTGGAAATATGGAATATATAATTCTGTCTAAAACATCTCTGGTATCAACATCAAAGAACTGCTGATAATACTCAATTGTCCAAAATGATTTTGAGGTAGTAGAATTTGCATCATCTCGAGAATCAGGAAATTGTTCCATGGATCTATTTTCTAGATTGCCGAACGTTGTATTTGTTTTATCTTCTTTAATATCCAGTTTCAACTGAGCCTCGCTAAAATTGGCGTTTGTGTGTGTAGTATGTATAGTTGGATAATCTTGAAAAGATAACAATTCCTCTGTGGGAACTTCACTTAATCCTGCCATATGTTCGGATTAGTTCACTCTAAATCGTCATCATATGTTTTTTCGATATTTAAAAGTTAATTCTGTAGTAATAGATGTATGATTAAATCTAAACACAAACTTTTAATAAATTTTATAAAAGATATCGACGTAAACGTTTGTTTGGGTGACGTATAAGGTTAGTTAGTGTTTTGACAGTTGTATGTTTTCTCGTAGTGCCAACCTGATGGCAAGCCCCTAGAAATCGGGGAGCTAAAGGTAGAAAACATTCAAGTAGGCATTGCCCAGATTTTGCTCATATTACATACGAAGTATATATTATAGGCTACAATTTATAACATTTCTAGATTAGCCGAAGAAAAGAGAGCTTGTAGCTCCAGAAAGATCATACTAAAATCACTGTTCTTTAGAAGTCACTGTTACCACCTAATGCTCGACCTAGCTGGACAGATTCATCCTAACACTTTTGCTTTTAATAAGACCCATTGCCATAAGAATCGTAAGGTACTAATTAAACTAGAGTCTCATTAATAAAGAGGACAAAGGCAGGTGGAATTATTGCTTTTTTGCAGCGACTCAATAGGCTCGTGTCTATTCGCTTTACGAGAATGGATTCGTGCTGCCTACTAGTGTCCCCGACAGTCGACAAAACACGAGTTTTGTTCTCTCCATCCTGTCTACTCACTAAATACTTGATCCCTAATATACTTAAGCAGCAGTGGTGAGTGATGACGTAAGCGGGAAGGCACGGACAACGATTCGATTCACTCGTGCATGTCTATGACCTATCACCGCTGCACTCAAGGCAGAATTTTTTTGAGTAAATATTTACATTCATAGTTTTTTAGCTAGACTTAGGTATATTGAAATGAACATGTAATTTTCAGGTCACATGACATATTTCCAAATACTTCCTTACATTTAGTTTTGTTGAATTGAAATGACAATTAACAAAAAAAAAAAGAAATTTGTTAAAATCTAAAAAGAACCAAAGATACTTGAAATACAGCAAAATATGTATTTTTAAAACTGTTTAAAACGATTTGATTAATAAATTGTTAAAGAAAAATAATTATGTCTCGAAGTATATTTGTTTTGATATAATTACATAACTGCTGAAATGTGGCAACTTTAATTTTAAAATTTTGCCGGGCCTCCTCGTGCTTGTGATACATCTAAGCATCTTCTGGGTATGCTTTCTATATTAGCATATCAATAAGCTCTTCCTATTACTTTCGCACCGCTTTCGCAACCTCATCCACCGTTATGGAAAGATGACTACGAGATTGGAGTATTAGGAGGGGTGTATAATTTTTTCAATATTGTTGGGAACAATGACGTCGTTCACGATGCTAGCTCGGTGAGGATAAGCATTATCGTCCGGAAGTCCTTATAGCTATCGGTATTCGTACGTTGATTTCTCAAAATCACCAGCTCGGTGCGTTATCTAAAAATATGCCACCTCAAAACCGTAACACTTTTCCTCGAAATGGCACACGTAGAGCCATATTTCTTACAAGATACTTTTTACCACGTTTCTTCCACATTAAAACTCTGTTAATGAAAAGGGAATTTTTCCCTTAATCACTAGGTTCCCGTGGGAAAAGCTTTGCATTTCACTGCCTCTTGCGATCTTGTGACCCTTCAAATTAGATACAACTACTCCTGCAGCTCCACAAAGATGGTTATTCAACGTCTTAGAAACCTGAACGCCATTTCGTTTGATCTTGAGTTTTAAGTGTAGCTCTTTGGGAGGGATTGTTCTCCTTCGACGACCTCACCTATCACTAAAATATTAAACTTCTTTGTTGCACGTACTTTTCTTCAAGGGTAGCTTACCAATGTATTATCTGGCTATTATCTATAAAAGAAAAGTCGGGAATTTACACAATTGCGTGTGGTGACAAGAAGATAAGTGGAAGAGCTTTAAGCACCAAGCTCGAGGAACACACTATGCATTAAATACTATGGGAGAATCAAATCATCAAGTGTAGTGTTATACATAAATGAAACTGGCATATTAAATTAGAGTCCCTCAAATTAATTAACAATCTAACTTTACTGCCAGAAATAAATATTAAACTGAGAAAATTCACTAGGCGGGTCCTTGTTGACGAATTGATCAGAATAAAACAAACACATGTTTACGGGTTATAAGTTATAAGATACCACTTTTCCCTTTAGTTCCGAGTATTTCGCATATTTGAGTTTTAGGGTACTTGTCCATATATTTTTGTGTTTGGAAATAGAACAAGGCATGTAGTATTAAAGAAAAACAACACGTATATAATCTCGAATACAAAATTTATTAAACTTAAAGTAAGTGACTTTACACCTGTATATAATTATCACATAGTTTTTAATGCGCCTTTCCGTTTCTAACTAATGTAAAAGAAAATGCAATCATCCGAAATATACAGAAAAATAAAAATGTAATACCAATAGTTTCCTTTCCGTGCGTTTTATGTCGTGCTTCCTGATGACTTCTCTTCTTTACTGTCAGGTACGATCACTTCAGCAACTTTCTCGGTTTCCGACGGAATACTATTCTCGGGTGGATTTTTCAATTCGAAGATTTGATTTTCGCCAAAACTTACTCGTTTTGGTTTTTGCATGGGTACTTCGGATAAATTTTGACGGTTTGACTTGTTTATATTTTTTACGACTACGATATAATTAAGCGGAATAACACCAGATCTACCGTTGCAGGTGGCATACGCCCAACCTGAGTTATACAGGGCCATCTCTTGCTGGATATGTTTGGGCGCTAATACAATCTCATCGTTAGTATTAATTGTCAGTTCGTTGGGAGAAGTAGCTACAAAGTCGAATGCTGCTTTTGCCGGCACACCCGCCGATAACCAGTTATTTGGATTGTATTTGTCTGGAAAAGTTGAAAATATATAGAGGTGGGTGATTGGATATAAAAAAAACTTTGGCATCTTGTTCGGGAAGTCATTTAGAGAACTAAAACAGATTAAAATTTTAATAGATGTGATATGATTGTTAAAGTACTACTTTAAAAACAAATAAGTAGAAAAATAACTAAAAAAAAAGAAGAAACAGATAACTATGTAAGAAAATTGGATTGCCTGTAGTAGTTGTTTAAAATGCCCTCCTTGAGCTCGAATACAAGCGTGACACCTATGAATCATGTACCACCTTGACAAATTTTATTAAATCTAATTGTTATTTCGCTAAATAAATGTTTATAAAGCAAATGGCATTCAACCATTACGTATTTGCTGTAGTAAGTTGGAACACCATTACACTTGTTGACGATCAAGAAGTAGAGTATGTTCGATCTTTTCAAAAAGCGCACCATTTACAAAAGTTAGATTATGTTCTGCATTTAGCTTATGCGGTACAGCTTCTAATTTAAGCAGTTCTCCGTTAAAGGCACCAAGCGAATTGTTCGCACTAAATGGCAAATGTTTAACAACATATGGATGTTGGACGAGTCGAAATACCCCGCCATACGAAGTGTTGAGAAAGACGAAACTGCTCGCTGCAATATGTCTAGCAGGGTTCGTATATGGGATAGAAATTCCCTTTTTAAAGAGAATTTTAAACGCTAGAAGGAAAAGTGATTTTTTTAGAAAATCCCTTATTTTAGAAGAAATTTTTGCACACTCCACAAACTTAGCACACATCCCTCAGCTGAGCCACACCCTCTCCGCCTTCAGAGCGGAGTAATTATAATGTATAATCAGAAAGCGCTGTTGTGCATGTTTCAGTTTTCTAGGCTAGGCTTTTTTAAATACCTGTTGTATAATGATAGCAAGGACTGTGGCGTAGTATGGTAAAACAATACATACGTATCGGCATCTCCGCACCAAGTTTATTTATTATATAGTAATATATAATTAATCCGGGACGGCTGTTTTGAGGACATGAATGGTCCTCAAAACCAAACATCATTCGGTCACCGGTTGATGATGAGGACCATTCGTGTCCTCGAAACGGCCGTCCCGGATTAATTATTATATATTACTAAATAAACCTGTGCGGTGCGGAGGTGCCGATACTACTTATGTGTTGTTTACTTGTTCTATATAATGCTAATTCTTCTGTTGCTGCTTTTTTTGTATATTTACTATGCCGCCTAACAAACGTCCCCGCCAAGAGCTCATAATTACCTGAATTAAGGATCATGATTGTTTCGAAGTTGTCAGTGACATAGAAATGTATTGCATAAATTGTTCAGTTACTGTAAAATGTTCAAAAAAATTTCAATTTATGGACTATTTAAAAGCCGCACTCCTCGTAATCCTGTTGTCTAGAATGAGAATTTCTATATGATCTCTACGAAGCCCTTCTGGCAGCAAATATATCCTTTCGAAAACTAGGTAATCTTTCTTCTGCAATTGTACATTTCCTTCTGTTACTTCTTCATTATAATTACCGTTTAATAGTACTTGATAGAATATCAAGATATATTTGTTTTAAAATGAAAAATCTATTACCCCCGCTCATTTTCTCTCACTCACTTTCAAAATCAATCAAATTTAAATCTGATGTAGCCGCGAAATTCAGAAAAAATAGTTCCTAATTATGTTTATAACGTTCTTTTTCTAGAAGTGATTTCCCGATTAAGCAGTCAAGCAGTCACCACAGTGGTTCCAGTAAACAAGTATATCATTTGTCGTCTTAGAAAAAAGACTCACCAAATAGCAGTATTCTTACAAATGTGGAATATCCTTCTTTCCTCAACTAATCTAGTTGTGAGTATGCGTAGTTAATTTAATAAAAAAATGAGGTATCTATAGCGAGTATAACATATGGTTGATACAAGCTTTGAATATTAGGGCAACCATTCGGTGAAATTGTACATGTTCCATTTAAAATAAAGTTATTACTAATCAAACACGGCATACAATGGAAAGTTATTCGAATATAGTGGTAAAGTGTCAGAGGTTCAATTGTATCTAAGGAATCATAAATTCAAGTTATTAAATAACTTAATCAAATCTTTGACTCATCATGTATACAGATCAATCTTACCTTCATATTTAGGCAAAAATTTACTGATAATGTACGGAGTTGATATAATAACACCTAAGAAGGCCAGTGTAGACCAACTTGCACCACCACTATTTCCATTCACTTCGGCTGTTGCACCAGACAGAGCTTCATTCCATGCCAGTGATCTAGCATTTTCTGTCGCCTTTAATCCAAACATTACTTGAATCTTCCTGAAGAGCCACTTCAACAAGCGAAATATATTAACCGAGTACCATATCTGGCCAAAAATAGATCTTAATCTGCCAAAATTTTCGGCAACACTTAATACAGCTCTGAATGAACTGGTCATGGCAAAAAAAGTATTGTCTAACATCATAGAGACACTACTAAATGCTCTGACTACATTTTCGATGTTCGAAAATGCATTTCTTGACCGTTCTTCTGCATATTGTATGAATCTAAAATTAACGCAATTGTAAAACATATACGTAAAGAGTTAAGGTACATTACCGTTCTTCTGCACCATAAGCAGGGTAATTTCCTATACCGCCATAACTATTGTATCCACCAAAGGTTCCGTAGCTACTATATCCACTATAAGGTGTGGAATACAAGGAACTTCTATAGGGTAACGAATTATAATTACCATACCCTATGCCTGTGGTAATCGTAAATTACAAATTTTATTACCTTTAATTACAATAATTACCAGAATACGGCGAGTAGGAGTTGAAGTTGTTAACTCCGTAAGAATTTTGCAAGGGTTTCGGTGGTAGTATTGGTCTTGTAGTAGTTGTATTGCCAATTTGTGGAATAGCCGGATTAGTTGGGGTTACATTTCGAATTATACCATTATTATTGTTTAAATTTAGTGCCTCCCAGGGCTTAATAGGAGTGGTCATTTTAACACATTTATTTAATGAGATAAATACACTTGCACTTTGACTTATAACTACGATTGACGTTAACCAAACAAACAGATGCAAATGAGATGTCTATCCTAGTGATGGACTATGAACCATCTACCACTATTATCCTGTCAAACATGTAGAATAGTACTAAGCTACACCGAAATCGGCGCCTCTAGATATGTGCCTAACTTAATACTTTTGCAATTTGGCTCTACGCCTTTATTAACCCTCCTTTTATTTAGCCAAACAAAAACAAACCGATAAAGGTTTTTTTTTGTATTTCCTTTTATTTTATTACCCTGTTATTGTATATATTTTTGTGTTCCTTCTGTTTATGTGCTTTCATAATAATAATAATAGCAATCGCACCATACAAGGTTAGTCAACGATATAATAGTCAATTGGGGACGGACGTTTCGAATTCGGTCACCGATTCGTGATGAGGACCATTCGTGTTCACAAAACGGCCTTCCCGAATTAATTATTACATACTTAAACTTGTATGGTGCGGAGGTTGTTGATACTCATGTGTTATTTACTTGTGCGTTCATTTTTGATTTCTAGACATAAGTGTATTAAACAGCATAAATGATGGTATTTAATTGTTGTGTATCAGATTCTAATAACTTCAATACCATTTTTATAATGATTCAGTTCCTCATGTTGACCAAGAGGTAAAGGAACAAATATGTGAACATAATGGAGATTAGAGAACAAAGGCTAATTTCATATGGATCCGATTAAAGTTGACTGAAACTGTAGAGTGTGTCCATATCCACTTCAGTTGTTTTTCATGAGTTTATTCTTCTTGTGATAGCACTTAAAGCAAGAGCCATTCCAACAATTAATCTTGCTAGTATATCGTAAATGAAAGTTCATTATAGAGTTTTTGATGTCTAAACTTATAAGTGATGGTATTTGAGTATTGCGATCAGATTGCGAAAACTTTAATATCTATTTTAAAATGCATTAATTCATTCATCCGGATGAAGAGGCAAAGGAGTAAGTATGTGAACATAATGAAATGATGTAGTTTGGTCTTGCAACTGTTTAAGTGCCGCATTTGAAGAATAGAGATATGAAAACAATTAATTAAAGTCAACTGAAACTATAGGGTGTGTGATATTTCCCTCAATTATTTTTCTTGAGTCGAGTCTTTGCCAAATATAGATCGGACAAAACTTAATGTAAGAAGCATTCTGACAATTAATCTTGCTGGTATGTTGTAAATGAAAGTTCATTATAGAGTAAAGGTAAAATATATTCCTTGCAGATTTTAATGCAAGCTCTGCTGTTGGAAATTCAGTTGTGAAATATACATTAGGAATAAGTGAAATTGAAGTGGTAAAACCGAAATTGTCTTGTACCGTTTCAACATAGAAAGGTAATATAAATTCAAACAGATGGTCATAATGTAAATTCATTAAGATTATAAACTTGTTTGGAAACAAAACTAAAGTAGTTGCCACTTGTTTATTCAATTGATATCACAACACAAATGCTATAGTTTGGTGCTATGGAGCAAAAATGCACAAGAGGTAATTGATATGTAAGAATATTTCTTTTATATATATATTAGCTTGTTTATATGTATATACATAGGTTGTTACTTTTTAAAAAGAAGTTGCAGATTTACATTTACATATTTTTCTTTTGAGATGTGATTCAGGTTTTTGACGTGGGGACGTCTTAATGTTCACAAGCTGGATGGGCAGCACCAAAGCACCAGGAAGGTAAAAACACTAAATATTTAATCAAAATTGAATAACTTACATATTTCATCATTTCAGAGATGAGCTACTTTTACTTGGATTTACGGTAACATCAAGGGAAGTGCTATACATTTGTCTTTGTATAAACCAACTTTTGTAGGTGCTTTCAAGGAAACTTTTTTGGTGTGATTAATTAGTTCATTAATATTCGGAAATTGCTCTCTAATAAATTCCACAACTCTATGGATGGCGTGGGTAGTGGATAATAATATGCAGCATATATTTGAAGAAGTCACCTAGAGATTTTCCAGCTTGAAGCATAAGATGTAGGGTCACTTACAAAGAGCAAAGCTTTATCCTGCTTCCATTACTTCCATTATTGTATCAGCATTTATCCATTCCGTTATTTTGCTTTGTATTAAATATGGATTTGTTGGATGATCTGTATTCAAATTCGGATAATGATGTGATCGGTTTGTTTTGTCAAAATTACAAGTTGGAAACGATTGGAAACCAATATAAACAGGTGCTATCATCTCTATGCAATTGATGTACATGATCTGTTTTTAAACCTCATCTTATTACTGACATTACGGTTTACTCAAAACTGTCTAGATAAGTTGCTTAGTATTACAAGTGAGACCCAATGTCACTTCAATTTAATCACAATATTTAGAGGATGTATCTAAAGAAGGTTATAATGAAGATGACCGGGCATTTTTGTGTGATGTTTTAGATATTCAATAACGTCAATTACTACCACAGGCCGCAGCTTTACATCCAGAAGTGCAAGAAAAATATGCTCCGTAACAAAATTTTGGTGAACAATGTTCTTTATTAATATGTGTGGTTATATAATCAGTAATACTGAAAAAATGAGAAAGCGAAGCATGTGTTAATAGCGTTGGTTCGAAAACCTATAGCAGTACTAGGTATTTTTGCAATGATTTCATATTTCTAGGTTTTTGCAAATTAGAAGACATGCAGGAATAATGTATAATACAAAAATATTAACTTGAAGGCATTTTACATTAACATAATGGAGAATGCGGAGTGTTGCTACCTGTCATACCTTACGAAAACACAGCATCAACAGATTTGTCACTTTTCGACTTAAAGTTGCTAGTAAAAAGAGAATTCCAGGTTTCATAGGAAACAAATGTATTTATTAGGTTTACAAGTAAATACAATCTGTTTTGCAATCTGCCACCAATTGTTTTTTTTTTCACTTTTTAAAGGTATCTTGTAATAAATATACTGTATTTTCTTAATTCTGCCTTACAAAGTTTAAATTATATTCTCTTAATAAATTTATTTTAGGATTTTTCCTGAATTTATGTATTTCTTTAACGTTAAAATTGTTGTTTGGAATCCTAATGGTGGAAAGTAGGCTTACACAGCCTTATGTATACACCCTCCTATACACAATGGTATGACAATTTTTGACTTGACAATAATGATACAAGGATAGGAGACAGTTGCTCTCTTTCAGCAATTGAAAATCGTGGGTAATAAATCTGCTTGGAAGTACATATACTTTTATGCACGTTCACTAACTTCTGGATATCAAATCATAGTTGTTACGAAATATGTAAAAGCAGTAAAGCAACCATTCCTTTATTCTTCTTCCTATTAACTCCAGCAAATCTTTTGTTGGGAGTTAATACAAATAAGTATTCATACAAAAGTTGTAGTGTTGAAAATGAAATAGAACACATTTAAACGAATACAACAATTTCTTTAAACTATATCATATAATTGCTGTGCTAACACACTACGCATCGCGTCTTAAAGTATTCCTTCGTTCTAAATCAATACCTAAAATGAAACCGTGTGACGGATATAAGAGTTGTCCAGTAACCAATAGTTCTTATTCGAAACTATGAGCGCCATCTTTTATATTTTCTAAGGACTTCTTGAACCATCCATGTAGCCAACGGAATAACGATGTAACTTGTAGAGATGACAAAGGCAGATGGAATTATTCCTTTTTTGCAGCGACTCGCCTCATGAAAATGGATTCATGTTGCTTACTGGTGTCGTCAAGAGTCGACAAAATACGAGTTTGTCTAGTCTCTGCAGAAAAGTAACAATTTCATCCGCCTTTGTCTTCTCTAATTATAACTAATAGTTTTAGAGTCGGATTGCTGTGGTTAGAAAGATAGTAAAGAAAACAGTTAATTTAATATTTTCATATTTATTTACAAATGAATATATCTATAACATTATATACATTAATTTACGCACTTCATTTTATCAAATACAATATTTTTTTTTTATAAATTCATTGCAATAAATTATGGTCGGCAGAAATTAAACGAAAGACAAAATATGAAATAAAGAAAAGATATAAATAAGACCCAAATATGATGTTTATTATATCGTTTCTGTTTTGCATTTAAAGTCAATTAACACCTAAGAAAATATCTCATTTTACAAATGCATTAACAACAAAAGGAAATATATAATACATTTATTGGTATTTTTATTTATTATTTATACATAAATTTACATAATATACAATGAATACAAAATACAATACGGAAGAAGTAAAACAGTCATATCTTAATAAATATGCATATGAAAACAGTGTAAATGAAACATGAAAACATGATTTGTTCCTTTTGATATTTGCAATTTTTCCGTCGAATTCTCCCAAATGAAATAAGACCACGCAGGGGAATTTTAAAGTAAGTTAATTAGTACTTACTACGTTTACAGCATAAGGCTCCCAACCAAGGAAGAAGTGCTATGCCATTATATATGTTCTCATTATTTTTGGTACTACATATAGGTATAATAATCACAATTAATATGCAAAAGGAATAAATCTCTTTCGATAATCTAAAAATTTATTCAAATTGTCATTTGCGGTATGTACTACTCACGCCAGGATTCAAAGACAGAGCGTCAGAATTATTTTTGCTTCAATATACTTATTTCTTTATGGTATTGCTTTACAACGGACAGTTCGTTAACATGCCTTAGGGAACTTTAACTTTGTATCCTAAACATTCGCAAATGAATAATTCGAATATTCTTGTCTATAATTAACAATTTACGTATACAAACAACGCAAAATTATAGGGTGTGTGGAAATGATAAAATCTAAATAATCCATACAGCAGCAGTGGCGTATTGCAAGAAATAATAAGTTCGAAACGATCGAATTATACAGAAATACATATTGCACAATCTTAATGTCATCGTGTGTATGTTGTGGGTGTGTGTTGTTTAGAAACAAACTGAGTATATGGCTGAGAGGTATTTGATCGCGGTTCTTGGGTGTTAAGGGCTAGCTGGAAGGCTCTCGTCGCTTTCTAAGTAGGTCACGTAGCTGTCGGTGCTATCCGGATGGGTCATCGCGTCCGATGGTGGTGCGGAAGATGGGAGCATTCCTGGTGGAGGACCTGGTGTTGGCCCAAGGTTTGGAGGGGGCAAGTCGTAACCGTGCATCTGTGAATAACAAAACCGATACATAGCATTACAAGTTCTTGTGCAGCGATTAGAAGATAGACAATGTTTCTATTATTAACTTATCAAACATTAACATTAAACTGTACATTGTAGGAAGTTTTGCTACAATATCCAGGGATGCTTTTTTAATTTTTTTACAAAAGCAATAAAGTAAAAAAGGATTTGATACGTTATCCAAAGTATTCGCCATTAAGATTTACGAAATTTTATCGGTTTAACCCAATTCTTCAAGTATTTTTCTGCTTTGGCTCGCATATGGCCTCTGAAGGCTTCAGCAGTCTTTTGAAGTGATAAGATTGATGAAGTGAGTTTGTCAATTGTATTTCCTGATTTCATTGATGACCTCTGACCTATTAATGATTCCTTCAAAACAATGCTTGCAACAATGATAGAAACAAGCAAATATTTTATAGGAAGTGTGAACAGCCCTTGTTGGAAATAGTTGATTATTGGTTATACGGAAGTTCCTCCGTCGAATTTTTAAATATTTCCTTATACCTATTGACACAAGCTTTCTTTTGTGCTTGAATCAGATGATGGAGAATTCTTCGGGAATTCATCCAAAATCGAATGTACTGCAGTTTTCAATTTTCTTAAGAATATACCTCGCACTAAGTCGCATGTGGATTCTCTTCCATCTTGTTCCGCGCAATATCGTTGTCTTTTTGAACAACAGCTGCTTTTGGTAGATCTTCGCGAAATTTACGATCACTGCGAAATTCTACAACCAGTTGTAAACTTTCTTTCTTGATGGTGCTTTATCGAAGCGTTTTGACGAATTGTTGTGTTAGATCTTTACTGAATTCGTAAAAAAATATCAAGAAAATGCTTCTGGCGATTTAAGTTGAATTTGGTGATTTTGTTGAAACTATTTCGAAATCCCAACAATCTGGTGATTATTCAAATGCGTAATAACTTATTACGCATATATATATAATATAAGTAACACTTATTACTAATAAGTGTTACTTATATCAGGTATTTACATATAACATTAACAGGTAAGTAAAAGAGTCTGCAGCAATCTAGTTAACAATAGCCGTGCCTATAATATTAACACATGAAAGTGGACGGGCTTAAGAGAACGCTGGATTCTGGGGCACGATGGTTATTGGTGATGAGTAATGTTCGCCATTTTCCGTGTGTTTCATGAAATACGCAGAGACTCGCTTTTATTTGTCTGATGAGAATAGGTTCGTATTGCCCACAAGTTTCTCCGAGAATCAACAAAACTCGAGTCTGTATAATCTCTGCTAATTTCATAAAGCGGACGAAAAGTGGAGAACTTTATTGATGAGAGTTGGGTGTCTGCGTATGATCCAGAAACAAAACAATAGTCATCCGAGTAACACACATTCACGTCTCTATGTTAGGAGCTAAATATGAAGATTATATTGAGAATATTGAGATATCAAAGACAATCTGACGATCAAGAGAAAAGTTCCAGCTCTGTTTCTTGCAATAACAAAGCCTTTGAAGTGTTTGTCCAGACAGAAAGTACTTTGAACGTGAGTCACAATGGGTAATATAATTCGTAAGAGAATTCTCGATGAATTCATGGAATTTTTTGATATTGTAGTTGTACGTAACTTGTCACTTAATCTAAGGAAAAATTTAATATAGGCACGTTTTACATTTCACCGACGGAAGTCGATATACATTAATAGAGAAACTAGAAGAATCCAGCGCATCACTGTGAAATTAAGCAAAATTGCCTTGTAAAGCTAAATTAAGCAGTGCTTCTTTTTCTACAGCTTCTTTCTACCGCTTTTAGAATTACTGAAAGATATTCTTTCTCGTCTGAAAGATAGTCTTCTAAGACTTTGAAAAATAAAAATGACGATGAAAATTAATTATTAAGAAATGTTTCAGATGTTGATAATTAACGATCGACTATTTTTGCCGCCCACTGTGAAATCACATGACATTTACGTCCTGCAATTATTCAGCTTCTGCATGCATATGCGTTAAGGTACCTATAAATTATAATTTTCTTTTTATAAACGTTGGATGTCGAGAAAGGATTTCCAATTAAGGTATTTGCAGAGGAGAGGACGATTTCTTCGCTTCAATATTACTATTTAAAAATAATCAACGATCACTTGAACCTATCAATTAGATGAAAATTATCAAATGAGATATATTGCGTACTTCCTAAAATCCGCACCGATGTTGAGTATCTGCAATGATTGACTGATCTGAGTACAGACATAGTAAGTCATTAAGTTAGGGATTAATACATAACTTGAAGAAAATGGGATAACATCACATTTGTTTCTGTATAAGTTCTTTAAGACATTTCACAAAGTACTTGTTGCTACAAAATTTTTGTTAATCTAAGTAAAGCATGTAATAATGATAGTGCGGTAGTATCTCAAGCAACACAAAAGTATCGCCAAACTCCGCACTATAAGGTTAATTAATTAATCCGGGACAACTGTGTCGATGATACCTCGATCCTCATTTTCAACCGTAGACCGAATAATGTGAGAAAAAAATAACATCTCGAACAACTTATTCGATTAGAAAAATATTATTTACGAGTTCCTATTTTGGTCGTTTATACATCCTAAAATTAAAACCTGGAAAAATACGGAGAAATAGATGAAATGATCTCTTATCTTTGCAGCACGAAAAAGCCTAATAAATTAAAAAAAAAAAGAACTGAGAATGGCAAGGATCTGTTCTCTTTATTCATCAAATTGGTGTTGCTTTTTATGTAAATAGCTTAGTAAGTGCCTATTTTCCGCGATGAAGTTAGGTTTTTAAACAATTTTGGGTTTTCCAACTTACTATTATGCCCTGTTTCGTTGCGTGTTTTGCTACCCATGATGACTCTGGTCTACCATATCGGTAACACTTGATGTGTTCCTTGAATCTGGTACCTATTGCTCTTTTCGTTTAATAAATATAAAATTTGTCACAGTCACTAATAAGCAATTTTATAAATATTTCACGAATTGAAACATATGTTCCTAACTTGAACAATCAACTTCCGTTCCTGGATAGTTTAATAATTAGAAACAACAGCGAACTGAAAATAAACATCTAGAGAAACAAAACGAACGCAGCATAATTCTATTTCTCCTGTTCTAATTATTGGGATAAGGCCAACAAACAACCAATACAACAAAATTTTTGCAGGGAAGTGTTTCTTTTTTTTGTAGAAATAAGTAAATATATGGAACAACATCGTATTTTTTGATGTAATGAAATATAATTTAATCAATTTACCTGATTAACTAGTTGTTGAAACGAGGGCGTATGTGGTTGATCTAGGTCCGAATGGAGGGCATAGTCGGAAAGCGCCTTCCAGGGAGGTTGGTACGCCTGAACTTCTAGAGGATGGACACCAAGAGGCGAATCATGCCTAACCGGAGACGAAGCCACCATCGGTATACCCTGCATAGCACCGTAGCCCAATTTGCGGCCATCCTGCACAAAAAACTATGTTCTATTAGGAAAACTAAGCATCAGACGTACATGTACTAGATTAGGTTAATTCTATTTTCAAATGAACGTTTACTAACTACTTATTAAAATAAAATTCGTGTTTCACTTCGATTTACCATTATTTGAAAATTCCAGCAGACCTATACAGTAGGTATAGTGAAAAAGCCAAGGACTTAAAGGGCAAAGTGTTTGGCCTGTTGTTTGTAGGTGCATTTCCTAGTCGTGGACGAGGTTAAAGGCTTACTTAGGATAAGTGCTAGATTGGCAACGACAGTCTGCTTGGAACTTTTAAACGACCATATAATTTGAGGCCAAATTAATTGTAAGGTATAGTCCTTTACACGTCGGGCATAAGTGTTAAACGCGTCAAATATGAATTAATTTGACAAAATTACATTTTTCTTATTACCAGTTACGAAGGTCAGTTATTATTCCCCTAATGGGAAGGACGCACACATTGTCCCCAGATGACTTACTCATTGCTCATCATATGGTATAGTAACGAACAGAACTTCTCAGGGATAACGATTTCAAGAATATTTTCAAGAGTGGGACATATTTACTTTTATCTTGCGAATAGAATTAAATATAAATTAATCGATTAATGACGCCGAAGAGTTTACAGCATTTTATTGAATCTAAAAAAAAATCTACTAATTTAATAACTACCTAAAACAATAGGTATCCGAGAGCTAATTATGAATTTAAAATTCATTAGAGCTTTTGAATTTGTTTATTTGCACTCGTTTGGCTAAATAATGAATTTTGTAACTACTCACTCAAAAGTTTCGGTTCGTTTTGGCTGCATCTGATTCAAAACCAAATATTTTTTTTCTTCGAGTCATGATCGGTGTTAAAAATTGAAAGTGATTTTTTTAACAAGAATATATCTTACCTCTACGCATAAGATAAAGAAAAAAAAATCTGAGAGAAATTGAATGGAAGAGGTCAGAAACATTACACCGCCTTGCGACGTAAGTAATAAATTTACTAAGTTAATATTCAAACGTGAGTAAATGAAAATAAATGAACCTTCGAATAATTATCATAATGTATATCTGTCTCAAGTAATGTAAAATAAAGAGTAATCATTCTGCTAGTAAGTTTATTAGATTTGCAATGATCTTAATGATTTATATCGTTAAACATATCAATCTTCCCTTCTTCTTACTTCCTATTTTCTCCGCCGGGATATAGCGTAAATATATTAATCAATAATCAAAATTTATAGAAAGTTAAAGAATGCAGAGAAGAACGCTTCTGTTAAGGAATCATTACTATTAATGATGAGCATCTTGTAATCTATTTGTTGGAAAGTATATGTAGGCAGCGACCTTTTTAAGCTTAAGACAAGAAGTTAGTAGAATGGAAAATCAACATTTTGCGAAAGCAGATACTCGATTATTAAAGATTTCTTAAAATATTTTTGGAGACATCCTATTTCTGGTTACGCCGGAAGTGCAGTATTAATTTTAATTGCTTGCTTAATGTAAACTACGCTGGTTATAGAAGAGTTGGAAAATTTGGAATCGATAAAATTAACGAATGTCGATTTTTTCACACGCCCCTCAAGTAATTTTCAATTGTACGGAGATAATTTCGCCGTAAAATCCAAACACACGGTACCCTGTGTACAAAGCTGGGATCAAGTATGGAACCAAGCGAATATCTTTAAAATGGAAGCGGCGATGATGTTGATTACACTTCACGGGCGAGTGGAATGACGCGTAATGCATCTGATTTTGAATTTCTTCAAACACCCGACATATCTTCCAGATTTTAATAAATCCTGTTTTTCCGAATTCGTCCATACCAGCTAACGTTATTGTAAAACCTAAAAAGATAATGCATTTTACGTTTACCGTTTAATTTGTACGAGTAAACGTAAAAATTAAACAACAAGGATGTTGGTATTCAACTTGATGAAGCTAGGGCGGATTTTCAACACTCTAGAAATGTACATATGTAAAAGACGGCTCGTCGATACGTAACGAAAAAAAATTGGGGTTTCGTTATATTCGTTCACGTGCTCGCTGACAAAAAGTTACCAGTTACAAAAAGTTAAAGGTAGCAAGCAAGGTATTTCCTTCGTATTAACATCAGAATAGTTAGTCACTTCAGCTAATACGCCAATTTCATTATTTTCTCCAGTGATTGTTGCTCGACAGGTCCTGTTTTTCGGTCGAATACTTCCATGAGTAATGAACTGTTTGTCCGAACGATAAAATGAAACACGTGACCAAATCGTATCAGGAAAACGCTGAGCGTAGAGATTGATAGCATAAAACTCCTGCCAGCTTCTTCATAAACCAGAACCATTTCAATTTTCTCTTATATATTTAAATACACTATTCTGAAGGATGTAGTATTAATAGCCTAACGGAAGTAGGTCTCTTAGTTTTCTAAATGATCTTCGAACTGAGTAAGATAAGTTGCTTCTTAAAGTTATTTCTTTCTTTTGTACGTTTATTTTGTATTTTCGCAATTTATTTCAGATTTCAAAGTTGCTTTCTACCCCATCTATAAGCAGAGGGGAAAGGAGATTAATTTAAGGATGATTAAATTTTAATTGGACAGTTTTTCGTGAAGTGCTTATTTTTCAAGATATTTCAAAGTTTCAAGTTAAAATAATCAATAACCTTACTTATCCGTAGGAAGTATAAGGAAAAGTGACATTACCGAGCAGAGCGCCATTTCTAGTTTATGTTTTCAAATCTTTTGTTTCTACAAATCGCATTCGAATAGAAAAAAATGTCATATAATGGCGCCTCTGCAATAATTCAGGAAAGGATAGGTTTATAGGTTGTAACAATTTTATTGTCACGCGACCTTTTGTTTTGAATAGTAATGTATAGAGCTCCCCAACCGGGTGGCGCACCATAGGCGTCGATAAGGAACATAAGTAAAGTACATAAAAACAAAAGAAATAAAGAATTTTAAAACGCTTACTTTTGTAATTAGCCGTATCCAATATAGTGGGTGTTAATGCACAAGGAAAATAGTATTAGTCAGCACACGAGGAGGTAGGCACATTAAAACTGTTACCGTAAGCGCAATCCGATTTCTCAAACATCTGAAGCATTAGGAATGTTTCCACAGTCGTTTCTTTCAAGGATGTTCGTCGTTCTGAAAAAATGTTTTTATATCTTGAAAATGAACGCTCGACGTCTAATGATGTAATACACGCGTAATTAAAATAATCTTTGAATTTAGTCACCGGATCAGTAGAGTTACCTTCCCAAACTTGTCTTAACCTGCTAAAATTTGTATCTTTCTTCATAACACTTTCAAATTTTCTTGTAACGATATCATTTTTTTTTGTTATTTATACAGTGTAGGAGTGTATTAACGTCATCTAATATTTGTACTGACTCCGTCAGGGACAGTGCACTATTTTGTAATTTATTTATTGCCTTAAGTACTTCTCTATAATTGTTGTAAACGGTTTGTAAATCTGCTTCAACGGAAATATCTTGGAATTTATCCTGGCTTTCCTTAATAGCCGCAGATTCGTTGGGATTGAATTGTAAGACGACTGATTTTATTTGCCGGAAGTATTTAAAATAATAAAACGCTGCCTTCAGCCATGTCCCTCAACGCGTAAGAATCGGCTCTGGTGGTTCGGGAATACCGGGACACTGTTTATGAAATTCACTGGTACGTTTGGGAGATTTGAGAAACACTCGTTTCGTATTTGTTATTAATGCATTTATCATCCCATAATGTTCTTGAAGAGAACGACCTACACAACGCATTGTCGCGGCACCATCGGTCATGAAAATTAATACTTGAGTAGTGGCAATTTCAAATGTTTGTAAAGTATTAACGACTACGCTCTCAATAGCGTCGGCAGTACACGATTTTAGTCTTTTACTAGCTAATAAAATTCCCTTTGTAGGTTGACGAGGTTCCAGTATACGTACAATCACATTCAAAATAGAATGTTTTTTACGGTCTGTCGTTTCGTCAATACATAACCACAGTAGTTTATTTTTTATTGCAGATCTGATCCTGTTTTCAATTTCGGTACGTACACTTGGCACACATCTCCTTAAGCTTGTTTCCGACGGTAACTCAAAGTCTGGATCATATTTATTCCAAAATTCACGGAATGGTTTCTTCCTGAGTAAGGAAAACGGTAAATTACACGCAGTCAGCATATAAAATAAATCAATTATAAATTGAGTTGCCTCAGTCGGTGATACACCCGGTTTTTTATTTTTGTGTTGCTGACTATTTACATGTCTTCTACAGCCATATTTATCATTGCACATCAGAGGTATATTACAAATTTTACATATAATCTTACTTCCATTATATATTAAGTCAGGAAATTCTCCACAGAACCTTTTCACTTTGTCGGCCTGTGGGCGTTTCTTACTACGCGCGTCCGCCATACCGTCACAACCCGATCGCATACGGTAATAAACTACCGAAATGCGATGCGAGTTATTTGCTTATATATATTAAATTACATATCCCCCCGGCCACGCCCGGCGGTACGCCTTCTGACTTGCCACGCACTTTGGGGAGCTCTAGTAATGTATATGGACCGATGTTATTTCGATTTTTTGCAATTTTAAGAGTTTCTTCTTGTTTTTTTTTTTTTTTTTTGTTGCAAATAATTTTTACCTGCATGATCGACTACGAAATTCTCTTTCATCCCTTCTCTTATAAATCTTAATGATTAGACGTGATTGCAGAAAAGTGATATTAAATTGGTGAGTACCTTTCTGGAGTCTACTTAATTAAAGATCTATCTTACAATATTACCTTCTTATTGAATTATTGAATTTGAATTTGAAAATTTCTTTAGTCTCGCGCACATGTTGCAACGATTTGCATATTTATAATTTTTCGTGACGTTAATTTCTAATGTCAATATATCAATTTATATAATATATTTTTAATATAGTAATAAGCGTAGATATATAATACAAATTACAAAGTAAATAAATGTCACATGGTTTCGTATTACGCAATTTTCAACATTTTCAGCAAACAAACTTACTTCAGAACTGCATTTACGTCCCTCGTGATTAAAGTACTTCTATATTTATTCTTTTTATGTCCTATAATAAATATATGTATTTATTATATATAATAAATTATTATATATTATATATTTATTATATAACAAATACATACAATAAATAATATAATGCTTTTCAATTGCAAATTGCGTTTTTTAAGTCTTGTTCGAACTACCTCATCAAAGTCTCCGTCGGCGAATTGTGAATCAGGCGTTTCCTCGGTTATTTCCGACGTAGTATTAATTGTTAAGGAAAAAGCCTCATTGCGGCACGGAATTTGTCTGATAATGTTACGATACATTTTTGAATACATCTAAGTATTGAAAAGTGAATGTGATGTGGTGGCTATGGCTTTCGTCCGGCAAACGGAAGATGCCAAGTTCGATTTCGTACCGGAACAAGGTTTTTCCAAACAACTAAAAAGTCGGAAATACTTCGGAAATAAGTATTAAGAAGATATTTGTATTAATATGAACGTTATATATCCAATTACAATTGTAACGATATAACAGAAATATTTAAAACATTGTTAAATAGATTTTATTTGAAAAACATTACCTTTAACCACATATACCTACAAAATCGTCGCGTGAACAATCTACGTATAGCACCTGTTATTTGGTTCAATTTTATTGGATTCAATTTTAATTTTTTCTTCCAGAGTGAGTCTGTTCATTTTAAGGTTATTATAAACACGGTTACTTAGCAGTATTTGAAAACGCGAGAAAACATCATATACTAAATGACAACGCTCCAACGAGTAACTAAAACAAGACTGGACGCGGAAAACGTGCGTCCTAAATACATATACACCAGCTAACCTGTGATTGTTTGTTTGGTCAGGCGTAGTATCGTTGTTATAGCAAGCAAGGCCATCCGAAATATTTTATTTCAATTTATTTATGGTACGTTTTAAGTGCTGCGTGTAAGATATACATATGTAATTTCACAATATTGACCAGAAAATTAATAAGAAGCTGCGGGATATTACTCAATATAAATTCGAATAATTTTGTTTATCTATTCAATTGAATTTTAAAGAATATACCGTAGAGGACGCACTTCATTACAGCGTTATGGACGCACCCCTAGTTATGAATCAACCGAATCGTTTTAAAATTAAAAATATATTTAAATTTTCTCTTCGCTTTTCGTTTCATTTGACTTTAAAGAAGATACTTTATATAGAACGATCGTTGAGAACTATTGTAAACGATAACTTCTTTGATTTAATTATAATATATAATAAGTTTAATTTAAATACTTTCACATTAAAAAGAAAAAGGACGGTATATAGTAAATTTAGCTGTCGGTTGTTATCGATGATTTTTTATTCTTTCCTTGCGTATTAAATTGATACATGGTTGTTATTTAAATTTTTAACTTTAATTTCAGGATGCTAGAAAAGGGTCCATCGCATTAAGCTGAAATATCAGTCAAAAAGGACTACGCCCGGTAAAAATAGTTAAATTTTCTTAATGTATGATATACCTGTGAATTTTCATTAACTCAACCTATACCACCTACAAAATTAATAATACATTTAATAGGTAACGTCGAACCAAAAACTCCGCTTATGACCAAATAAGACGATTTGACGCAACAAAATCATACCTTGGTGTATTTTTCATATAGTTGGCCTATCTTCAATGGTAATAGTGATAAGTATGTTAGAATTATACAAAGAATGATTCTTTTATATACAGCCTTATACAGTAAATATTGAGTTAACAAATAAGCACATCCGGGTTAGTTAATACACTCCAAATCATCAATTACTCGATTGCTATTTGCTTTAATGAAAAAATTATTTAAACGCGAGATCAGAGGACTACCCGCGTTTCCTCTTGATACTGATTAAAGTACGCCCGAGATATTTTAAATTAAATTGATTTCTAAGCTAACGCTGGAAATATTTTATTGGAGATGGATTTTACTGGAAGCCAAAAATAATTCCATTCAAATTATGTTTGAAGATATACGACTATAAATTTCTACATTTCATTTTCCTTTCGTA
Organism: Oryctes rhinoceros; assembly: GCA_020654165.1. Taxonomy (NCBI): domain Eukaryota; kingdom Metazoa; phylum Arthropoda; class Insecta; order Coleoptera; family Scarabaeidae; genus Oryctes; species Oryctes rhinoceros. The sequence continues at coordinate 3,079,201 of JAIOKQ010000001.1, forward strand.
TGTCATAATTATGTTTATGTAACTACCTGTTACGTATGATATCGGATGAAATACGTGCATTTACGCACAACGTTGTTATTTTACATAATTATAATTTAAATGTCCAATTTGTATTCGACATTATATTTGCGGAATTTGAATAGCCTTTCATTGATGTTCGAGTTCTAGCATGTTAATGGTTCATATATGTTATTGTTCTTGACATTGTTCTAAATTATTTAAAAAGTTGTCGGAACGACTAAATATTTATTGATTTATCGATTCAATCGAAATGTATTAGTGGGGGCGTCAAATTTAAGCTGTTACAAGTCGAAATAAAAATACGGAATTAATTAACTTTCTTCTTACAAATTCTAGTAAATCAATTAATATCATTATCCTTTTATACAAAAAAGGGGATAGCAAAAACTGCCAAAATTATTAATTATATGATAAATACGATAGCGAATACACGTTAGAATAATAGAAAGAAAATTAAACGTCAGCACAGAAGAAACGCAATTTCGATTTCAACAAAACAGATGAGTATATGATGCAAGAAAACTCATCGACCTGGAGAAAGCGTTTCGTAAGATTGGAAAGGAAAACGTGGAAAATATTAAGACGGAGAGGAACATTAGAATCATTAATAAGGGCTAGGTATACAGAGTTTTTATATACATATATATATATATATATATATAACAAAAAGTTACGTGAAATCAAAACAATCACAGTAACGCAGGAAATATTATTTACGAGCCGATAAAGGAGAAAAAAATGGAAATTAAACCATTTGATGTAGGCTATTGGAATACGGAAAAGATATTGCTATGTTACGCAGATGACATTGTAATTATAGCAAAACACGAAAAAAAAAACACAAGAAATAAGATATAAGTATATAGGAACGTCGTAGAGAAGATAAATTTGAAAATCAGCGAGGAGAAAACGAGCATCATATGGAACACAGAACACGAGCGTTTAATAAAGGCAACATCGATACTAATGTACGAAACGGAGACGTGGACGATATATCAGAAAGACACAAAAGTAAAATATCGGCCGTACAGATGAGATTTTTACGATGAATTGAAAATAAAACAAAAATAGATAAGATCAGAAACACAACGATTGGATAAAATTTGAAAATAAGATCTATAGTGAACAAAATAGGAGAAGCATAATTACGTGAAAAGAATGTTGGAAGCCAGAGTAGACAGACGTGTGAACTGTAAGCAGTAAATTGTAATCAGAACTGTAACTGTAGCAGTGACAAGTTCAACTTGAACGTAAACATACTTGAATTAACCCCCTTGGAGACGGAAGAGGAACACATTAAGAAGTTTGTGATCTTTTTAGAAACATTTAAAGATATAACATAAACGACACCATCGGTAATTCATTAAAAGTACATGTAGAAACGCTGCTACAAATGAAGAAGTGACTCAAAATGACTCCTCGATTATCTAAGAATTACTGAACTCGTTCAGTAGGAAGAATAATATGAAATACGATCCATAGATTTGCTAACCGACAACGATTTCGACAGATGGTTCGAATTTCGTGAATCAATAATGGATGTTTACGATTGGGTGCGTGATTTTTAAAAACAAATTTTAAGCATATTTCCAATTGAAGTAGCATGTATTAGCAAATTGTAAACGGTGTGTAGGTTCTTCATTACAACTACTCTAACATCCTTTACAAGTATTGCACCTAATGCTATTACATAATCTACATCTACAATATTACACACGAATTTCGCTAATTATACGATGAAGAATTACACGATTCGCGAATTAAGATTATTTGTCCAATACCTAATCGAACAAACACATCTCGACAATGATCTAAGAAAAATGGCGTCGGATTGTTTAACCAATTAAAATCCTATTTATCTTATCGTAAAAATGCGGCGATCGAATTCGATTTAAAACAGATGTACTTGGAACTACCAATAAAAAAACGTCTTCTCCATATCAGCAGAAATGGTTTTGTATACGCTGCTGTCTCGGTGAGAATATTTTTAAATCCTATCTTGAAATCGATCGTTGCACAGAACAAGTTTAATTTTAATTATTGCAAATGGCAGTGTAATCTTTTTCAATTATATTTATTAAATTATAGATTCTCGCGAAGATTAAAGTTTTTTTTTTCTGTAAAGTAAATATTAGCATTACCTACGTTCTGTATCTTTTCCTTTGCTGACTACGAACGATATACGATAATAAAATTGGCGCCTATATAAAAAGAGAAAAAAAAACAAACATAGAAGAGGAATTTGAAGAACTTTAGCAGAATTTTAAATTTGCTTTAGCGAAAATTTTAAATTAAAAAGTATTAAGGTAAATGTATTAAACTCGTGATTTTTTTTGTTTGCATTTCATGACTACAATAGAATTTCATACAAAATTAAGGTCGTTTATCTATAAATAAAAGTCGAAGTTTATTCTTTTTAAAATAGAACCTGTTATAATATATGCTGGGCTATAGATCACAGCATCTACGTCCGTAAGTGATAAAAGTAAGTGTATAACACAATAATATTTGAACAGAACAACTTCTCTATTCTTCTATGATAAAGGACTCAGCTATTGGAGAAGTACATGAATAATAATGTGGCTTATCCAGCAAAGTACCTTAAAATTTATGCCTTGCAGTTAGTACTCAACATCTCGAAATGGACGTACATCTACAAAAGGTAAACTTTGTAATGGAAATGGTTACAATATAATATTTATATATTGTGTATAATATAATGATCTAATCAAAAAAATATAACATAAAGTACGTATCGTTTTAATCATTAAGTACTTAACAGTTTCCATAATTAGGCCGCTTTTATTTCCTTAATTGGACCGGTCCAAATAAGGAAACCCGTGGTGGTTCAATTTTGGAAACTCACCTACGTTATTAGTTTCGGCACTATAATCTTATGTCTTTTGAGGTTAGGTCCTTGGTTGTCACACGAATATCTTACGGAAATAAAGTAGTTACACAAAAAACATCTACCACGTATCTATTAAGATCCTAGCTGAACGGTACGTCAAATTTTACATCAACCGCCACAATTTTCTAAAATCGATCATATTTTTCTTATCGTTAGATGGCAGCAATCAATATTCGGTTATTTGCAAAGGATGTGATCTAATTTAGGCGTTGGTCCAATATACGCGACTTTCCCCTACTAGTTTTAACGAATACCTTTTACCGACCTTTTACAATTACCCGCACAACTACTATATTTAACTCTTTGAAGAAAAGACATTATGGATAAACGGAAATGTTCATAAAACAATTCGTGGAACAGTTTCTCTATTAGATACCAGAAAATATGCAGGATATTCTATTAAATAGAGTGAATAGAACATGTCAATAATTGATCATCTCGTAGACGCTACAATAACATAAAAAATTGATACTTATTGTTAGTAGGCATGGAAATTTTATTCGCTAGACCGGTAAGCGAACTCGTTAGAAATGACTCAGTTTGATTAAGCGTCCCGGTAATGATCGGCATTTCTCGTTATTCTTATGGGGTTTCCCGTTATACGTTAATTTAGGCCAAGTCTCATATTGAAGAGTTCACCGACCGATCATGTGCAATTACAAGTATACGTAATTATTGCTTGTATTGCACTTATTTGTGTATGGCAAGGACGTTCATCCTTTTTTATTATTTATTATCCCATTGAACTTTTCTGAGATTTTCGCAAATTTAAAACATGTTTGGATTTGGTACGGAGGTCTTATAAAATATAAAATAGTGAAAATCGTAGTTCAACGCGCCAGATCCTTATCAAAATCTTATACGTGCACAGGATGTACGGTAGACAACGGAGATCCTGACGAAAGACATGAGTAGAAAGGACAAAGGCGGGTGAAACCACCACTTTTTTGCGACCAGCCGGACTCGTGTCTTGTCGACTCTCGCAGAAACCAATAGGCACACGAACCTTTTCTCATGAGGCGAATAGACACGAGTCCGTCTAGTCGCTGCAAAAGAGCAATAACTCCTCGGGCCTTTGTCCTCCCTAGATATCAGGCAATATTGATTTATTGAATTGTATACTTAGAAAGGTATTTAGTGATGTGGAATAAAATTATTTTTTAATTAATGGTCGTTGGGAGACTCGAACCCTTCGACCCATGAACAAAATTAAAATTGCTAACAACAGCTGATGTATTAAAGATAATAAAAATGTTAGGTAATATGTTATACTTATAGTTTCCAATTACTTAACAATTCCTAAGAAACCTCACATCCATTGATTTATGGAATTTTACGAACCAAGTTGATGTAGCAATTTAAGAATTTAGGCTCTTTTAGGATATTGGTTCCCACAGGATAGACATCTGGGGTGATGGTTACTTTTATAATCTGCATAAAATGGAATTTTGGGATAGTTATCAGGCACCACAATTATCTTTTAGTTTACCGAGGGCAGGTATAGCAGTACCTATTTGACAGCTTTAAGGTTACGAAGTAATTAAAAAGAAATCGAAGAAAGAGGATTCAATGAGGTGGGAGGAACAAATCAAACTATCGGAGTATCATGTACACGTGAGCTTAAAAACATTCATATAGTCTTGTCCGATTTTCATTTGTTGCTTCATCTAAGGGCGCCTATTGCTCTCCCGATTGGCTCATGTCGCACGCCGAATGTCGATTTTTTAGCCTTTAAACGTCATTTTCGAACCAGCTCCATAAACAATATATCTTGGAAGACAACTATTAGGACCACCGCCACTTATCAACAGCCTTGGAAAGCTATCGTCCAAATGTAGCTTGATCCGGCGAGCAAAATGGGCAGGAGTTCCATCATGTTGATAATATATTTTGCATTATGATATTTGGAGGTGTCTAGTGATCCTTGTTTTTTTTTTTATTTATTTCGAAAAAATTAAGTGATTTTCTCTTGTGAGGCGATTCTCCAAAATATAAGAGGTTCAATCTTAAATAAATAAATCAATGGACTGCATGTTTATTGAAAATTACAATAGTTCCGGGGTTTATGAATGTCGTCGTGCATGTTGCCTCATACGTAAAACTTATGCATGATACTTCTTCGTGAGCTGGTCGTTATTATATTAGCATATAGGAAGCATTTCGGCCGCGCAGGTTTTGTTGAAATCTTTGATAAATACGTATTTACCAGGATTTCTTTGATGCGGAAATCGTTGGCGATATCCTTCAACAGCAGCTATAGTATTCCCATAACAATTCCATAACATTACAAAAAACAATAAATTTACAGAAAACACCACATTTGTGTATTCTACGCTTGCTCATTTTTAATAAAATAATGTACAAACTTGAAAATAAACGTTACATCCCAGAATACAGTGATTGGTTCACATAGTCGATACGTTATATATGTGATAAAAAGCAAAAAAAAAAAACTTATACAGAGGGTATCTAATTTTTTGTTTAACACGGGTAGTCAATGCAAGGATATTTCTATTTTTTTATTTAAGATGTATTAATTCGAAAAGAAGCGAAAATTTGGTCCATTTACTAAGATGTTATTTGATTTTTAAATTAAGCTATATAGCTTTAAAATAAATGGAATCAGATACGAATATGTGTTTATTATTATTTTCACGTGTAGCAAATATACTCCTGGAGTTTGTTCCATTTCTTTCCACTCGCTTGAGGCGAAAAAAGCCGATCAATACATCTTGTATATGTACATCTGAACGGAAATTAATTTAATACACGTTATTAATTACACTTCAATAATATAACGTTTTATTCAAAAAGTTCCATATTTGTTGGGTATCTCTTACTTGGTACCTACTAAAAGGACAAATATCAAGGATACTAACTTGAGGCGACAAAATGAATACAGTCAAAAAAATATAGCTGCACCCGATGTTCGAGATACTGTCAGAAGGGGCACAACGGGCAACAGAAAACGATCAACACGATGAAGAAGAAAACAGATAAGCTGTTTATGTATAGCGTGCATTACAAGAGGAGATAAACAGGAGAGGTCCAACCGAAAATAAATTCAGAGAGAACCGTACCCGCGCTCAGCAAAAAGATGCCCGACGAATAAGGAAGAAAACCGGTCTGACGGCTGTTTCCCCTTCGTTATGCGCTCGGATCGGCGTACGCACGCGCCGTTATTGGTCGATAGAGTAAGAAAGGCGTGGCGTCGGGTGACGCCCAGCGCTCGTTCGGCCGGCGGTGGGGCGTTCGAGAGCGCCGAGCGCCCCTCCAGTAATAATGGATAAAGGCAATCTGAACAGCCTGGCAATCAATAATCGGCTGCCGTTGCCTGACAACGATTTAACACATGTAGGGAAAGAGTAAAGTACACGATGGAATGTATTGCATTTGTTACCGTTAATAATGGAAATTTGTTTAGCGCAATTTCGATGATAAGCATTCGGTCCGTGCAGGTAGGCACCGACTACTATGTTTGCATGCCAGTAGGGTATTCGTATTTATAGTAATGTGGTCATTATCATGGAAAAATATTTTACTATTAAATACGTGAATATGCAAAAGAGTTAATTTATTAGGACTTTTGAACGTTTCCGTTTAATTTTTTTTGTAGAGGCCATTTTGTTGATAATTATGTGGTTGATTTTTGTATTGTACTTAGGTATTTTGTATATTTTAGAAATAGTTGAAGAAGTACTCATAATTAACAGTTAACCTGTACGAATGATATTTTGCTTCCGTATTTTTTGTTTTTTTTTTTATTCAATAAAAATATTTTTGCTATGAACTTTTATCAAATTGTAGTTATGCAGAGAGTGTGGGCATCTTTTAAAAGCAACTTGACATCTGTTAAACGTAATTTGTTTTTACCGTGTAAAAAAAAATGTTTAGAATTAAATATGAGAGCCTCCTATTTCCGAAATAAAGAGAAAATCCTCTTTTCCTGGATCACCATTTATGCACTCCACATTTACATATAATCTGCGTAATTGATAAAACAGGAATTTGGGGCATTCCTTAGGCGTTTTACGTTTATCAAGAATTATTAAAATTAACTTGAAAAAGCACGTATCTTTGGTGCACTTTGTTCATCCTTTCCATTCCAGAAATTACGGTTTCGTTTATACTTACGCTTTGTAAGTATTTTTGTTATTAGTAAGTATAGCAGACGTTGGAAATGAATGCTTCAATGTACTTAAGATGCTTTCTTTGTAAAACAAAGAATACTTAAATTATATTACTTTGTGTTGAGTCAACGCCGCCCAGAGAAGTAGCTAGGATTTTTACTGAAAAACATCCTGATATGATCCCAATTAGCTATATGACCGCAACAAGAATTTTACAAAAATCTAAAGACACGGTCCTACTAAGAATACTTTGATATGGTTTACGATACATGGGTAACTGGTGAAAGTACCAATAGTTTAACCTTTTTATAGGATGTTAAGAAGAATTGTATCAGTTAACATCCGCAGTTGAACAGTAAAACAAAAAAAATCTAGATTTATAACTAGACAGGACAAAGCCAGATGAAATTATTACTGGCTTTCAGAGACTAGACCGACTCTATCTAGTCGCTGCAAAAAAGGAATAATTCCACCTGCCTTTGCTATCTCTACTTATAAGCACTCCAAAGGATAGATATTTTACTCCCCCATTGATTTGGTGGAATGCTTCGAAGATAAGTGAGAAGATAACAGAATATTACCATATCGAATTTTATGGTCAGACGCAGCCACTTTTACGTCAAACAGCATCGAGTGTTCTTAGACTTCCTCAGACTTCAGACGTCCAAGAAAACCATAATTTCATTATAGAATGTAGTGATCAATATACATTTAAAATTATGTTTGGTCTGGTACCTTGAATAATAACTAGACAGGACAAAGTCGGATGAAATTATTACTTTTTTGTAGAGATTACAGAGATTCGTGTTTCGTCGATTCTCGGGGCAACACGAGTCCATTCTCATAAGGCGAATAGACACGAATCTCTCTGGTCGCTGCAAAAAAGGAATAATTCCATCTGCTTTCGTCATCTCTAATAATAATAAAATTGGATCATTTTTTCTTGCGAGAACCTCAACTCACAGAGATACCTCCAGCTCCAACAGGATGAACTTACATAGTATCTTACGAGTACGAAACTTTTTGGAGTAAACGTTAGATGGTAAGCGGATCGGACGTTTTTCTAACTAACTCACGCCTAAATTGCAGCAGAAGGGTTGTAGAAACAAACCAGAACATAACGCTGAAATCTACTCCTAATTTAAGAAAAATCGAATGAAAATCTACTGTTCTGCACATTCTATTGGAAGCACGTTTTAGTCTTTCATGTGTAAGTAAGTGGTGGATATTTTTGGGGATAAATAAATAAATTTTTCAACGGTTGTGAGTTTGTCAAGACGGGGACAACGAGAAAATGTAGGACAAAATTGAGCCAAGAAATAAGATGGGGACACCGTTGTATTTTTATGGTGGTCACTGGTATCTATTAGCTGCTAGCATAAGTAAGATTACTGTATGATATGTATGTGTTCAACGAAATGAAATACAATAATAATGGACCAGCTACCCCAACAACCATTATATGTAGACGCGCGTTTCGCTCGCTTACCATCAACCACTTCTGCAGAGGTTTTGATCTTTGACTAGATACTCTCATCCAAGCATGTTAGAAATAAAATAAAAATAGAGTCTGCCCACGTACTACGTAGGTGCAAGATTCCTTTCTTGAGCAAATTGAACAAAAATAAAAGCTAATCAGAAACAAGTTTTGGACAACATAAGATTACACCGTGTTGTGTATAAACTTGCATTACTGCAGCTTTGAGTGTCCTTCTCGAACTCGTGTTTATTTTCTTTAGCATTGAGGTAATTTGTGAGTTTTGCGGAATGACAATATTTTCTTTACTCTTGAAAGAACATGGTGAGTCTAATTTCAACCGCGATTTAAGTGGGGCGCTGTCCGTTCAAGTTGACCTTTGGTTCTGATAATAAACAGGTAGTGAAGGCGTGCGAATATTTTTGAACGTATTTGGTTGTTTAGATCTGTCGATGTAGCCGTTGTTTGCCAACGTTTGTTTTGTTTCTTTAACTGTTTCATTCGCCGTTGTAGGTGTTCTTGATAGCAGTATTCTGTTATTTAGTCGCTTCATTAATATTATAAATATTGCTAACGCTGTGACGAGTTTTCCATCTGTGAAGTCATTCTTGACTTGTGGTGAACTCTTTATCTTCTCTCCCGATTCTACAGCCTTTTGCATTGCTATTAGACAGACGCTGATTTCCTATGCGATTTTCTAGAGCGATTCGCTTTTGTCCAATCTTTCTAACATTTTTAAGTTGTCAGATAATAAAAGGGTAACATGTTTACGTTTCACTCCCTCGGAAGAAGCGTAAATGAGTAAGTCTGCTGAAACAAGCTGCGTTTTACGAAATTAGCGGGAACCAGACAGATCCGTGCTTATTCGCCTCATGAGAAAGGCTTCGTATTGCCTACTAGTTTTCCCGGGAGTCGACAAAACACGAGTCTGTCTAATTTCTGCTAATTTCGTGCACGACAAGTGTGCTCGTTTCTGCAGGCTTACTGATGAGTAACGATTACAGTGATGTCGACTACACAGAGAGTGGAACCATCCGAAGTCCGATTAGCGAGATTCTACCATTGTAAAATGAAATAGCTTCGAATGCCAATTAAGCTAGGGGTTGAAAGTTAAATTTCTTTTAATCATTGGAGGAGAGGCAATAGATAGAAAGCGCATATATTTGAGTTGTTTAATGTGCTAAAGCTTCAGAGCTATGTGAATTATTAAAGTCCATTAAGTAATGAGATATGGAAGGTGCGCAATAATTTATTATTTAATTGAGTTTAATAATACATAAACGTAGCCCTGATAAGGGTTATATATGGAACCGAAGATTTGGCTTGCTCATAAAAACTCACAATATAGGCTCCTTCTATCCATTGCCTCTTCACCAAGCACTTAAGGATCAAAAGAAGCTTTGTTTTTGACCCTTTACCTTTACCAATAATGAAATGTGCTAAGATATTGATGAAATGCCCTAAACTTTAACGAGTCCATGTCGCATCTGCCATAGGCATTTAAATATACCATTTTTGGTTCATTTAGAGTTAGGCAACCGCAATTTTGCATGGCTTGTGCTCAAGCTATCTTAAAAGTAACAAACATGAAAAGCTTGAAAGACCTACCAAAAACTAATAAAGGAGGGACGAGCTTCTCTGTAGAATGATCAAGTCATTGTCGCTAGAGCATTTTGCGCAATTCGTTATTTAAAAGCTCTTGCAATTAGTATTTTTGCCAAATTTTAAAAACTGATAGAAAAAAAGATCAGCACTATAACTTCAACGTCACTAGCTATTATTATTCTATTGCTCTAAGGCAACCATTCAATGAAAACATATATAGGTTTGAAGTATTGATAATGATATTGATAATAATAATTATCTCATCTCACAAGAGTATTTTGATTTAATTTTACAAATAATAGAGACCTAAAAGAAATCAATGCAAGAAACTCTTCATGCAAGTTACCAACCTTCTCTTGCTGCATCTGTTGCTTCATCAGAATAGTCTTCTTCTTGTCCTTACACCGCTTGTTTTGAAACCAGACTCGTATGACTCGTGGCGATAACCCCGTCATTTCCACTAGTTGCTCTTTCATCAAGGCGTCTGGACGGGGATTGGCAGCGTAGCAGGTTCGTAACGTGTGCAGTTGTTTTTCGTTGAGGACCGTTCGAACTCTCGTCGGTTTGCCGTCGCCTCCTGTCGTGGTGGTTTTTCTCGGTCCACCACCTTTGTGAGAACCACTTTCCGAACCAGAATCTGCAATGAAACCAAGAGAAAAGTGTTAGTCTGGTATTGTTTTAGGTGATCAACTCGTATATTACAATAGACAATTCATAATTCCATTTGAACTAAAGTAACGTTTTTGTATAGTCATTGTAAGAAGTTGATTACAAGACGAGATATCTTGAACGAAATGTTTGGGTTGCATCATAATTAAGACTTAATTATAACAGACATGGGTATAATTAAAGTAAATTAGCTTGTCCATAGTCTTCACGGTACAACTAGTACTAATTTGTACTTTTAAAAAAATCTACCTGTGACTTTATATATATACTTCCTGCCTCTCCTTGCATACGAAAACGACGACGTTTTACAGTATATGCGTTGTATTATGTACGTAAATGTTAAAATATGAAAAGAGGAAAATGGCCAAAAACGTTTTTATTTTTGGGCATGAGCTGTTTAAAATTTTGTCGTATTGAGTTAAACGTATACTCAGTCGAGACATTGATCATAAAGCGATTAATTTAATTTTAATGTTAATATATGGACATAGTTGTGGCAAAGATGTTTAATACATATTTTCAATTATATACCAGGACACATTGAAAAAAAAAAAAAACGCAATAAATACGATAAAAGGTAATTACGATGAAATAATAAAAAAAAAGTCTTAGATACTAATGTCCGCCAGCCTTTTGTTTTCAAGATACAGGATCTTTAGAAAATTCAACTTTTTTCCAATTTCTTCCGATTGTGAAGAGATAATTGAACCAAAATTAGTGTATTATTAAACGCATTGTGTCTTGTCGAAGCTCGATCAAACTCTTCAAAACTTAACGTATCTTTCTCGAGAGATATTCATGGTTGACGCGTATAGTTGCTTAGAAGAAAATTACTCTTCCAAAACGCTAACAGTAAGGTCACCAAAATTCATTGTACTGCTGCAAACGAAGAAACTGTTGCAAATACTAGGTGGTGATCCGAGAAGAAGCACCAGAAAAATATAGTTCAGCTATAATGTTAATTGTGAATCAGTTGGACAAGTCCTCAAGAGAACAGCTTCTCTATTCGTTTCACTTCTAAAAAATTCATCTTATTCTAAAACTTATTAGAACAAGATTATTATTATTATACTCTTTGTACAATACTGGGAGTGGTTGCAAAATCGAGGATAAAATCCTCTGTCATTTTAATGACGTTTTGGATGGAGTATCGGGGAGGTGAAAACTCAATCAATATGGTCTCATCACTACGAGTTTTCTATTAATGTATGGATAGGCGTCCATAGGCGCGATCTATGTTTTATGGAAAATGAATCGAATGCTCGATTTGAAAGTATCCTTTTCAACACTATTTAAAGAATGTAATACATCCATGACGGCGCGCCACTTCATTTTTCTTGAAGATCAAGAGAAATTTTACAAAGACATTTATGCTATGGTCAGCCTATAGTCTCGAATACAATCTCCTAGATCTTTCATTAGGGGGGTTCACGAAAACATGTATAAGCTTTCAAATATGCTGTATCTTTGAAACAAAAGGTTTAGTATATTTATACGGAACTCCTTCACACGTCAGAAAATAATATTGATAATTTTGTTTCAATGTATTTTACTGTCTTGAAATGAATACCTAACAGTTTTCAACAACAGACTCTTAACGTCTTAATGGAAGAATAGAAGAATAATATCTCACATTTTGAAGGTAAAAGGAACCTGTATTAATTGTAAATAATGCAGGTGCAAGTGTTGTAAACTTAAAGCAAGAGTTACATGGTTTAATAACCGAGGGCAAGAAGTTACGTTCAATAGGCAAAGAGTTAACTAGCAAAATTTTGAATAATTTTGTTCGATTATTGCGTTACATTGAATTATTTCACTACACGTGAAACCACTCCTTCATAAAATTAGGATGAATTTGCTTTGATAATATTACCAAATACAAATTAATAAGGATGCTTATTTAAAGGAATTACACGTTTTCTTGGTTTTTATAACGCCTTGTATGTTTTATGGGTAGCTTGAGCAATGAATTCAATACCCAAACTAACCAAAACTGTTCATAAAGAACAACTAAAATAGCATAAAAAATAAGAGAGTTTATAAGAGTGAGATAATTTTTTAGGTGTTTAGTTTATTGGTTTCCAAACGGCTTCCTAAGCTTTCTCTATGAAGATTTATCTTGTCACTGTGCAGCTTTGTTGCAAGTGTTAACATAGAGCAACATAGTAAAATTATTACCGAAGAGGCAAATTAGATAATTAAACATTAAAATTGAATAAATGCCACAATTTCTAAAATGGGAAAAAAATTCACTTTGAGTGTCTAATAAAAGTAGTAATGGGCTTAATTAAATTTAATGATACAAATAATGCTTAGAAAACATCACATAGAATCAAAATAGTAATTTTTGAATTCTTTTAACGGAAGTAAGAGATCCTTGTATTGGGTCAAGATACTATTCGTTCATCAGACGAGTTTAAGCGTCCACTGTTCGAATCCTCTTCTAGCGATGTTCTTTTATCTTTAAAACGATCTACCTAGCGGTAAGTAGATAAGCAGTACTTTCAGATTTTGCGAGGTTAACAAATACCTTTTATGGACGTTGGAGGATTTTAGATATCCTTACATCGTTTTTCCAAAATGGTCGTTCTTTGCAATTTAGCTGCGTTTTCAGTGCTACGAAAACGCGTCAACATGACAAGATTGTATTTGGCCATTGATTAGCTAAGAACACTTTCTCAAAGATATTTACTTTGAATTTTTATTTGATTGAAAAATGGTTGAAAACGAAATAAATATTCATTTTCCTTGGGTATTCTTTATTCTTTTTACTTTGTGAAATAAGTAATAGATGGTTCATATTTTGCCAAATTTTGGTCAATATTTGGTAGAGCTGCTTTTATTCAAATTTCCTTTGATTAACTTCTATGTACTGTGTCTGATTTTTGGTTCTCAATGTAACGATTCTACACCGAGGAAAGAAAGTAGTTGAGCCAATCAAAGCTTGATCGACAACTATTTCTTGAATATAGCATACATCTGGTTGAACCTTTCGGACTGGGTTAATTTTAAAATGAATGCTCAAGCTACCTTAGATGTTGATAGAAAGCAGAAAAGAATATGCTTGCCTGGAATAAGGAAATAAGTATTCTTGAAAACAAAAAAAAAATACAAACGCCGATTGTGCAAGTCTGAATGTGTGTGGTCTTAGATAAAGAAAGATGTGCCTCAATGTTGTGTTCCAAATTTGAAAAGTCTGGCGCTGAAACGATAGCAGATGTATCATACGCGCATGGAAAAAGAGATCATTCCATATATTATTTATATAAAAAAGAACGAGAACATTGCCGTGCATCCATCGTCTCCGGAAGCAGAAAATATGTACTATTTCACTAGTTCACGCAATCAAACGCGCAAGTTAGATCGTAAAAAACACCAGCTAAACCGTGTACGACTTCACAGATGAAATAATTCAATTATATTAACACAAAAAAAGTTCCAATAAAGATTACAATATATATGAAAAAACAAGTTCGGAGAATCGATATTATTATCGTTGACCAATCTGTCTATTTCTTTAGCAGTAAGCTAATTTAAAGCTGATATTCGTAAATGCTACAGCTTCAGAAACAGCTTGTAGTCGGCCTCTCAGTACACTTGTTTCCGATAAAATTTACAAGTTCACGCGAAAGGCCACTACACACTTTAATAATACTAATGCGGAGGCAACAATATTACGATCTGTTCGACGTTTATTATATTTGCGCACTCAGAGGATGGTCGTTGAATATTATCTCCTTCGTATACTAGTTAGATTGATGTTACATGATATCAAGTATCAAATAAAACTCGCCGAAACAAGATGAAGTGATAAGGTGTGGTATTCCAGGGAGCATTTTAATTAAATCCGGAATTTATTAATAGAAACTTTGAGAAATTGGAAGAAAATAAACCTCGGTTATCTGATAGAATACATACATACATAGAATATATTTTGGGAGAAATTATCCTTTCAATCGGTGTTCTTCTACTTTATTTTACTTGTGCAAAATCTTATCAAAATTAGTGATATTGTTACATTTTTTCGATTAAATTACGTCCAAAAATATTACATAAAAATGGAGTAATTTGATTCTAAAAAGAGATAAGTTCAATTCGTTTTTGTGCTAAGTTATGGAATTTAGCGAGACTATTAAATAATAGATAATTCTAACCTAGGTGCAACCTATCATTAAACTATATCACTAAACTAGTTACAGAATTTAGTGAATGGAATTTAGTTCAACGAAAAATAGACCGATTATTTTGGGCAATGGGATAATAGAATCATCGAATAAGGATTCATTGGTTTATATAGGGTACATACTTAGGTGCTTTAGCAATGTTATGACTAGAGAGGACAAAGGCAGGTGGAATTATTTCTTTTTTTGCAGCGACTAGATAAATAGATAGACTCGTGTCTATTCGCCTCACAAGAATGGATTCGTGTTGTCTACTGGTGTCCGCGAGAGTCGACAGAACACAAGTCTGTCTAGTCTCTGCAAAAAAGTAATAATTTTTTAGTTATGAACAACATATCAGCGCATCTTCTTAGTATCAATAACTAGTAGAAATTTTCCCTTATTTCTCAAATCCTCTAATGTTGTACCTACGTATAAGAAAAAGGATCCCAATGATATTTAGAAAAGGACACGACTTAAAGCACTTCGTTCTTAAATTATTGGAAAACTAATAGACAGTAAGTTATATTATTTTCTCGCTAAATTTAATATAATTTCAAAATCTTTTCGTGGTCTTAGACCTGTCTTTTTTGTAGAAACGAAAACAGTTGTATGCGTACAATATATTAACGAGGGAACGGACAGGGTTAAGTTTTTTGTAATGGTTCTATTTGAGAGCTTAGCAGAATTACATGTAAAATCGATGGCAACGTGATGTTACTTGTTAGTAAAGTAAAATTCGAAGCAACTTACAAATTTGCTGTTATTATCATTGCCAAATGGCACAAATGCTTTTAGTCACTGAGACCTTAATAGATGCTGTAATAAAATGCTCTTGTATGTGTCGGCGAAGGCTTTTAATAAACCTTAATATTACTCAAGGATCCCTCAGTTGAGTAGATGTCAGAAATGGTTCGTTAAAATGTTGTTGTTGTGCGCGACCGATGGCATAAAATGTGTTCTGTAGTCTTCAGAGCTTCCAGGCATAGACGGCAGATTTGATCTTGAGCTTGAGCTTTTTTTAGATTGAATAGGTGACATTTTTGGGCTGCAGAACCTGTTGGAAATCCCATCAGTAATCTAAGGTCCCATTTGCTGAGCGATAGCACTATTTTTGGCGTCTTAGGAGAGGCTAATATGCACCCTTTCGCTTGTTTTTGTCCCTGTACGAGGACCTCCTATGTTTTAATTGATTGCTTTATGTGGCTCTCTTGTAGGCTACGGAAGTGATTAAGACCGATGAAGCGTTTCTCTATCCAGTTTGTTTGCCTTTTCATTACCTTGAATCACTTAATGACTCGCGACCCATCGCCAAGTAACGTGGTTTTTGTGTCCCAATTCATCTAAAGTATGTAGATCAGACTAGCTTCGTATGTGTATGCTTTGATAGCCTTTAGAGCTGTCTGACTGTCACAATATATAGTTATGGTTGCGCCTCGTATCCCTACCTCGAGGTTCTTTATGACGTCCAAGTTCAAAGAAGAGATCTCAACACCTTCCACTCTTAAGCTGTCCGTGTACCATGTCAGGGTAGCTTTTTTGCTTTGAGGCTGCCCGGACGCTTACTTATCCGGGCAGCCTCAAAGGCAACTTTTAATGATGCATCCGGGCAACTTTTAATGATTACCTTATAAGGCTGATAAAAATTGTATTGCATAGAGATGATGTTCATGGGATGTGTCTCAGAGGGATCGCTAATGATGCCTTTTAAGATCCCGAGGCTGCGGTCTCTTCATTTTACAAAGCGTGAGAGGACTCAATATAGCCTTATTCTGAATCTGGATACGTAGCGGCAGAAGGACTGCCAGCGTTTTAATTAATTTAATTAACATCACATCAATGAAGCAATTTAAATTTGTCTTTGCTGTGAGATATACACTACGTACCGTATTATAACAATTGCAATATTATTCGTTGTAATTCAATATTGGAAATTTTATTGGAATATTAAATACTAGCAATATTACAAAGTTACCACGTTGTAAATCGCATTTGTTATAATATAATAAATACTGTTGCCAGTCAATGAAACTTATTGGGGACCTATATCTTGATTGCAATTTGACTTGGAAGGTCTAAGTCATGCTTGCGGTAGACTTCAAAAAGCTTCCTATACGATATACAACCATTACCGAAGCACTTCTAAATGTGTATCACGTACATAAGCACTCGAAATATAATTGTATGGGGCTAGGCTGAGGACCTCCATTTCATTTTTATATTACGAAAACGGATCATTCGGCTAATTTTTAATTTAATTTCCTGTAGATCTTAATTTATGTTTATTTTGTAATGAACATAAATTGTCGACTCGTGAGGATAATTGTAAATATGAAGCTTGAACGAAAGATAATTTAATCTACAATAAACCTATCCATTCTTTTCATCTCAAATCTCTTATTATTGCCGGATCAAACCTATGTGGTAGACTTGCAAGGGAGATTGCCCAATTGCAGCCGTGGATTCGCTATAAAAATAAAACACTTGTTAACGAACGGAGGTAGCGAAGCTTGGAGTCCGTCCGAGCCGCAACAATAATTTTGTGTATACCGAACGAAGGCATGGAATACTGCACAGTTTATATCACGTAACTCGTTAGTTGGAAGTTTTAATGACGTTGTTATGAATGGAACTCTGAACTTTTTGAATAGGTAGTTAAAGCATTCGACCTATTAATTTAAAATATTTTCGCCTATGAAATACTTCCGGTTGACCCGGAAGTAGTGCCTAACTTTCTTAGTTTAAACGCAATGGTGTACGTTTTATTAGCTCAAACGATTATACATGTTGCCTGTCAATTATTTCAATTAACGCTCTTTATTCCCAAAGTTAACTTTTTTGAGATACCTACGATCGTGTTGAAATTTTAGCATTTGCACTGCACTTGTTGAAATTAAATATTTGAGAATGTAACGTAGATTAACGTATTTATTTTTGTGGAATGAAATGGAAGGTTATGCCCACTACAACTTCTTATTATCGTTACGAAATTTTGTACAGTGTATCCATAAATATGTTGAAAAATCTCTTTTTTTTCAAATACACCGTGCTATCTGACACACTATTAGATTGGAAAGGAAATTCTACATCCATTCATATTTATTGAGTTTAATAAATCTATTTTTAATAGTCCTTTCCGTTTCGTTACATAAAAGTAAATATGTTAATCTCAAATATTTAATTTCAACAAAAGCGGTGCGAATACTAACATTGTAAATATCTGGAAAATAGTTGATTTTAAGGGTAAATCTAATTGAAGTTATTTACATTCGATGTGTACAATCAACTACAAGATAAAAGATATATCATTGTATTTAAAATAAAGGAAGTTGGTGGCCACTTTCTGCTCAACCCAAAGCACTTCCTAGGCAAGAATATTTTAAATTAATATTAAATACGATTCTATATTTATCTGTTCCAAAAGTTCCGTTCTTAATAGCTGCTCACAACTTTTGTGAGCATATGCATGCAATAAACGATTTATTGATATAAAAAATGCATTTATTAACGTCTAATGAAAAATTCTTACAGATTATTTCCCTTCTCTCAAACTAAGTTAACAACTAAATTTGATAATGATATTAGAAATAAAAAACAATATATCTAGCCTCAGTTGTAATTTTGAAGTCATTATGGTGTTAACAGATATAATTTGATTCCCATTTTTTTGTTTTTTTTTTAAGTGAAAAATACTAATGCCATAAACTTACATTACGCACCATTTTCTTTTAGGAAAAGCTCCAATTATTCTTAAGTAAATACAAATAAGGCACCAGATGGCCAATTGTGAAGAGTAAACAAACAGGAAACAAATATAAAGGAGGACACCGTCATTGTGACACTAGAAAGTTTAATTCAATAAATCGTCTTTGAAATTATGATATGAAATAATACGTATCACCAAGTTGTTCATTATAGAATAAGCCGCATGCGTGTAGCTAAATGGTTTAAGTGATTAATTATAAAATGATTCGAGTTACTCTTCTCATTCTTTCTTTTCGTAAGCTTTTGATGAGCAATTTAAGAATATTAAAACGTAATCTAATATTACATTAACAAGATATTATCCGCTCAAAGCTCAGGTAAAATTTTGATTCAAGTAATTTGAGTGATTAATATTGCATTTCTGTTATTTTGGATGAGAAAACTTCGTTATTAAACAGTTTTTTAATATCTACTCTATGTAGGTGAAATATTTTATTCAATATTATTATTTTGCCTCCTCAATATCCTTTTCATTATTCAACCTTTTGTAAGTACGTGATAAGCTGTACTATACAAAAAATATTTTCTCTATAATGGAGAAAGTTATTTTCGGATTGCATCTGAAAATAGAAAGAGTTACTTTATGTACAATGTTCACCAATGTTTACTCCCAACAAAAATAAATATGCTTAGAACCAGCATATAATGCCTGACTTATGTATCTATTTAAAAGCACTGGCCAACAAAGAATGGATTTAATTTCAACGGATTTATAAGCACTACTCAATTAATGGATTGAACGTGTGACCAAATTTGGTCATCACATCAGAAATTGATGGTAAACACTGTTTCTTGTTAAATTCTTTGGATTTCAAGAAAAAATTCATATAAAATAAAGTTGTTTTTTTAAGTTTACTAAATTTTAATAAATCTAGCACTAGTACCAACAATAGTTTCTGTATTGATCATTAAATGCATGTCCGTTCTAAAGGAATTTTTTACTGACTTCTTTGTAGAATCTCTTTTACTTTATTTCAACAATATTGATTTAAGTTGTTATGCCTTGAAGCTTAATTCAGTTATTTTAAATAAGCACTTAAATGCCAAACTGTATTTTTAAAGCCGTTTTGTTTTTATTTGCGTCATTATCGCAACCAGTGTAAAGAGCATATAAATTATATTTGGGGTTTCCAATAGGACATCAAGGAAAATCATATCTGCTGCGTAAGATGTGATGTTAAATTGAGCCAGTGGCTGAAAGAAAAAACCGAAGAGAAAACCGGCCGAATGCCGACGGAATTGTGTGAAGAAGCCCAATCTTGTCAAACAAATATTAGAGATTTTCAGCCAGATATTAGATTATTAACCAAACTAATTCCACACGTTTATCTATTCCATAGATACCGATGTTTAGATGAGGAACTGCTCAATCAAGTTGAGTGAAATGATTTAATCCGCGATCTGCAATTATCAAAAGAACAAGAAGAGTTACTAATTAACGTTTCATTGACGGAAGCCAATACATGTGAATTAATTGGTGCGCTTGGCACGCTTACGTAGATGCTTAAATCTATGTCTGCTGAGATATTGTAATTTGTAATCCGCAGACATAAAAAAAATTATTTCGTTTTTAGTTAGCGGAATTAGCGGATAATTTCTAATTTTCCCGTTTTACATTTTTTATTTTATTTTCAGGAACTCTTTTCATTTGGCGAACATATGTATTATTGTTTGCACGTGAGAACAAGATTTTCTGTCAACGATAAGTGATTGCAGTATACTTTATTTATAACTTTTATTCTATATTGTTACGTTGGTCGTAAATTATTCCATCGATACCATGAGGCATCTTCCATTCATTCTAGGCATCTTCCGATGAGTTCTGTTGGTAAATCATTTTCAATCGTAATTTATATTTCAGCCATTTCATATTATTCCTGTACTTTGATTATTTGCACGTGTTACATTTTTTGGTATGATTCGATTTTGATCGGCGTTCAAAAGCATCCACGATCATCCGCTTATTTACTTAATTTATTTTCCATCAGTTTTGAGTAATATATTCTCAGTTATCGACTTTCTTTTCGCTCTACTTGATGTTACAAGTTAAATCCACGTGCCGCTCCGGAGTTATTTTACAGATTACCTGGATTGATTAATGAAGAGAATTACCGTACCATACTGAAATTTGTTAATTGCACCGTTTCTCTCCCACTATTTACGAAGCGGAGCAATATTATCCTGGTAATATTATTATTAATATTAGCGGGATATTGCTATCGTTTCCGCTTTTTCTTTTTTGTTTGCCAGATTATTGCAATCACTCCTACTGTTGATTTTTTCACTTATTATTTCTTATATATATTTTTCTATTGAAGATTTTTCATTGATATTTAAATTAAATTTAAATTTCGATCATTTATGATCCTGATCACCAAATTTTTATGGATTTTAGAAAATTAATTCTTATTTTAAGATAAACTTATTAACTTATTTAATTTTTCTCTTCCATTACATAAGTCCTGAATAGACTTTTATTTTTCTCCTTCTTTTTCAGCATTTAGCAGCTCCGGCCGTTGGAGGACTGGTTCAACTACTTTGCTGACCCTCAAAGATCAAGTTCAGTTTTCACGACTACACCGGCGAATGCCGCTACCAACCGACGAACCTTAATTTTATGAACGCATTGTAAGGTCGTCGCAGATCAGTCAGCCAGACTACTATTTGTAGATTAATCGAAGATTTACTCTCCCGTCTGTTCATATTTATTTTTATTTATTTATTTTTGATATCAGAGTCAATTTTAAATTGTTGGTACGTACATTATTTTTTCGAAAGACCTTTGAAGAAGTTTTTTCTGTCGTTCATCGTGGACAGTCTTGAGGATGATTTTGTGACCTTCCCCTAGAAATAGCTGGCGCCCTCTTTCTTTTGTTAGTGATTCATTGCCAATGATAATAACGATAATGACAATAATAATTCATTTGTATTCAAAGATTGTTGTCGCTATTCTCCGCAAACTTTGCGTCTTCCCAAGAACTTATCTGGGGGGTAATACAAATCAACAGGACATCACAAGAAAATTAGGGGACGAGTACTTATTAATTCCACATACTTTTATTCTCGTTCCTAAAAAACATTTGAATTGCTGGTCAATATAATTGAAACTCTTCCCATCTGCGAATAATGTAAAATAAATCCAACTTCCGGGAGAAACTTCAATTGCAAAGAAGGAAAAGAAATAAATCGCTTGTAAAAACGCTAATTGTAACAACTATGGCTTCTCTTTCAAGAAATGGATATAGCTCCTAAAACAAGGAGGTATTTGCCGTAAGGATTATACATTTATCATTTCTAAATGCAATATTATAAATTTCATATACTTTAGTGCCAGAAACGGATGGACATGATAAATCACTAATCTTTGCTTCAAAATGATCACATCATAGTAGCGAAGTGATGCGTGGAAAGTGGAGGAACTTGAAAAATAAAATGAAATCAAATAATTTCCTTAAATAAAAATCCAATTTAAGAACTTATTTCTTGAACTATCTTTTGCTTTAACGATTTTGTCTGAGATAAATTACAAAATTTCTTAACGTAAACAACCATCTTATAAAAATCTTCAAGGTATTTTGTAAAATGACATCTAGTATTTAGATTTACGACATAAACATAAACCACAATGAAAATTATTAAAATAAGAATCGACTTTTCCTTCGTTAACAACCATAACAATATTTATAACGGAATAATTAATTTAACTCCATTAGCGGGACAACTCTATAAATAAGCACGCGTTACTTTCATTCAACTTTGAAACATTCCCCTCATATTTCGCGCACGCGCGATACTCACTTTCCCATCACATCCGCTCAATAATTCACGAACGAATCGCTAGATGGACCTATGCGATCCGCATTCGACGGCCGTTCCGCTCGGGCAGATCGAAGCCGTTAATAATAGAACCGGCGGCCAGCGGTCATCCTCAACCCGTTTTGGATTTCGAACGTCGGCGTGGGGTGCGCGACTAATCCACGATATCAAAGGAAACTTTCCGTTTGTTTCACTATCGAAAATCCCACTATGCTCGGTGCTAGACCCAAAAGCATTCTTCTCATATAAGCTCCGACGGATTAGAGAAGGCGTGAAATGCTTGACCATTGGTTTAACAGCCTCTCGCTAAAATTATACTGGAGCTTAACTAACTCTAACTGCTCTTTGACTTTGTGAATACTAAATTAACGTAAGTATGAAGTTGAAGATAATTGCTGCTAAAATATCTTCCATAATATATCACGTTCGAAAAGCAAATTTACTGTAGTAACCATTACGAAAAATGAACGAAGGGAAAATTATGAAACGAAATTGGATTTGTTTAATTGAAAAAGGTGCTGTAACTACGATAAAACAAAAATAGGGAGGAAAAGTCGTCACGTCACCTTTTTAAGCATTTCAGTCAGTAACACTGAAAAGGTAAAGTAAATAGTTTGTCGGAATAAATACAGGCATTAGTGCGACTAACTACCACATAGAAAGGCTTACAGGACTTCACACGTGTTTCAGGCAAAGATTTCTGCTTTAAACTTTTGCGCCGTAAAAAATCTTCAGTTCTAATTCTTATTAAAGCTTACGCATACGAATCTGGCTTGATGCATGAATGTGTATATAATTTAAGGCAATTCGTTACTTTGCGGTGGGTACTAAACCACGAAGGCATCGAACGAAACGAAAAGGCATATAAGCTGACCAAAGAACGAAAGGCATGCTCCCTATCATACCTTTCATTGGTCTTAATCCCTTTTACGGTCTCTAGAAGGCCTTAAAAGCAGCATATCAGACTTGCCAAAGCAAAAATAAGGTTACTATTCAGCAAAGATTACCGGGAAAAGTTTCGGCGTGTCACGTAGGTCTTTAAATATGACATATTTGAGCTAGGAAAAACTGAAGATCAAATCTGTTGTCTTGCCAAAGATATCAGGAGACCGAAAAACACATGCTCTGTAAAAGTGTTGCTATCAGTCCCGCAAGACACTAACATTTTAGCAGACCATTTCTTGCACCTGCTGAACATCGTACGGCCGGTTTAGTTTTCTTCGTACATTATAACCTGTTAGTCACAGGTAAATTTTGTGCATGGAATGTTGGTAAAAAAAAAATGTAAAAAAAAACTGAAAGACGAATATCATCTATCACAGAAGAAGTATATAAGTGGGGAATTAACCCACAAGGCTTGTAGAAAATTTCTGAGAAAAGTTAAGGTGCTGTGGAATTTACATGGCTGCTTTCCAACAGTGTACATACATGCTGACATTTTCGCTATTGTTTATTGTATCTTTGTACCAATAATGGATGTACTTTTGGGTGGATGTTAGATGATGATTAGAGAGGACAAAAGCGAGGAAACCAGTAGGCAACACGAACCCTTTCTTATAAGACGGATAGACACGAGTCGGTCTAGTCGTTGTAAAACAGGTACGATTTCATTCGCTCTTGTCCTCTCTAATGATGATACGACAATTTCAGTAAGTCTTCCCTGAGAGTAACATATCTATGCATTTCACGACGTTTTGTGAAGTTTGTTATATTTTTGAACACGTGTGTTTTACCCTTATGCCGTGTTTTTGAAGCAGGAAGGCTTGTTCCATCACTGTGGACGTTCTTCAGAAACAAAGACATTCAGGAAGTTACCAAAGTAAACGGTCAATGTCCTAGATAACATGAATTCAGCGAATAAATAGTTAGAATTAACATATGTTATTCTACTCAAAACACATATTTTACAAACTAGGGCACATACAACTGCGTAGTAATAAAAGAGCTTTTTTGCTGTGGGACGGAGATTATTTAATGCGCCTTCGAATGAATTAATGTCCGCAAAAGTATTCCCAGCTTCAAAAGTAGTTATGTTTTCTCGAGTACGTACACCAGCCCTCTTTTTGATGTACGATATTGGCAGAACGTATCAGAAAATGTTTAAAACAATGATAAAATAGCTTTCTTATGGTATTAATGGAATCGTTTACGGAACCTGTGACAATGTCGCTGCTTTCAAAACGGCAGCGATGTGTTTCTTGGCATTAAAGGGCGCCAACACTGCTTTGGTATTAAGTAATTTATTAAGTAATTGTTATTATTAGTATTTAAAATTTCTTTTTTTTTAGTTTGTCTTCTTTTTGGCAATGATGATTTGTGTATTTTATTTGAATGCTGTTATCTTCAAGCAAGAGACTGTTCATATTAGGTATTGTTAACTTTTTCTGTTTGCATAACTAACTCGTGTAAAAAAAGAAAAAAAATTGTTCATTTGATTTAAGAGATTTAATATTTGTGATGAAATTACGTATTATGTCTCAAAAACTTAGCAATACTGTCTCTTATCAATAGGTGTTAGTGTTTCAATATGAAATTTATCTAAATATATAATGGTCGTTCTTATGGTACCTGACATGCATCCTAATTCCGTACTATTATTACTGTGATTGTTGTTACTAAGGCTGGTGTTGTTGTTGCTCTCTTGGCCGGTATGGGGCGTCGTTGGCACCGAGGTCTTCTCCATGACGTCGTGGTCCTCCTTGCAGTAAAGAAGCCCGCCGTCACGGAGGGCAAATTCGTCGCCCGGCACCAATTGTTTGGTGCAAGCCGCGCACCGGAAACAGTCTATATGGTAGATTTTGCTTTTCGCGCGCATTACAAAGTCATTTTTGCTAAACGACGAACCGCACTTATCACACTTGGTACCAAATAACCTGGAAGCAAAAGAAAACGGGAAATTATTATCGATATACAAAACAAATTCTTTCACAATTCTTTCAGAGTCTTTACTCATTATACCTTTATCATACGAACGGGTTTATTATTCAAGCGTTTACAGTTTGTTTGCAGAGTGACCGGAGGAATGCAGGACTTGTACAATCAATTTTAAATATGTAGCAAAGTTATCCAAGTGTTCTTTGAATAATCATAATCAATAACAATCACCTGGGATTTTTTGATTTACCTATTACGAGAAACCTAATCTTATTTTCTGCAGTTGCATTTGTACAAGCGAGAAAAGCAAGTTGCTAGTTTCGTCTTTCCAGTCTTCCTCCACGGTGTTGCTTTTTCACCATTCATTACTATTTCATTTCAGATAAAATCATTTCAGATAAAACAGATAAACCTCTGAAAGGTACTCATCTTACAGAAGCTGCATTTGGTTATTCTGGATAAATTCTGTTCTAACTTTTTCTGTCTGATCGTCTATTATGATTCAATTACTCCTTTTATGTAGATTCGAATAAATTTTACTGGAAAATTTTAGGGAGGGACGATATTGAAAAGTAACATAATTGTAGAGGGAAATAAACCAACTGTGAAGGTATAAAAGAAGTGGTCCTAACAAACCAAAGCTACAGAAAAGCTAGATTACAACAATAAACTTTCATTCAGGGCATTTATCATGTTACAAATTGTAAGTTTCTACTTCTTTGCTTGGAAAATTTCAAATAAGTATGAATGTTATTAATATAAACAAAAAAAGGAAGGATGTTCTGTAACCGATTGGAAATGGAGGATGAAATGGCTAATAAGAAAGTTTTTTCAAGGATAGAATGAAGAAACGTATTCGGCATTTGGAGAAATGTGTTGTGCCAAGAGGTGATTACGTAGAAAAATAATTATGTACATTGGTGGTACAATAAATTTACTTTATCTTGAGATTGGTTTCATTACTTTGTCTTATTTTTATTCTTATTTTGTAGAGTTGGAGATCTTACATACATATCAATCTGCCCTCGTACATAAAGATATACGCATCTCTCTTATACTGAAAGTAAAATAGTAGACTTCAGTTACCAAAATAAAAGATGGTCGGTAAAGTTTGGTTGAATTACTATCGACGCCGCTGTCGTTTAGAAGCCATAAATGTATTCTATCTACCTGAAACCTCCGCCACAAACAAACCAAGAATATCAAACAGTTTTAGTAGATAAAATTTGCTAGTTTGAATAAATTTTTACGAAATTTATTAACATTTTGCTGTAGCATAAAGTAATAATTTGCGGTGTGTCTAAATAATCAGACAGGAGCTATTTTTAACGTGCGGCATCCATTAGTCCGTCTTTATTTTGAGATAAGACCCGAAGAAACAACACCACCATTCTGAAAAAGGGTTCGCCTTTTATTTCGAGTATAAACAAAAATCGGTCGCTGTCACTTTGTGTCGTCTCCTTATAAGTTCTCTTTTTTTTTCCTTTCTTGTTGTTGTTGCTACGTCGGTCGGGCCGACGTATGTTGTTCGAGGCATGGAAGTTTACACAACTCGCATGGGTTGGGATGAACTTTCATATAGATAAATAGAGCGAGTGTGTGTGTTGTTGGCGGCGTGTCTTTTCTGGACGCGGCGTTGCGGAGGTGTGTGTGGTAGGGGCCAGGTGTGTTGTATTAGAGCGCGGTTACAGGTTGCCCTCAAGGGGGGCTGCGTTCAACGTTTTTCCTTTATAACTTCTCGGGTTACCGTGAACAAACAGAGCCACACACAGACAAACGTGCCTCGGTCGACTAGATGGAATTGAACATCTTCCAACCGGACGGTGACGAAACCTTTACGCCAACCTACTGCTTGTCTATTGATGATTTTTTGATAGGTTACATTTGCCATTTTTCTCTCCATCGATTTTTTTGGTCAGTGAAGATTGTGATATCGAGCATACGGATTTTCTGCCAAATGTCCCAATAAGTCGTAAATTTAAAAAATAGAAACAAACTATTCTGAAAGACCTTAATCTATTGTTTATTAATTTGATCGTTTTCACTTTTTAAATATTATTTGAATGTAATGTTCAAAAAACTACTATTGAACATTTGCCATCTGCTGGTTGGTTATTGTAGGCAAGGAAGAATTTCGAAAAATTTTGGGCGAAATACATTCCGGAATGGAGATTGCCAACAAGACGTTAATTACCGTTTAATTTACCGAGCGCAAAGAATACAATTACGGACCAAATCAAGACAGAGTTAGGAAATAAAAAAAGGATATGGCTGACGATGGATGAAACAACGGATGCAAGGAAGAATTGTGTTAATGCGCACTTTAAAAAGCGATGTGGCATACGCACCTGTTCTTTTACTTAATACAATATCACAGGAAGCAAATGCGGAAACGACAGTAGAAACTACAATAAATACCTTTGGGATGTTCAATATATTGGCGACCCAACCTGTAATGTTGGTTATAGATGAGGGTTTAAACACGATTAAAACTGGAAGTTACAAACAATTATACTTTAATTGCTTCGTGTAACCTGTTTGCTCAATGCATATCATCTTGTAGGTGAATTCATTAGAAACAGTTATTTAAAAATAGATCAATGAATAGTTTCTACTAAAAAAAGTTTTTATTAAACCTTCAAAGCGCATTTGTGAGTTTACCGAGTTGTCTGGGCATTCCTTAGCCACCAGAATCTGCGTCGATGAGATGGGGTACGTGGTTTGAAGCTGTTTTACATTATGAGACATTTTTGTATCTTATTAAACCTTGTATCTTAAATTTAAATCCGCAGGAAGTCCAATAAATTTCAGTAAGCCAACGGCTGGTTTCAGATACCGAAATCTATACTTAACTAGAGCAAATTTTCGAAAATTATTCAATTGTTTTAGATACTCTTTCCAACTTACAGAACACCAAGCTTTCATTACACGAAGCGCTGAATATGGTAGATGGCCTTAAAGCCCCGTTACGAAATCTAACAGGTAATATAGATAAATAAGAATCCCGACTTTCAAACTACAGCATCTATAGACAAGAGTGCAAACGATCTTTTTAAATTCGCGAAGGTTTCATAATTAGACGCAGAACGTTCATTTTCCAAAGACATCAACATATTTTCACCCCGCCGCTGGAGTACGACCGAGTCATCAATAGAAGCTCTGCTAATAATTAGAGATGACAAAGGCAGATGGAATTACCTCTTTTTTGCAGCGACTAGATAGACTCGTATCTATTCGCCCTATGAGAATGGACTCGTGTTACCTATTGTGTCCCAGAGAGTCGACAAAACACGAGTCTGTCTAGCCTCTGCCAAAAAGATAGTTTCATCCGCCTCTGTCCTCTCTACTAATGATACAATACTACAGCGAATTTTTAGGTTAGTCTGTATCAACGAAACAATTAAACTAAAATAGTAAATAATTACATACATTATCTTTAATATTAATAATAACTGAGACGTGCGTCGTTTCTGCAGGCCTAGTGATCACATTTGTGATGACTGAAATGTACCGATACAACTATTTGCTTTATAGATGTGATATCATCAGTTTTTTTTTAGCACCAATTCCGATTTTTTCGTGAAGGTGAATATTGATGAGGTGACACTCCAAATTAGGTCGGTACAGGATGTTTCAGAAGTAAGTAACATTAAACAAGACACAAAGCGCATTCAAGAAGCACAACAATATTGGTTCTAATGACCAAATGGCATAAATTGCAGGAGACAACTGGGAGATATACAGGATGTTGTACGGCCGTATTTGTAACAATATGGAAAGATGTTTTAAATGAAGAGGTAATTTTTGAGAGTACTTCTGTCTAAGGTGTTACTTACTTGAATGTATGCAATTTTAAACAAATTTAACTTGCATATTGTGTATCATCCATGTAGTTACTTCTTAAAGGTTGCTCGCAACAATTTAGGACCGTCTGTATGGAGGATATTTTAATTTAATGTGTTTCTATCGTTTTTGTCATTTAATTCACTAATTCGCTACGTAGTGAGCACGAAGTTTTGAGTTTACTTGTTGCGTTCGCATAAAATGAAGATCATGGTGCTTCCTCAAATCTCATGCGGTTAAAGACAAATTTCTATAGCCGATGTAAAAATAACACTTTCCTCCTTATTGAAATGCTTTTATTATCCAAACTATTCTAGACTGACGAAAATATACATATCTCCTTACATTCACTGAACACCTTCGTTATTCGACGACAATAAATCACAGAACTTATACATAATTTTTCCATACAACTTTCGTCTTTCATAACACATATACAATCTGAAACAGAGCCAACGCGATCCGAAAGTATTTTTATAAACACATAAATTTTAGGAGAACATCGCCGTACAATAGGGTCCGCAATATTTCTACAGCTGGAGCTAATAATACCGTTCAAATTAGTTTTTTCACTTCTCATCGGTCGATAAAATATACACACAGAAGCCCGGCTATCGTTAAAAATCGTTAATTTATCCTTGCTTTCCCTAAGTGATTTTCTTACGAAAGTTGCTCCTCAAATCGAAAACACTAAATGAAGATGACTAAAAGCATTGGTATTCTTACTCATCTCGCTAGAAGAAAATCTCGAATTATTGCTTTCGACAAGCTCAACGGAAAACAAACGAACGAACAACCAGTTCCTTAATCATTTGTCAGAAGCAATTACATCGAAATGAAAAGGTTATATTTGCTAAGGGGCAGCATCAACATTTCATAGTCGCTAAAAAAAATTAAGAAAAAAGGTTAACACTGTTCAATAATGAAATAACACATACTGTTTGTTTACGAGTTCTAAACTAGCGTTAAAAACTGTACATTGCATCGAGAAAATTTGTTTAATAAATTGGGTTTGTTTTTCAATAAAATGTGACTCGAATCTACCTATTTTCTGCAAATCAGAAATGATTGAAAATTGCACAATTTTCAGTATTTCTTTCAACAACATTTTCAAAAATTGATTTTTGATTAAATTTTCTGTTTATTTGGCCATACAACAAATGCTTGGATCTTTTTGGTACATTGATGTCCTTCTAAAAATGTTGAAAGTTCGATTTTGAAATTCTGGGCTTGAAGTTGCACCCGATTTACAATCAAATATTTTCTGCTATGACATACATCTCGATTTCTTCAAAATTTATATCCACAATTTACTACTTCGATTAAATCAAATTAATGATTTTGAAGTTCATTAAAATGCCTTTCGTTCTCATATGGCGACGGTGTCGAAATGTT
This sequence comes from Oryctes rhinoceros, assembly GCA_020654165.1. Classification (NCBI taxonomy): domain Eukaryota; kingdom Metazoa; phylum Arthropoda; class Insecta; order Coleoptera; family Scarabaeidae; genus Oryctes; species Oryctes rhinoceros. The sequence continues at coordinate 3,109,867 of JAIOKQ010000001.1, forward strand.
CAGGTGCAGTAAAATAGGATGATTACCATTAAAACGAATTATTGACTGGATATAAATACCGAACACAACGTCATTTTTATATTAATAATTATAATTGAGTATTCCGTTAGTAAATTTAGTTTCTCGCATTAAAAGTTGTTTACTAGACTCTTTTCTCCTTTTTTTTCTTTTTTACAAAAATTAAACTTTCCTACATATGCTGAACAAAGAAGAAAAGCCGATAAAGGGGAAATTGCAGTGAAGAGGCGCCATCAACACTACTTCGCCTCGCAATAAAATATAATTAATTGTAGATGTAAGAACATGTCAAACTGGAACATTTTTCAAAGTGAGTAACTAAATATTCAAGATGAGGTATCCATAAAGGCAGTTATAAGAACCATGAACATTCAAAAAACATTTATGAAGAAAACTCTTTATTTGAGCAATTAAAAAGAAGTTTTAAAATATAAATTATTCGAAGGAGAAGCTCTACAGAATACAATATAGTAGTTAAGTACAAAGAAGGTATCTAGTTTCCACTGCACACGAGGAGAAAATAGATGGTAAATAGAATATTGTTAAGAAAACCTAGTAATAAATAATAGAAATTTTAGTACTTATAACTAGAATTGGCATTTCTGCGCGTCGTGTCAGGATTCTAGTAAGTAAATGCATACCTACAAACATATAGCCAGGGGAAAGGAAATACTAACTTTCAGCGCCGATCGGAGGTGCATGATGGATATACATATTCATATATACCACGTAAAGTTGCAGCATTGTGCTTAGTGTAATAACACTAAAAAAAATTCACTGTTGCAAAATTAGATACCACAAACTGAATACGATCTGTGGCACGTTTGCATCATCAAATACGTTTCCGGTTAAGAATGTTGGCAGTGATGACAAAATGTTCTTATATCTTAAGAAACGGTAACATTTACCGCAGAATTTCTTTTACAAGTCGTCTCATCAACACACAACCGCAGCTGTTTGTTTCTAAATTTTGTTATCCTCTTTTTCTATAGCTGGCAGATACTATCGTAAATGTTGATCGACTGGGTGATTCCATTTGGGATTGTATTTACTCCAAAAATATTGAAATGGTTCTTTATCTATACGTTGATGTTTGTATGCAGCTTCAAATAAAAATCTATCTATCTATCTATCCAATAAGTCCAATAAGCGGTAAATTACACGGAAACGGCATGGAAAATAAATCGAATAAAAAATAAATAAAACTCACGCATTGCCGATTGGCGATCGCCGCTAATATTAACGTCACCCCATTTAGCGGTTTGATGCGTAAGGCTACGAAATTAATTTCCGAATGAAGAGAAGTGTAAGGCGAGCAAGAGAGAAGATATCGGTACTTATACTTATCTAGTCCTGTGAGGATGTGCGGGATGCCAGCTTTACTTAATAATAATGCAAAATACTTAATAATGCAAAAGGAACATTTTTATAATGAAGAAATTTACAACAAATATTGTAGCGTTTATTATATATACTACTGTATGCATTCAACTGCAACATGATGTTTTGAAGATAACGTCTTGTTCATTCGACGACGTTGAATTGTAAAAATTAGAAAACAAAATGCAATTTCGTAAAGTTTACAAGACCTAATCTTAGTACCTTATTGTGTTAGCATGTGGGAAACGGGGAATTCGTAGTTAGGACGATGAACGCTTATTCGAAATCACTACATAAGGATAACTAAATAGTAAATTATTTGCACGTCTATAATCAACGTAAGCAGTAAATTCACGTGTAAAGGTAAAAATAATTAGTTGTTTACGCTGCTTTCAGGCGTATAAATAATTTTTTTATTTGTTAATATTTATGAGAATTTATTTTTGTGACAATAGATGTCCCTTGAATTCCTCTTGGCATCTGTCGGGAGATAACGGTAACGAAGTAAATCCAGACTGGCTTACAGTGGCATATACTGATTAGAGCCAGAAGAGCTTGAAATATCTGTACAGAAACAAAAGTAGTTTTCCTTTAATTTTGTGACAACTGTAGAATTACCTAATCTCTGCGCGTAGTATGCGCTGGCGAACTACGGATGCAATTACAGAGATATTAACGACTACCAAACGTTCTTTTCTTAACGCTTGTGCAGGAGCTTGCTCGGTTTATTGTGTAAACAGGTATATGTTTGTTTTTTATAAGTGAATTTGATATAGTATCGGTGATATATCTTATTTATAAGGCGCACTTAATTACCTTTACTAAGCTTTAAGTAGCATTACGTAAATATAGTACGAAATAATAAAACAAGTAAGTATCATTAACTCTTTTATGTATTAAAATTTAGTACAACAACAATACGTAATCTTCACGATGCATACATATGAACATTACGATGCATATCCGGTATACTCTACCATGATACTTGGTTAAATTGTAAATTACACTAATTTTGTAAAATCAGCAATAACGCTGCTATAATAAGCATGATGTGGTAAGCACTAACATGCGGAATTGTTACACATCTCACTAGAAATTCTTTTACTATCTATTATAATTCTAGTTATATTTTTCTTTGTGTATGCGCTTCTGAATGCTTCTCCTCAATTTATGTCGATCTTCAATAGTGTGTCTATCTGGTTTTTGAGATTTTTCCGAAATGTCTCCAGCGCTTATAGGCAATACATCAATACATTTTTAGTTCAGTTAGATTGTCTAAGGTAACCGTCCAAAATCGCCAGCCAGGCTGAATTCACATCATTCAGTATTGATAAAAGGAATATCTGCATTTTCTCTAGAATTTGATACAGAAGCTCCTTTAAACATTTCCATATATCTAAAGTACATTAGCATTCTTTACCTTCTTTAATAAATTAAAGATGAAACTATAATCAAGAAGCATATGACGAGAAAGGGCTATAGCAGAGATATTATAGAAAGTATGTATGTTTGTGTTGTTACCTATTTTTTCTGAATGCGCAGCAAATAAGTTTTTGTTAACACTTTTTTCTAAAATGAATTTCAACCTAATAATTAGTTGAATGGTAAATTCCTTTCTAGTTGCAAAGTTTACCACTGCTTTTTAGGAACTCCTGGAGAAACCCGGAACCGCCGCTGTTATTGGCATTCTAAGGAAATGCAAATCGAAAACATTTAAGTTTACGCATAACAATAGGATTTTATTGAGTTATTAAACGAAATTTGAAGACAATAGTTAGTAAAAGAATAAATCTGTATTCTAATAGATTAATCTCTCTTAAGGGGACGACGTTTGTAGGTTTTGCGAGTAGATTTTAGCGAGAATTGTTTTACATTAAGTTGATAGTTCCAAGTGCCTTACAAAGTCAAAAGTACGTGAGTTCACTCAAGCAGAACGTACACAAACGACGCATGTTCAATTGCAATTGCACGAAGAATTACATGTTACTGTTACCGGTTCGTACTACCGCATAAAAGTAAAGAAATCCACTGCTTTCTTAGTAAAGACAAGAAATGATCGAAACCTACTGCTGCGAGGAAGTTGATTAGTGGGAACCTCTCTGTGAATCGTCAAAAGGGCCGGCTAGTGAACTCGCACAATGTGACCAGATAAAACTATCAGCGCCAACACTCTTGCAAGTATTGGTCTGCAATGATTAGAGATGACAAAAGCAGCCCCTTTCTTCCCTTTCTTGCAGCGACTAGATAGACTCGCGTCTATTCGCCTCACGAGAATGGATTTGTGTTGCCTATTGGTGTCCTCAAGAGTCGACAAAACACGAGTCTGTCTAGTCGTTGCAAAAAAAAGTAATAATTTCGTCCGCCTTTGTCCTTTCTAGCAATGATGTGAAGCACGATACAAAACCATTTTTGGTGAACACGCTTGGTTATTATGAACTAAACGATATCATCGTTAGACTGTTAATGAACGTAACATCAATATACATCGTATTCAAGTAAAAGAAAACGCTCATTGGATAATTTACCCATTTAATCTTTCATATTATAACTCTTCAAGCATATAGACTGTGTGATGTCAAGCATTAAATTCGGTGGTGGTAGTATCGTGATGTTGTCTTTGCCGCTTTGCTTTGATGCTCACGGTTTGCGAGAACGTTTATAGCCGTCCGCGTTAAAATTATTTCACGAGACATGCTCAATTGTGCCTTTCAAAACAAGGCAACGCTTTGTGTCACAAATGACGCAAGAAAATACTTTGGTTTGCTGAAAATGCGATGCGTTTGATGACGCAACAGTCGCCACCAACTGAATATCTGTGGCATGTTCTTACAGTTAGCGAAACTATCGTTGAATTTAAAAGTTCTTTCGATGCGTGGATTCTTTTGAAGATCGAAGATTGTTATAAGTAAGTAAGCGGAACAGAATTTGTACAGTAATAAAGGTAGAAGGTGATGTAACGAACAGTGGCGTAGTTAAGAAAATTGCCCGGAAATTAACATCGCCTTCATGTAGTCCAATAATCCGGCCACGTTCAAGAGGACTTAATTGTTTGCAAGATGCACGTTCTAGCTTGCATATTATTCAGTTTTAGACAATTGGATTTGTAACAGGTGCTCATTTAAAAACATCCGGCCTTTATAAATATGAAATATTAATTTAGGGATGGTACATTTTTTAATTGTAGACAGTGTATATTTTCGTGTTGGCCAACGTTCAATACACAGGCTGTATATATATTAATTGTTGGATGAAAGATAAATTCTTAGTAAAATAACGAGACAACAATGTTATCCATAGAACTCTACTGTACAATTTCGCAGTTATATAAACATACATGATGTGTAAATAAATAAATCTAAATATACAAACGTTAACGCAAAATAAACAGTGTGGATGAACCTACCTAACATAATCTCTTTTACAATACGTCTTCCCGTCCCTTACGAAGCACGTACACGACTCGTCTAAGAACTGATGACATTCCTGACACTTGAGGCATGCCGCATGCCACTCCAGATCAGGAGCCACCCGCAGGATATATTGGTCGTGGATTTGGCCGCCGCAACCAACGCAATGACTTAGCCGCCTCGGTTTTTCTGAAAATAAGATCCTGATTATATAACGCCTTCTTGTTCGCACAGAGTACGTTACTTTCAAATTTCTCAGTTCGCCGCCCATTAAAAGAATAAGATCAATTAGAATTAATTAACGAACGACAGAAATTAAAATCGATGCGAGAACATGAAAATGAAAGTAACGCCGCCGTATCGAGGTGCATTTGATCGATGCCCGGTTTGGATGAATGACTGCGCTATAAATTCCGCCAACTTCCTTCCCTTCTGATACCCTGATAGTACGTGTTTTGTGTCTGCTTTGAAGTACTGTCAAATGTTTTAGGTGTTTAATCTCGACCGCAGATACAATTATACTAATAAAGCGAGCGAGTCGTCGCTGTTGTTGGAAGTATAGAGGCGGATGATAAATTAATTTTCTCTTTCGCTTTTACGCCGGGTTTTAAAATATAAATGTGACGCGCACCGTAAGTATCGAATTTTATTGAGATCTACGAGGGTCAATCTTAAAGTTCGTTCGTCGCTGCTCATGCGAAGAAAAACATTTAAAGAAATAAACACTTATAATCTTATGTTAATCGTTTTAATTGCCCGAATGTATGTTTAGTAGTATGTAGTGCAACGTAGTATGATGCAAAGGAGTGATGATACATTTAAAAAATAAAAGAAAAAAGTCGTTTCTTTCGGAGTACTGAGAACATTGAGTCAATATATTGAAGTACTGCAATATCCTACTCCATCTTTTTATTGTGCCATAATCAGTTTAAAGTTGTGATCGAAGAATTGCGTCTAATGGATTGTAAGCCTTCTTTTATTAGTTTATAACTATTTGAATATGTTTGTTAGGGAGCTCTTGGTTTTAACAAAAATAAGCTTTTTTAATAAACAAAATGTGACTGGAATGTGCAATCTGTCTACTTTTTTTGTAACAAATATAGGTTATTGAAAAATAAATTAAAGTATACGAGAAATATTGTTCAATAAATAAAGTGAAGATTTGAGTAAAATTTGATCATCGCCGTTACCGAATTTTTTTTTATTCATTACATTCCGGGGATTTTTTGAAAAAATAAATCAAGACATTTTTCAAGTTTACTAAATTCTAGCACTAATTATTATTAGAGAGGACAAAAGCGAGTGAAATCATACCTTTTTTGCAGCGACTAGACAGACTCGTGTTACGTCGACTCTCGGGGCAACACGAACCCTTTCCAATGAGACGAATAGACACGAGTCTGTCTAGTCGCTGGTAAAAATGGTATGATTTTCACTCGCCTTTGTCCTCTCTAATTATTATTACCATGTTTATTATTATTAATTATTAAATACATATCTTTTCTGGCGAAGTATTTAATCGTCGTTTTTGAGTTTTCTTTTATTTTAATAAAATTGATATAGGTTCCACAATTTGAAGATTAATTCAGTTATTTTAAGCAAACACTTAAATGTCGAAGTAGTTCCGTCCGCACCCTTTTTATTATTTTTTTTTGTAAGAAGACATCATGAAGAGACAAAAATAAGGTTGTGCGATAGTCGCAACTTTTGTTATACTTGCAGGTAGTTTACTGCTGCTTACAGAAAAGCATTATCAGAATTAGTTGAAACGAGCTTTCAAGTAATATTTTGCGTTTCCAGTAGAGAATCGGGACAAATCATTTGAGTTCCTCAAATCTGCTGCATAAAATGCGTTATTACTAACTCTGAAGCAGCTGAAAGAAACGAACACCTGCCTTATAGGACGTGTGGCGTGAACTACAGTGATTGCTACCGTTCTCAAACAAATATTACAGGTTTTACATACAAACAATAAACAAGCAATTAAATATCCGGGCGAGAAGAACTTAAAGTGGAGAATAAAATTAATGAAAGGCGTTTATTCATCGATCGATTATTCGAAGATCTTAAGGCAGTTTTGCTCCATAATGGAAACCAACAGCCTTCTATTCCACACATGCTGTTGGTTTAAAATAATCGTATGAGAACGTGACCAAGATTTTGTGCTTAATTCATTCAATGATCTATGTGAGGATTCAGAAGCCATCCTTTTTAGTCTTCAAGGAGGATGTATCAAATTTTGGGCCAGTTCGGACACTATATAAGTCACTACAAAAAGGAGGTGTGATCGGAAAGAGTCACAGTCAAGAGAACAAATATCAAATATGTGCCCCTTATGAAACGAAAGAAAGTCTCTCTTCCTACGTTAGATATTAAATTGGAAGTATCTAAACATCAATGGATAAAACCGTAGAAGGATGTTCATATTTAAAAAAAAAGTATTTTAAAACTGAAATCACGCTAAACTGAGAGAAGGTATTCTTATTAGTCCTCAGGTAAGTAATACGTAAATTGTTGAAAATCTGTAAAAACGTTATGAAGAATGCGGTTGTAGGATGTTTCTGAAACTACATTTTCCGCACTCACAACTCGATTCTTCTCTTAAAAATTTAAAGAATACAAGTGACGAATAGGTGGAGATAGTTGTTATCTTTGTTTTCTTTTGTTGCTGTTGTTTTTTGTTGGCTTTTAGTCAGAAAATCTAGCGCTGAACGTAAAAGACAGTTCCAAAAAATACGAGGGCTGATCATTTTTCAAATTCTGCTAGAGCCTGTAAAGAGTCACGCGAGTGGTAGAAGACGGGAGCTACTGCGCATCTTACCCACTATAATATCTGCCACTTGCAGCTTGCACTTCAGCCTAGTTGCAAGCACGTAAATATGCCTGCTACAGTTAATTCTCTCGCCATATGTCAGCTGCGTAGTATAATTCGATTCCTCCAAGCGGAAGGGAATAGCGCAGCCGAAATTCCTCGAAGAATGAGCCGGGTATTCGGCGAAAACTTGGCGGAAACTATAGCGGTTGGTGTTGTGCATGAATGGTGTAGAAAGTTTAAAGAAGGCCGATAAGCAATATTTACGATGAAGGGGGACAAGAACGCTAGTTTGTCGCATCGGAGGACACAGTTCGATGAGTTGACAAAATGGTTCGAGAAAAACGGAGGTTTACCATCGGCGAGTTGAGCTTGCAGAGTATAGAGAAACTTCGAAACAACGTCACAGACCATCTGAAGTCACTGGCGGCAACATCACATGCAGAGGTGATTGGAAGGCTCGTCCATAGATATGACAATGCATCAATCTTGACGGTGATTTTGTGGAAAAGTAACCATGTTTGTACGTAAATTTTGGTAATAAATTCATTTTGTTAATTACACTTGTCTGGTTTTTGTGAGCTATGGGAGGTTGAAAAAAGAAAGACAGCTCTCGTACTTTTAAAACCGAAGAATTGATTTTGTTTACTTGTTTGAATGGAAAATTAATATTGATAGCAGAGGAAATACAACGAAAGAATCAATATCGAGGACATACACTTATCTGATTGAAATAAAATTTTTAATGGAATATTTTGTTGTAAAGCGGAAACATTTTGGGAGTCCTACAGATACAATTTAAAATAGAAGGCTTAAGTAACACAAGAGTCACTCTAACAGTCTTTTTGAAAATAACTACTTGTTCCTCTGAACTTCTTGATTGTTTTAAATATAAAACAATCCAGTGTTTAAAGGTCAAAATCACTGATACTATAGTTTCTATGCGGTACCTTCATAATTTCGGTTTACCAATAAAAGCATTGTTATTGTTATGTCATCCATCACCGGAAGAATTTAAAAACATTGACGCATTACCGTCTTGTACATCCCAACAAATGTTATCCCTCTAATCCAACCGTTGGATCAAAATGAACCACGCCCAACAATATTATTTTATCGTAAAAATTTGCTATCTAACGAGCTTGCACAAAATGACGTCGGAGCAGCGTTAAAAGTCGTAAATCTGAGAGATTCTGTTGTTAGGTTTAAATTTGACTCGAGGAAAAAATTTAAACCGATAGTAATTAGAAAAATGTTGGCATCGTATCTTACAGCAAAGGAGGACCACCAGCCAGAAAATAAGCACGATACAAATTAGAGGTGAAGATAGTGATGTTGCTAAAGATGCAATTGCGACAAACAAGTCGATTTCCGTTGGTGAAGCATTGAAATCCTTGAACAATGTTCTTTAGTGGACGGAAGAAAACACGAATGAAGTAGTTGTTTTTTAAGACTTGAGAGCAACATTGGCTCAAAAATTGCATAATCAGTTAATCTGATTTTTACTTCCATTCCAAATAGTGAACAACCTACAAAGACGTACATCGATTAGTTCACTCTATCTCTACTAGCTAGCTCTATTGCATTATCATACAAAAATGTATATAAAGGAAAAACAAATGATTTTATATACTTCATAAAAACTATGAATGATTCTAAGACTGTTCAGGAAACAATTGACAAATGACAAGCGGCAAGGCAATTGTGTAAGAAGTAACGAGAATTATTCATCTGCAGCTAAACGTAGAAAAATGAATGTTTGGGCATCATCCATAATAACGCTCGCTTGCGATTAAATGATGAACAATAAAGTCTATAGCTTTTTATTATGAAAAATCCCATGTAGCATCTTAAGTGTGCGCATATTTTTTAAGGAATTACGCTGTATAGATCGTTGAAAGATATTGTAATAGGATGGCACCATGAGTACTTACGTAGATGCCGCTATGAGGAAGGAACTAGTAAATCTACCAATGAATTCTAGGTAAATGTTAGTAATTTTCTATAAAAGAGTTGAATTGACAACACTGAAGTATTTTTGAATGGTTTCAGTACTGGTTTAACAGCTTCATCTAGGATGGATTCGTAGCAGGCGTTGGATACCATTTCGGTAGAGAAAAACCCTTCCTTAAACCTCAAACCTTAAACCCTTCATTTTTTAGGTTACCAATGTGAAACAAGTTTTAACAGGCCTTCCTCAAAGGCAAGGTTTTTGCTTTTGAAGAAGGACTGTTGAAACTTGTTTCGTTCCAAATTGTATTCGCTGAAGGATGCGGATATATCGAATGTGGCGCAATGAAGCTGTTGCTGACGTGATAGGAAACTTTTTCCACGCTACTACATTCGTTGCGACAAGCAGTTATTTTTCCAAGCTGTATGTAGTTATCTTAGACCAAAGACCTAAAGGATTGAAAAGAGAGTGGCGCGGTTATATAATTTAAACCATGTTGTGTTTTAAATAAAACCCGGCATTAGCAGGTTTAGATTTAAACTGAACTCACAATCCTCGCCAGCCAGGAAACTATTTACACGATTCAATGAACATGCTCTGTGGATATTTTCGCGTTTTCCGAAACGTACGTAAGCGGGGCGTCTCGACTTTCGGCGCTTTTCCTTTCAGCCGAAAGTAATTCGGACGTATGGTAGATTCTATAATAAGTGACGCGATGCATTAGGCGCGAACCATACCTTACATCCAAACACATCACGCGCATAACATAATATACTGCGGAGAGAAGTGAAGTGAAGAAGAGAACGTTTATTTTTGTATACGAAAGCTGTCAGCGAAGTAAATGCATCGAGTTCCCGTTTGTGTAAACAAGTCGGCCGGTGCCGTACGTTTGATGACTCCGCTCCGGACGGGCGGTATAGCGTCGAAGAGTTTCACGCCGCGGAGAGCGGCTCTCTCGCCTGCTGGGAAGAGGAATATGGATGTGCGCGTGTTGATGTTGGGATGCCGCATTTATCATCCGATTAATTAATACGCGACGTCTATATGAGGTTCCGTTGTATAAATAAAACGCAAAATTACTGCTACATACTAACCGTGGAATTACGATGGACGTAGGCTTTGATATATGGCGGAGATTGTTTCTGAATTTAATCAGTTCGATGTTATAGCGGATATGTATGTGAGTTTTACTGTTAGAGCAACTTAAAACTTAATTGATGTGCGAAATACAGTCATTGGTGCCTATCTATTCTGAAAATATATTGATATGCCTTAGTAACTGAAAAAAAAATGAATTCAATGATAATTACAAGTCCCGTTTTTTTTTTTACAAAATACTGAGAGTAACTGTTTTAGATATGTTATTTTGAAATTCTTCTTTGAAATTATGTTTTCTTCCTTTTAAGTTAATGCTACGAATACTTTTCTTATAAATTCATCCTGGAAATTGTTCTTAGCTCTTCTAGTTCATTTTTTTTCTTATTCTTTTCAAAGCAGTTTTCGAGTTACTTTTAATCGTTTTAAATAAATATGAGCTTTAATTGTTGATTAATTTCTATATACCTTAAAAATGTTTACCGTTAGTAAAAAGTTATTTTTCTACCTGTTTGCTGCGACAGAAATGCCAATTTAACGACATGATACTTACTGTGGTTGGCCTAGACGATCATTTCTAAGAATTTAGGTTTCCGGGTTGAAAATTCTTGGTTGCACGGAGCTTCTTTTCGGTTGCTGCAACCGAAACTTTTTCAACTTGAGATTTCGACTTGAAAACCTAAATTCTTAAAAATGAAGCGATAACCGTGGAAGCTTACAATAACATAAATCCTTCCAAAGGTTACGAATGGCGCAAATTTAGACGGTTTGATTGTTTGCGTTTGAGTTTTGTGTGCGTTTTTATTTAATAATTTCCAAGATGTAAATTACTGAAAATAAATGGTTACTGATTATGCCTTACAAAGTGATATTAATGGGGTTCGTCTTTTTAATAATGAATTAAAATATAAATAATTAAAATTTAAGAATTCAAATTATAATCTAAAGTGGATTAAGATATAACCGTACGAACTTCATCCTATTCTACCTGAAAAAGGTATTTCGAAACAAGCGCTAACACAAAACGCTGATTGTAATAATTTGTAGTGCTGAAAAAGTGCTGAAAATTAAAGAACAAGAACCTGTGATTTTCATTTAGCATAAAAATATAGAATTCTTTTCCGTCGTTAATGATGTGTATTAAATCGCGCCATCTGTTTTCTCACGAAAATGTCATTTGAAATTTAAATATTCGATATGACTCAATGTACTTTGTAGCGTAATTACAACAATTTCTTTTCCCTACTGCCTTAACTTCGTGGTTTGTAATTGTTATTTGTATAAGGTGCCAGATTTTCGGTGTTTTTATTTGCTACTTTGGAAATCGTTGCTACGTGGAAATCAGCAAGTTCAATTAAAAATCTGACGAGGATGTCCTAAGCTATTTCTTTCAGAAAATGATTAGATTTTCCTTACTATTTCAATTTTCTTCAAATAGGAATATTATGTATCTTACTAAATATCGATTTTGAGATAATCTACATTTAATAATTGTAATAACAGTAGATAAGGAGAGGGGAACTACTCGGACGTACTTGTTGCGATATAGAAATAACGAATTTGGAAAAGCTGATATGCAATCTGTATCTAGATGGGTTTGATTAATTTTTATTTTTTTTTTTGAACTCAAATCTTTATCAGCATTTATTGTGATGTATAAGAAAAGTGTAATATGATCTTGAAACCATTTTCAAAAAAGAAATAATAACGACAATACTCGAACAATTAATGGTCCTGACATAACAACTAAGAAAATTTGAATTTCATAAAATTATATTTTAAAATATTCAGGACCACGAACTCCTTCTAGTAAAAAAAAAAAACTTAAAATATATGAGACGTAACAGCAGAAAGCTGTACGTTCCAGAAAACAAGATTTTATGTTTACGGATTGAAAATACATGAAAATTGGCTTTTAGCGTACAGGTTGGTTCTTAAAAATTTGCTCTTTATGGAATATCAAAATAAGACTAATAAATACTGACAAGACACGGAGTAATATGTACCGCCATCTTATGTTACTCAACGCGATCTCCAATTTCGTGCCTTGGACATTAACGAAAGCTTTAGTTAAAACTGTTGTGATTACTGGCAATACAACTGACGACATTTTTACTCATAAGATCAGCGCTAAGAGCAGAAGGCGCTTTTTGGAGAAGAAAGGAGGAGAAAGGTGGAATCAAATAGGCAGAAAGAAATCTTTTCTTAATTGCTTATATAGTAACGTATCAATAAGCAGTATAAGCATAATTTTGTAAAAAATTATGCTTATTTATGCCGCTGCATCCAAAAGAAATAATAATTGTTTTGATTCATATGTTAGTCATATATATATATATATATATCATGCCGCTCATGCTTGATATTATAGTTTCGGAGTGTTTAGCTTAGAAGAAAAAAAACGATTTTCTTCATCTCTGATGATATTGACTTGATTTCTTTGATTACCGCGATTAATTTTTTTCGATTAATTTTTTTTTTATTAATTTTTATTTATGGTCAAAATTTGATAACCAATAGTTACTAACATTTTGAGTCGAAGTAGACATTTTTCAACAAATAATTTTGATTCTTCGGATTACCCTTAAATGGTCGGTAACCTCTAAGACAATTAATACGACCGCGATTACTGAAATAAAACACCATCGAAGAGGAGGGTATCATAATTTTTTGCTGGAACCAGTGTTAAATCGCTGAAAAGCTATTCAATTTCGTGACCGAATTCGTTAACTGGTTTATTGAATTGGCGAGATGGATCTCTCTAATTAGAACTAGACTAATCGCTAGAAATTTGGGCATGGTATCTTGCGTAGCAAATAAATTGTGCTGATTTGAATCACCTAATTCTGGGAAGAGGTGTAGCGGCGCCTTAATTACAGGCGTACAAGTTAATCGAGAGCTTGCCAAAATTAGAAGTGACGTTTCCAATAGTCGCAACTATTCTAGATGTAGTAAAGATCATTCGAGATCCTGACATTTCAATCTGATTTACGTAGTTGACGGGCGATAATCACATAATGCAAAAAGAATTTTCGATATATTGTAGTATCGATATTTAATTTTGTTTGATTTATAACGCAGAGTTTTCTAAATCATATCGTATCCAAATATTTTAAATATGTATTTCTTTACTTTTCTCTTCGTCTTTTTTCTTGATAAATTCCTTAAACCTTTAAACATTCAAAGAGTAAGTCGTTATCTTCTACGCTATCTACTGTAAATTCAATTCTATCGCGTACGGCACATCGAACTGAACAAACAAGCGCATCAGTAGAGACTCTCTTTCATCTCATCCTCCTTTCACTTCGTATCAATCGACACGAGCTGCGTGTGACGCGATCGCAACAGCAACAACGCCGGTCGCCGGAGCGTAGTAATACCACCGAAACTAAAAGATTTTGTGTAAATATTGATGCTTTCCGGTCGCGTTCGGTGCATGGCTTTTTCACCGGCAACTGAGTAACGGGACACATGTTTCAGTCACTAGTTATTTATTATTTCTCAATTGATTTCGGGACGAACCCGTTAATTGAATGTTGGCCGTCCGAGCCGGGTTGGTGCGGCATTGGTAGAATGGTGTGCGTGTTGGTGTCGGGCCCGCTGGGTGAACGCTCCGTCGGCATTCGTTACTGTCAACGGAGAGCGGCCGCCTTTGATCGGACCGCGACGATGCATTAACTAATTAATGCCGACGCGGCGAATTAATGCGCGCGCGTGAGGTGAACTTCGGATTGGGAGGATAGATCACAAAAAAAAAGAAAAAACGGGAACTTACGCCTTTTCGAGTGTCTGATTTACGTATGTGGTAGCCGTTCGTTGCAAAAGTTCATTGAAATTACTGAAAGATTTATTTCTTTAATTTACCTAAACTGCTATGATTTTTTTACGCAATTAAATTTCGGAAATATATTATTTCAATCAAGCGGCGTAGAACTGTTATGTTGTAAAATAAGGCAGGTAGAATTTATATAGTTATTACCATGGGCGTAGCCGGATTTTGGAAACATTTGCATGACCGGTAATAAGAAACGAAAGTTAAACTATTTCAGAGATTTAGGGAGCGGTTACGAACCCTCTCTGTCCCCCTGTGGCTACGCCCATGCTTATTACTCCTAATAGTTTATTTCCAATAGGTTGCAATGTGAAAATGTTGCACGATTAATTTGTTTAACGTTGGAAATTCATTCCTGAAAAGGAAGCTATAATTAGCACGCTTGGTTGGCTGACGGTTGGCCTTCAGTTGATACGACGTCGTACGGTCGGCGCAATATTCGTTTCAGTTAGCCACGGTTGGTCTGTTAAGCTTTCGCCGATAATCGGGAAATAACGCTTGGCAGTAAATACTTGAGCGACAAGGTAAGTTAATGTTGAACCAATTCAGTTGGTGCAGCGTGGGTTGAAAACTTGTTGCCAAGCGTTGTAAGCATGTGACGCTTCGGTTGGTGAGTTACTTTTCAGGGAATTTTTTAAAGATAGGACAAAAGTAGATAGTTTGCCCAAAGATTAGGTAAATATGCGAGCACTCACTCTTTCACGTAATGCCGATATCGCCACCAACGTTGAGTCAAGCGATCCGTCATCTGGCAGTGGTTCGATTCAACATATCTTATCCGTAAATAAATTCTCGACACGAGAATATTTTCTCGGGAGTGAAAGTTTTGAAGTAGAAGGACTTGGTTCTTTATTTATACAACAACTTCTTAACCTTTTAAGAAAAAATGTTGACGACTAAATCCTTAAATATCATTGCTGGGAAGTCAGATTTAATGAGCCATTCGTAGCGTAAAAAAATGAAGACGTCTTCTTCCTCAATTTGAAACAAGTCATAGCCACAAAATTCAAAAATTCATCAACAAAATAACTGCTTTTAGTACTTGGTATTGTTTTACAAATGTGAGACATCTTATCCAATAATATATCTAGATAATAGATGTAGCTATTATCGATTACATTCCAGGCACGCAGTGATGCCTTTAATAGTGCACCTTCATTAGTTGGGAGTGACTTACGTCATTCTCAGTCTAAATGGTCCTAGTTGTTAGTTTAATAGGATTACCATTACATGCTGGTTGAATTGCGAACCCTTTGCCTTCCTCTTGAGATAGGTGCTATAATCTTGAAAAAAAAATGTTCATGTAAATATCCTGTCAGTATTCCGCCCTTTATAAATAATGGGGTAATTTGATCTCCTCCAAAGCAATCCCCCCAAATTGTATTTTACATACAAGAATCCGGCGTTTAGAACTAAACATGCTGCTCAAATTTTAGACCATTTGAGCCGTTTCTCTCGTTAAGAAGAGTTTTGTAACGGCTATGCATTTCTTTAAATCCGTTTCTATCAAGCAACGCTTCATTGTAGATACGGTTATTGCGCGACTGTGAAATTCGCTGCGAATGTTGTGTGCTGTAGTGACGATTTCGCAAAGATGTTAACCCAGGGAATTGGTTCTCGTAGTACCTCGTGGTTTTCCGCAGTATTTTTGGCGTTGCATTTGCCTTTTCTCTTCGTTTCGCTGCTTGGCGCGCATAATAGCCAGAAATTAATAGTTTTCATGTCAGGCACAAATTTTGGCTATAGTTTTAATATCTATTTCTTTTTGGTATACTTACTTCTAATTATTTCATTCCTAGACACTCTTCGCTTATTAAATTTAAATTCGCTAGAGATACTCACAATAACAATATTAGACGAAATGATGCAGTTCACACACTTCATCATAGGACTTTGTGCTTTGAGCACTCTTTCTCCTGTAATGTGGCAATTTGCTAATTCTGCGCTGGCCGAATATAACTAGCTTTCTCTCTCTAAGTTGTGTGGATTTTTGTAGGTATAAAGTAAGCTTGCAGCTTCATGTTGATTGCTTTACGTACACTTCTTGCATATTCTCTTCTCTCCTTTCTTGTTCCTTTCATGCTCCTTTATTAGCCTCTCTTAATTTTAGATTGCAACTTATATTTTAGTTCTAGTATAGCCAGTTACGAAGAGCAGCTTTCCTCGATGGCGGTGTTAAAACGCGGTAGTTCTGACACCGTATCTTTTATCTGTGTAACGCATATTCTACAGCTACACAATTTATAAAGTCGAATTTCATGATCGACCATATCTGCGATTCTACTCAGATCCGTAAAAACACTTGTGTTGCGACTGGATGTCGTGACGGTTCCGACGGATTTATCGGTAGCTCGTCTCTTATCCCGAGGTTCAAGAAACCATA
Organism: Oryctes rhinoceros; assembly: GCA_020654165.1. NCBI lineage: Eukaryota > Metazoa > Arthropoda > Insecta > Coleoptera > Scarabaeidae > Oryctes > Oryctes rhinoceros. The sequence goes on from JAIOKQ010000001.1 coordinate 3,126,745, forward strand.
TAACTGTCAGTTATAATGTGAAAGTGAAAAAAGTGGACACTTGCGAAATGAAAACACCTTCGTACCTAACGCTTCATACGTATATTAACAACTATAGATTCCTGGTGAAGGTCTATCTGACATAGATTACTTCTTTGAATATTATGTATACAGAGAACTATATATTAAACCTAATCTAATTCTTATATATAAGTGCCCCCGCTACTCGCCATCATTATAGTAAGCAAGAAGTGGAAGTATGTTTGTTCGTTACCGAAATTACCTGAAGTTTAATCGCTTTTGGAAATTCCTGATTAAAGAGAGAACAATCTAGTTTCCATTGACAATTATAGCGAATGCTTAAACAATTTAGCTAATTTCGGTTTACAATTTACCTTCTTACCTAATTGGTTCATGACAATATTCCATAAATTTCGGAAAACCAGAAATTAAACTTAGACCTAAGCGGATATCAACAACCAAACGGAAATAACGTGTTTATCTAATTTAATGCTAAAATAACCCGAACGACTTGCATAAACAACGGTAGGCTTTCACGGGCGAAATCTGCGTTTGTACTGATACTACGTATTTCCGGGTGGTGTATGTCGACGTTTCGCCAAACACTGCGAATGGTATCTTCAGGGCGGAATTTCGTCAGGTCAATTTCGTCCTGAAGATTTCAGCCGGAGTGTTTGGCAAAAGATCGACGTACACGAGCTCTGGAGCGCGGTCAAAAAAGCTTGGAAATACGAACTGTCAGTACGAACTCTGTTATAAAAAAATGTCGATAAATCGAGTAATTGCAGAAATAGGTACTTTCGCTTGCATTTTTCTCGGCGACGGCATTTATTAGATCATCCATAGCCGAAGAAGACTTTAGTCTCTCAAGTTCTTCTGCGATGGATAGGAGTGATAAGTAAAGAGTCCAAACGATGTGCCCGACCAGTAGCGTCGATGCGAGAGCAGAGTGGGGTAAACTCCGCTCTCGCATAAGCAGTAAAAATAAACGATGCATTTAGTTGCCGTTCTAACGTGTTAAAGTATACGTTGAAAATGTTGCGAGGTCGTAAAAATAATGCGTCAAATCGGTTGTCTGCTACCGTAGTAAATAAATTTATACATCGGTTTCCCGATTTAATATATGACGGTAAGGCAGTGAAATGTTCAGTTTGTGAAACAACTTTATTATCTTGGAAAGCGAGTCAGTGTCAAAGACATATAAATAGTGACAAACATAAATTGAAAAAGATTAGACGCAAATCATATAATGAATTTGTGGTTGATTTAACAATGATGCTAATTGCGACCAATATAGCAATACATAAAGTCCAACACCCAATGTTTCGCCAGTTTTGGAATAAATACAATCCTACGTGGAAATTACCATCTAAAAATACGCTACACAATTACGTACCATCAGTGCGTGAAAGAATTGTAAATTTTACGAAAAAAAACGGTGAAAAATAAATACTTTTGGTTGATAATGGACGAAACTACAGATATTAAAAAACAGTCCATCTTATCCATTGTCGTAAGGACGCTGACCCCACAAGGATCTTCTGACCCTTATTTACTAGCCTGTAAACGAATGCAAGATTGTACTGCCACGGCGATACGTAGTGTATTAATAGAAACACTACACAAATTTGAAATTTTACCGGGGCAACTGTTAATGTTAGTTACCGATGCTGCCGCGGTTATGTGTTCCACAGCAAAATTACTCAAAACGTTGTACAGATACAAAGAGCACTTTAACTATGCAAATATAACATCTCTCAACGTCGAACAATCCTTTTCAGCATATAAACATTTATTTACGTCGCTACGTACGAACCTTTCCGAGACTAATACAGAAACATATATGATGGTGCAATTACTTCATCGCGCACATCCGGATATTTATGCAACAATGTAAACATGTTAAAGTGATTCAATATATTTATTTTTAAATAAGCGCACTGTTATTCTGGTAAACTTTCCACGCAACGCCAATGTTCGGGCACATCGTTTGGACTCTTTAGTGATAAGTCTGCTTGTGATTGTTCTTGTTCCGTAATAGTTCTTTTAGTTTTAAAAATTTTTAATTTAGAAAAGATTCTTTTTGCGGCTGTAGTCCTAATCGGAAGGGATAAAAGCAGCAAGCACGCAGTGTTATAATCTCTGAGAAACTGGATCATGGAATCGATATACCATTGATCAATATATTTGAACTTATGCCATCAATGTAAGTGGAATTCGATGGTTTCAAAGAATAACTGTATCGTACATTTCGAGACTAGTAACATGCTCAAAGAACATACTATGTATTTGTGCTGCTACTAATATGTCGCGGAACAATCTCATGCGCAGTTATTTTGATAAAGTAATGATTATACAGTATAGTAACCTACACGATAACATACATTTAAAACAGTTACCTTGGGTAATACCAGCGAAGCTAAACAGCCCGTACATGTAAAAATATTTAGTATAAAGTACGTAATCGTGAATAATATTGAGCAATTTTTTAATAAAACAAGCTGCAATTCAGCGGCCTTGGATGGTTGACCTACCAGATAATATATAACAAGTAACGTTATAGAAAAAAAAAAAAAACAGTAGTTAAATATAGAATCATTCTGGGGAAACGAAGAATGTTCCACGATTCTAGAAATTCCAGAAAAACGATTTGTATTCGTGCTATTCGTAACGATAACCAAGTTATTATCACTGTGTCAGTAACTTCACCAATGCGCGCGGACATATTATGTATCTACCCGTTAAATTATTCAAAATAGCTGAATTATTAAGATAATTTCGAATAATGTTTTCAAGTGATAAAGATTGATTTAAATGAGAGTCGTGCAATTTCGAACTTGTATTTACGGGCGTATCTACATGGGTAATACAAATTCATCGATAAATGCAAATTATTTGTTTAAATGGTAATTAACCAACGCGAAGCTATGCGATCCACGTGGCGCAGACTATTGAGCTTCAGGGTTAAGTTTTATGCATGTATACCGCAATTTCGTGTGATATGTGCAATAGGCTATACGATCCTGTAATTTTATCAATCTAAGCTATTAAGTGTTCGGGCTCATGATGCCTTTAGAGGTATTTTATCCTTATTGCTATTTCTACTGAGTCAGTAGTCAGACTATATACATATATTAGTTTTTAATTTTCCATAAGTTGGATTTGAAAATGCTTTTAATTAAATCTATGAACTTAATTGTGGAACAATTTATTATTTAATTAAGCTGGTTAGCAATGCTGTGACCACAAATGCTTATGGTGATGGTACATGATGAGTAGAGAGGACAAAGACAGGTAAAATTATCACTGTTTTGGAGCGATTAGACCGAATCGTGTCTGTTCGTTTCATAAGAAAGGGTTCGTGTTACCTACTGGCTTCTCGAGGGTCGACAGGACACGAGACTGTCTAGTCGCTGAAAAAAAGTAATAATTCCGCCTGCCTTTGTCATTTCTAGTGATGAGTGTGGCTAAAAATGAATATACGAAGTACTAGACTCAATTATATTACTTAATGTACTTTAAATAATGTAATAAAGACAAAAAAAATGTTTTGATATTTTAACAGGTGATGTAAAGAAGTATAAAGGGCAGGAGATTTACTAGCAAAGCAACGCACATATATTTGTACAGGGATCGCCCTGTATAAATACCTAAATACTTGTACAAAGAGGCGTAAGATTAACATTCGTATTCGAAAATAGATTCTAAGCAAAAAACTAGAAATAACTTTTTTTTTCCTTTCGACGTTTGTTTTGAAGATATCAAGGTTAAAACTTGTGAATGTTTCACGAATAACTAATAGTAATAAGGCATTTAAAAACTTCAATTAATCACTGTAACGGTTACCTATGAAGCAAAACGATTATTTCAACTTACAACTTATGTTTGAAAAGTTTACCGTAAGTTGCGACAAGTTTGCAAGTCTGCCGAGATAAAAGCACTGGATTACAAAACTTGGTTCAATTTAAATTTCAAGCTTTCATGCTTTTTTTCTAATTATTGCTCCTCGTTGTTTATTTATCAAAATCCAGTGGATTTTGATCCAGTAACCTAGCAGGCCAATGAACTGAACCGCGTCAATCTATCTACCTTCCATCGTCTAGACATTCTACTGCAACTCTTGCAGAATCACGTTGATACCACATTACATTACGCAATGTAAGCTGAACATCTGCTAATAACTCGTGCAAGTGCTTATCCAACAATTCCAAGTAGGACGTAACATTTAAAAGATGCGGAAAAATTTGTATTAGCAGTAGGCGATCGTTGAAAATCTCATGCTATCTTTTATGCTTATGCTGCTTTTTAAATGTGCGGGTTTTGTACCAACCACACATGCTCATTACGATAGTTATTGATACCGTCTCTGGTGAAAATAGCTTCTATTATGACGTTTGTCATTTATCGCGAGAGATTGTAACGAAATTATATGCAAAGAACTTATATCGATAAGGAACTTCCATTTCCAACTGCAAAAATATACAATGTATCCACATATTTCAAATGATTGCCCACATGTTGTTGCCTTGATGAGAAAAATGCCTATCTTTATGAAATGGAAATATGTGCAGGAGATCAAAAAAAATGATCGGAATAGAAACTATTGTTTCTCTTTTAGAGGCTATTGTAGAATAATATTTGTGAATAATGATTTTTGGGAAAAAATAATTAAAATTTTTTTTGCTAGGTATTCTTAAATGGCTGTTAATTCTCATTTTGGACAGCAAAATTGAGTTACTAGCTTCTCTCACTAAGGCAACGATATGCGTAATAACGGCCCTAAGCGCCACGAGTACAAGAGCACATTCCAGAAACGGAAACGTATAAACCACCCCCAATAAGATATTGAAGGTCGTTACAACTTTTGAGCAACGCATGCAGATCGCAATGACACAAACAGCCAACTGAGCGCAATGAATATTAACATCGACCGCCGTTCGGAGATGTGTGATGTATATGCATATCACGTATACCTATCGCAGCGCCGAAAGTTGCAACTCTATGAGGACTAAAGGCTGTTTCACGCGATGTAAATCGGAAGTATTATTGACACTAACACCAGTGAACGTTATACGGGGAGACGCATAGAATTACCAGAACCTCTTAGGAAATAGAAAATTCAGAAGTGAAAGGTATGCGTCTTGCATAATTATGTAAATTTAAGGGAATTGCTACCTTCCTTGTGATATAAATGTTGAATACGCCTCAATTGCAATTGGAAATTGGTCCACGAGATTTTAATCGGGCTATTTAAATTATGTTCATATCCAGTTGGATGTCTCCGTATTTCAAATACATCACGTATTGTATTGGAAATTCAAACAAATCTTGTCGCCTCCGGAGATTCATCCCTAGAAATCCTAATCAAACAGAAAAGCTGTAAAAGGCATATTAATATCCCTCAAAGCCCTAATATCGGTTTAACGTACGCATAGAAAAAAAGTCGATTCTTTTATCCTCTCACTCGTGTATGTATGCTTTTCTCTTGTACCGAAAAGACCCCAAGAATGGTCCGAAAAAAAGATCGATGTTTGTTGAACGTAAATGCGTGGGCAGGTGAATCCGGTAGGTATAATACCTACAATAGCGCGATGTGTATACGCGTCGAGTGAAAAAGCCACAAGAGCCTGCCTCTGCGCCCTATACACGGTGATTTTAGGAGAGTTTAGTCCTTTTGGTGTTGGAGCGGTCTCCGTGAAGTTAAGGTGCCGCCGTTATAACCCCGCGGGTTCTTCGGCTGTTAGCGGCGTAGTGTTAATGGGCTCCCGACTGGGTCGACTGCTACCGACGTACTTTGAAAGTTTGCGGTCCCAATTAACACCCGTGTGGCACAACGCACACGTACGCTAGAGGTATCTTCTGATGTTTGTCCATGTATTTGTGTATATTCTATCCGCAGTTACGTATGTGCTTAAACGCCGCGTATACCTATTGAAAAACGCAGACAAAACGGTTATGTTACTCGCGCATGTAGTGGCGGCAGCGTTTTCGGAAAAGAAGAAACAAGGTTCAATACACGCACGCATTAGAGGAAGGCACTCTGCAGGAGAGACGATCTACTGCGTAGGACTCCGTAGAGTGAACGGTTATTGTACGTTGTGTGTGAGGTTCTGTGTGCTTTCTGAAGTATTCTCATTGTTCGACGTGAATGGAGGATACGTTCGAACAGTTAGGTGATTTTTTGTCCGTGGTCGATTTCATAGAGGCTTCTAATTTTTAGTAGAAAACGACACGTCCGGCTCTTAAATGTGAATGCACGGCTTGTGTATTCAGCATAATTTCCGACGAAGGTGGGTAATACGCTTGAAAGCGAGTAGTCTATTGATTGAATCTTTGATTAATCTTCTTGTACGATTATGCAATTCAATCGCTCAACCGCCATGCAAAACTTACCTATTAATAATCCCGCCGCAGCCTCTCAACTTCTTGCTCTGTAATTATTACCTTAACAATGATCGGCAAACTGAAAGGTTCTTTGTTATCAACAATCCTATAATTAAGTCGATTGTGATGTTGAGAGTCCAATAGTTTTAACATGGCACCGCGTCGTATGAAATACGCTAGTGAACAAAGCTGGGAAATCAAGGCGAAAGCAAAACGTTTTGACGGGATGCTTTGATATATTTGAGTTATCTTGTAGCAATTTAAATACACGAGGAAGACCCGTATCAAGGAAGACAACGCATTTACTAAATTCCCCTTAGGCTTAGTCGAGCGATATGCACTTTTGATGAATTCCGCAAAAGAGGTCATCCTTGACAATAATCTCTTCATTTGATGTGTACTGTTTTCGTTAAGCCATTTTTTCAAGTTTAGACAAAGCAAAGAGTCATTAAAGATCAAATTTGGCGAACATGATGGACGGGGCACCAATTCATAGTTTTGTATCGAAATGAGAAGGTTGGAGTATTATCATGATGGTAGAGAATTTTTTTCTTCGTTAAGTGAGCCAATAACTAATAAACCAGCATAGTACTTTCCCATGATTGTTCTTTCCTTTCTTCAAACAAATAAACAGGGTTATATCTTGGGAATCCTAAAAATCGTCACTGTAACCTTTCCAGCTAATGGAATCGTCTTCGGCTCGCATGGAAAAGCTCACTTTGCCGATGGCCTTTTGCTTCTGGCGTGTAGTGATATATTCCTGTCTCGTCTACAGTGACGCAATGCCGCGGAGACTAACTCAAACCCGTCTATTGCTTTGAAGTTATCACGTGATTCCGTTTTTGATGGATAGCCGTACACATGTGGTCGATTTATTTTAGCCTTATTTTGCACATGTTCACTTGACGTGTTTACCATATTAGCAATCTATCCAATCTTGACTTGGCAGTCTTCTAACGTGATATCATGAACTTTATTGATCATGTCGTCCATAGCTACCTGAATGGGACGATTTGGCTCCTCATCCGAGACGTTGTTCGGCCACGCTTAAATTCAATAAATCGTAGCCATTATCTTCACAAACTGTCTATTGCTTTATAGGCAATAGGCATCCCGCCGATAACTTCCTCATAGTCAACTTTTTGTAAAGGATGTTTTGCACCTGGTAGCCACACGATTACATTCTTCGTAGTTATCTCAATGAGACGACCTGGCCACCGCTTGTCAAAGCAAACTTACAACCGGGAATTGAGCGCAGATTATTCTCTACGAAGTATCCTGAACGCCAAGAATATCTCCATAAAAACAAAGTGAGACTCTACAAGGCAATGGTTTGCCCAACCATATTCTATGAGCGTGAAGCGTAGATTTTAATCGAGAATGAGGAAAATAAACTGGAGGTATCATAGTATCATATTTGCGAAAAATTTACGGTGGAATTATGAATAAGATGTAAAGGTGATTGGAGAAAACGAATTTGGGGATATACATCAGAATTCAAACAACCTTCAAGTGACGAAGAGTAGCAGAGTCAGCTGGCTGGGACACGTAAGAAGGATGTTGAAGGGCAGAGTGATAAAAATCGCCTTTTCGGTAGTGGAAGCGAACGAGAGATGGCAGGAAGGTCGACGGAGAGATGGCTAGAAGCAGTGGAGGCGGATTTGAGTAAATTAGTGGTGGAAAGATGAAAGGAAGTTGTAAAATATAGGGAATTGCGTAAAACGGATAAAAAGTTATGGATTTCCAGGGCGGTACACGTACATTTATGTAAGATATTTGTCATGAATGACAATATAAAAGATTGCATTACGATTGTATTTCAGGGTACATTTAGTTACAATTTTATTTGTTGGTAACTTAGTCTTAAACGTTATTAAATATAATGCTAGTTGTGATGCCAGTATACAGTTGTTTTGCGAAACAAGAATGCGATAAGCGAGTGTTGCTGCTACCATAGTATCCTATCACCCTTGAAGGCACATTTTCATCCAATGTGATGGAAATACACGAATTTGTACAATTGACGCGAAGGATCATCTTTTGCGATTAAGCATCAGGCAGTAGCTTTTTGTTATTGCATGGGAACTGAAAGATCAACTATGAACGATCTATTGAATGACGGTATAAAAGTGATAAGACACCAAGGAGTATGGCAATCTATAGAATTAATAGGTGGTTGTTGCTGTCGAGGCGACGACTAAAGTAAAAAAAAATATTTTGCATTATTTTTGTATTATATATTATATTATTATTTTTTATTATTTTATACAATTTAGGTTAGCAAACATTGAATTATGAAGAAATAAGTAATGATTAAGACGGCCAATCCAGGAAAAGAAACTATGTTTTAAAATAGTTAAAAGCAGTTGTCCAAGTCGTGAAAAGTTGTTAGAAAAGCTGCAAAACAATACGTTGTTCTTTACATTACATTGTTGTGCAGGTTAACTGGAAAGGCCCTCCTAGAATACGGAAGACAACCTGCATTAAGTGTATTAGTTAGATATACGTCTTCTTGTCAACAGCAGCTAAGAGATCTAGGCGTAGAAGATTTTGCGATTGTTCGCATTACGACCAATAAGCACGACTTATTTTATATATGCGAAATATAAAGATTTAATTACAAGTACAAATGTAACAGTGATTACATTGCGAAACAGGTGTAAAACAGGATATTCCGATGTTCCTGATAAATGTGATGTGTAAAGACCAAATATTTGGAAAAATAAAGTTGTAGTTAATAAGCAGGGGTGCTGTATTGTTACTCGACAAATAGCTTGAGCTTGAACTGTTTTACTATCATCAAGGAGTACGCTTCTAATTTTAAGAATAATGTAACTGTCTTCTTTATATTTTTATTGTTTCAGGGTATCGTATTTTACGTCGTTATCGCCATGGCTTTGTTTTTATTCCTGATTTTTGAAAACTTCTTTTCTTCAAAGCAAAATAAGAAAAAAAGAACGTCTCTTCGACGCCGTTTGGCGGCGTACAATTTTCGTTTCAACTATTAGATCAGTATACGCTGTTTACTCTTAAATTTTGCTCTTTTCAATGTCGGCGTTTTATGCTAGTAATTTTTTCGATAAACTTCCTGCTGCATCTAAATGTTTGTAAACTAATGTATATAATTTAAACCACAAAATATACAGCATTATAAATTGCGTTAATATGGCATTTTGGTAATTTAAATAACAAATAATGTGGTATTCGACGCAGGTGCATTGCACTTAGTAACTAGTAAAAAAAATTCTATAAGACCAACAATATACCACTTAAGAACGTCGTGAATGTATGTTAAGTATCTATACAAACACCAACAGCTTGGCGAAATACTTCTGTTCACAGTGAATTAAAAAAAAAATAATAATTTTGGCTTTCTGAACTAAACTAAAATATAAGACAAAAACAGTGAATATTTGAGAATTTGAGGCAACCGCTTCCGATTTTCTTTAATAGTTTAAAGTATTCAAGTCGAGCAAGGCCATAATTTTACAACAATTTAGTACTTACAGTTAGAGGTCTTCAGAACTCATTTGACTGATTTCATATGGGTACCTATAATGAAACAAGTAGATATCTTGAAACCTACAAAAATAATTGAAGGCAACCACCTTCAACATCATCATTTGACTTTTAAATAAAGGAAGAAAATTATTTACAAAAACGACAGAGAGTAAAAATACAGGAACAATGGTAATAAACAAACATGTATATAGCTTAGAAAACTTCGCGTTTGGTTTTCCAAAATCATTTAACTGCTGTCGTACCATTTAAGCCTCGAATTTCATACGTTTTCCTCAATTGTTTGATCAATAAGAGCATAATATGCCCTCCCTCCTTATTAAAGAGGAGGAAGACGCGATAAAGTATATGAGGCTTCCTTTCATAAAATTCCAAGATGTAATGGACTTAACGAACCATATTCCCCAGTATTAAAAAGCTGGTGTAGAATATATGTGCAATATTTCTGGAAAATTTTGGATTTCTTGGAGTACGGCTGGAACGGGTTGCATTATGTACCGGGTGATTTATATCAGGAGGCGAAAAATGAAAATTCGTATTGGAGATGAGATTCTAAGCAAAAAGGAAAATGAAATAACGTTTTTCCGATCGGCCATGAGAGGCATGAACTTTTCTGAACTTATCCATAAGTCACGGAAGTTGCTTTAAAACAGAAGACTTGTTCACCAATTGTTGGTAAATAAAATGTTATAAATTTTGTCAAAAATCCAGTTTGTCATGATGCAGTGCTTGACGAACTAGATATTAGTACCAGAAGAATTGCTTTCCGCCTGGAGGTTTCTCAAAACTCCGTTTGGAGAAAATAGAAAACAGTTGTACCACTTGCACGAGTTATTAGCAAATGTTTAATTGCATTGTGCAGTGCGATGTGGTATCAATACGATGGTCCGCCATAATTCTGCAAGTGTTGTGGAATTTTTAATGGAAGCTGAATAGGTAGGTGCAATCCAGTTGAATGGCCTGTTAGCTCGCTAGATTTAAATCTGGTGGATTTTTACTTTTAGGCCCACGTAAAACAACTAGCTTATGCAGAGGAATTTCACAACGAAGAACAATTACGAGAAAGAATTAAGAATGCTGTACTTGCAATTGAAATTAGTAAGGTTTTGCTATACTTCAGCGCTTTTACTTCGCCAGGCTTGCATCGCGGCTGGTCGTAGGCTTTTCGATCGGTAAAAACGTTATTTCCAATTTTTTGCTTAGAAATCTCGAATACGAACTCCAAGAATGTAAAATAATGTAAAAAACCTGAAAATAATGCAAAAAACTCCTGCGTCCTTATCCGTTTCAGCTTCCTGAAATTATTTTCAGTAACATATTTCCTAACATAGTTAATGTGAGGAAGGTAAGTCGAACAGTTTGTGTGAAATTTTAACATCAAAATGAGAATAGGTAGGATAATATTAAGAAACAAAAGGGAGTCTTATATTTTCATTGCTTCCCAATAATTATATTCTTGTACCATTTTATTAAAGTTTTTACATAATGATGTATTAATAATTAAGCGAGAAAAGCACCTTTTTAGTCACGGAAGTATTCGCGATGTTCTCTCTAACATTAGAGTCGAATGCACCTCCGAGGATTACTCGAAACGACAACTTGTTGACAACCTTGAATAAATAAATAGATACATGTATGTAAAAAATACATCCAGCGGCATGTGAAATATTCAGTAGCGTGGTTTGTAGGCCGACGGTATGACAAAAAATGTTAGCGAACCGTCCGCTTATCTGTCGCTTATTTGTTATTTAAATTTATGAATACGAATGTAAATGCTTTGATAAGCGTTTTAAGTTTTATATGGAAACGCTCGTAGGTTATTACACTTTAAAGAGTACGTGTGCATTATGCCCAACTTTCACAGTACGTTCAAGTTCGAAAAAATTCCTTAATCGGCGATTACACGTTGCAAGCTTAATTATAAAAAAAAAGGCAACCGATTCAGTATCTGGATTGCCACACGGTAAGAGGCGAGATCCTGGGTTATGCAAGAGAAAATATTGGTCGTGAGCTCTGACGTATGATGACGCATGATTTATTTTTTTTCTTTTAGCTGTTCCATAAAGCTATTTTTCTTTCGTTACAAGTTTTACAGAAACTTGTCTTGTTCGTACTTCAAAATTTAAAAAAGCAAAAGGGAAATGAAAAATGAAACTCTTTAATTGGATAAAAAAAAAGCTATTTTAACTGAGACTGAGAGAATAACGATTTTGAAGTAAGTAAGAAAACTTAACGTAAAGTAACGTAAGTGTGTGTCGATAATCTTCTACATGCGATACATCTCGCATGCATCATATAAATCATTTATTTCGAGAATTATCCGAAGATGATTTTAACTGACATGCAGTATTTTATGGAAGGATGATGAACAAAATTAAGCACGATATAAATTTAACCGATAATAAAGGCCTCTACCTCTAAGGGGCTTTTTGAGGCTATAAGCCACCCCGAAGTAATAGCAGATTATTTTTATGCAGCTTTCATTCCGTGACACAAAAAATACGATGCAACCACAAGGGATGTAACATATCGTGAAAATTGCCTAAAAAAAAGTTATAACTTTTCTCTGTTGTATGATTACTTATTAATCTTATTATAGTACTCTTTAATAGATTATCTATACCGGACCCGACTGATAAGCGGTAGTCTTTGCATCTTTCGAAATCTTTCAAAACGTTCTTAAGAATTACATGTCATACAGTTGGAAATCGAGAAGAATCAATGTAAATACATTCCATTAAGCTTTCTTTTTCTCTACTTGCTCTACTTAACTAAACAAAAGGAGGACACGTTAAATTCTTATTTCCGCATGCAGTATATGTTCATTTTTGTAGATATTCTTTAAACTCGGCCTCGTCCCATTCTTGTTGCTTCAATTAGATACAGGAAAATTCTCGTATGAAGACATGTTACAGTAGTGCTATGTTTAGACTAAGTAGACGTTAAGTCTAACCGCAAGAAATTAAAACAATTTTGCGTTAATAGGCGCTGTGATGCCACTGCTCTAGCTTTGGATAAGTTTTTTAAGTGACCAGATGCAAATTCTGCTAAAGCTGTATATTAATTAAGATGATTTCATCGTTGCTTTACTGTTATAAATCAGAGTTAAGAAAGACATGCAATTCCGTGGATGATACAGTGCTGGAAATATAGAGGTTAGGAGAAAGCATTAACTTAATTTTGGAACGAAGGATGCAAAATTTGATTTTTAAATGAATAAGTCAAGAAACATGCAGTATGTAAATGCAGACGCTGTTTCTTTACACGTCGAGCTTCGATATACATTCTATTTCTAAGTATTTTTCTAAATAAGTCGATGCGAAGACTTTCGATGCATCGCTCTATTTTGATTGGTTCTTAATTGTTGTCGTCAGGAGATCTAAGCATACCCTTTGAAGAAACTATCGACACATTATCAATTATTACATCAAGTGATATATTGACGGGAAGTGGGTTTAATCCATTGACGGAAACGAAAGAACTTTTCTTGTTTTACGTGGATCAAAGAATTATTTAAGAAATCCTTTACTTGAAACAAAGCTAAATAGGTTAAATCTTTGCAGAAGCAACTCGTTCAGGTGGATTCAATTTAAATAATAAATTAAATAATTAATTAAATTAATTAAAAATCGCTAGTCATTACTAGTGAATCACGTATTTGAATACTGTGGCTCTGGAATTCACTATCGCCCCTTTGCCACAAACACTTCACTTGAATTGTACGATCGTTTCGATAGCTAAGCTGTCATCTTCAGTAGTTTAGTTAGTGTTGCTGCTGAAGATGATAGCTTAGCTATCGAAACGATCGTACAGTTCAAGTGGAGTGTTTGCGGTAAGGGGCGATAGCGAAGTGTTTCAGCGTCATTACATGTGATTGTGCAATTGTTTTGTAGTATCTCAGTGAAGTTAGTATCGATTGATTACGTTCTTTAAATATCATCAAAGTTAGAATGGTTGCTTATCTTTAATAATAAAGAGGGATAAAGTTCGGGAACAAACTTAAAACTATGTAAGCGAAAATTCTAAATATATTCCTAATTTAATGCTAACCAATCCAAAGAATTGTGCGCCTCTCCTTTGTATATAAGAGGTCTTTAAACTTTACAATTGCAGCGATAATTGACAAATTAGACTCATTTCGAGCTACCATAAAAGTGCGTTACCTTCAGGCGTATTAAAAAGAAACACGAACTCGTATATTTTAGTCGTCTCGACGGGTTACACGAAAATGTTTTGTAATTATAATTAACCGAAACATCTAATTCTGTAAGTATGCATGTTCAACGCGTGTAAAGCAGGGTAATTGATGGAACGGTAGAATGCATTAATAACGCTTAATTAGTTAATTGATTTATTGTATGCTTGACTCTAATAAATAAGGTGTTTCCTTAGTGCTAATAATGCAAATTAGAAAATAAAAAGGCTTCTAGAAACGATCTGTGGACGTGGGGACTTTAGGAATTAAGAGCTTATGAAATAGTGTCGAAAGATCCGTTTATGAAATAATGACAACTTCCCTCGTAATAATCCATTTTGTAACATAGTCTCCTCGTAAGTTAACAAGCTTTTCTCAGCAATGTTATAGAAAAAAAAAATAGAAAAAATCTCTATGGCCAGGTCTAGTGAATAGTGAGGAAGTCTCTATCAATTCGGACATCAATTTGCCAAATTTCGCCATACCTACCATTGAACTGTGTGAAGATGTGTTATCTTTGCCGAACAAAACATATTCTTTAGATGCGGGTGTTTTCCGTAATTTCTACCTTATCAAGTAATAATGTACATTAGCAAACGCCATGACTATCCCAAAAGATTCCCTCGCTTTTGTCCTCTCTAATTATAAGTTTTTAGCCACTGATGTGTCTTGGTCGAATAAAACATTTTTCTTTTTCAAACGACGCTGTTTTTCCGCAATTTCGTCCTTCGGCTCGCCAAGTAATGACGCGTAGTATGTCCTCATTATCGTTTTTCCTTTTTTTCCAGATGGTGGATTAACGCAACACCAATGATCCCAAAACACAGTTACCATCACACCGCCATTCTGGTTTTCCAGCTGAAACTGCTTCGGGAGGCCTTTAAAAATGTCGTTTCGAATCCTGAATGAGCAAATGTTGCACCCAAAGCGCAAATAGGTTTTTCATGCTCTTTCGAGATGCCTATCTACTATCTCTCTAATCCAGTAAAATAGGAATTATCTTATGATTATGAACTCTTTCCTACATTGAAAGCACCTACTTTCTTTTTCTAAACACCCTGTACATTATTGGAATTATAGTTTGTTCGTTGTTTGTTCTTAAAACATCGATTTTCGACTTCTAAACCAGTTTTTGAAAATATTGAAAATCTGCTTTCGGGAAAGTCGGTTTTTGTAACAACTCTATTAAGTATGTAAAAGATCAGACATGCTTAATAACCAATATACAAATAATCTAAAGACAACATCAATAAAGTTATATTTTTCGTTCGTCACAAGAGAATAGAGTAGAGTAGAGATAGCAAAGCTGAGTGGAATTTTTTGCAGCGACTAGTCTATTTGCCTCGTGAAAATGGATTCGTGTTGCCTACTGGTGTCCCCGAGAGTCGACAAAACACGAGTCTGTCTAGTCGCTGCAAGAAAGTAATAATTTCATCCGGCTTTGTCCTCTCTAGTCATAAGTAAAGTTCGACACCTTCCGAGCTAAATTAGCAGAGATTAAATAGATTCGTGTTTTGTCGGCTCTCAAGCAAATCAGTAGACAACACGAACCCATTGTCATGAAACGAACAATCACGAATCCGCGAATTTCGTGAAGCGCACGGATAGTGGAGAACCTTAATCATAAGTAGAGTGGCGATGTTGCGTGCAGTTTGTCGTTGGTGGTACGTTCGGTGGCTGGCTAAGTCTCACATGTGTGTAATTCACACAACACTCGCTAGTGAACTGCACCGAACGTCATCGCTCTACTAATGATAGATAATCACAATGGTCATTAGCTTGCAACCTTACAATACTCTTAATTTTAGCTGGATATTTCCAGTTACGAAATGTTAAATGTAATTCGTAATAGTTTAATTCATGTCCAGCAACATTGAAAAGATAAAGTTGATATAACATTTCAGCTTTAATCCATTGCACACTTGCATCGCTCAGAAATATGAAGCGAAACAAATTCGGATACCCGACAAATGAACGAACGTCGTCAATGTCATTCATTATGCACTTTTAAAGAATATAACAGAAGACTAATAGCAAACAGTTCTCCAAGGCCTCACAAATAAAAAATCTAGAACTGATATGATATAGCAACTTCAGTGCGTGGTAAACAGAAGGAAGAAGTAAAGTAGGAGTACTCTATCACTCAATTTAAAATGGTTATCTCTTTTCATTGGATTTAATGTAAATAACTCTATCAGTTCGCGCTACGAACCTATTTAATCATATGGTTATTTCGACTAACCTTACAAATATACAAACAGTGAAAGCTTCGTATTGATGCCTTTCAATGCATATCACTGTCCAGCAATTAAAGAAATAGAATTTAAATAATATACATAAAGGTCACATACGATAATATCTGTAAAACGCAATATAAACTGAGCGTACTTGGGTCATGTATATTGAAGGAAATATAAATTTGTTCAGGGATTTTTCAATTTTATTCCTGAACGAATAATTTAGAAAAATATATCGTAACTATTACAATCATACTTGACGATTAACAAAATATAACTTTCAATTTATCTACGCTATTGCTTAGTCCTGATTGATGCTTGCTCGCTAGCAACTTTAGTCATAAGGCAATAAAAAGGTACTAAACGTTTTGAAACAATTTTGAAACTAACTTTTCAAAATTGTTCAAACACAAAAGTACGTAGCTATTTATTGTTATGTGAATTTGAGGTGTTGTGAGACTTTTATAATAATTTTTTGTGCAACGCGAATATTAAATATTTATTTTTTAAAGCACAGAGGAATTGCCTGTACACATAAACTAAAGCCAAACTCAAAGTTATGCGTCATTCATTATCTACGCACAGAATTTACCTGAGCTGTTAATTATAGGTAATGATAAGAAATCTAGATTTGGAAAGCTAAAAGCGGAAACAGCAAAATATTTCAAGTGATTATTGTAAGTGTTACTTTATTCAGAGGATCTTATTATAAGTCTCGGGCCACAGGTAGAAAAGAGTGTTGTTAAAGTTTTGGTTTTATTGTCTCATTTGGCGAAGTAGTACTATATTGCAAATGAATGCAAGTTAGTACGAACAATTCTTGGAAAGGTTTCGCCATTAATACGATTTATTCTAAGAAAGTGTACAAATACGTTAAAAAATTGCGGAGGACAGATTGTGGTTTGAAATCTATAAAAATCCTTTCTTTTTCTTAATGAGGCGAAACGTAATAGATCTTTTATGTCGCCCTCTCCAGTAGTCCTTTAAATAGTTATATACATCAACCAAATTTGCTTTGTAACTACCTTACACTTTCACTTCAAGGTTGCTATTAAACATCTACAAATTTTGAAGACTAGTTTTTTTTTTTCTTAAATCAGTTACTCGAAACAGCTTCAATATCACAAATTCTTTTAAAGGATTATAAACGACGTCCAAAATATGACACGCAGAGGCCAATTTAATACTAATTATACATTAGAGAATAGCATTATTTAGGTACTAATTTTTTTTGCACTGATTTCTAGAAAGTCTTTCTCGTACGGTAAGCTTGGTTCTTTGTTAATCATAGTTTTAGATTTTTACCGAGATCTAAATTAAAAAAAGATTAGAGAGAATTGAGGTTCTTTCGGATCGGAGGAAGCACAATTTTTCTGCAGGTGTTAGGCGATTTATTGACTGACACCAAGTAAAATAATCGTGGAAGATTTGAAATATATCAATATGAAGAGCTTACAGAGGGTTGCAATACGTTATTTAAATAATGGTTGTGGTTATGTTTTTCGATATAAGCAATATCAGCAGATCGTTTAGCTTGAATAGCACGTAAATTATTTTTTTCAGTTGGTATTACGGTAATTGAGGACAGGCTTAAGTTTGTCAAAACAAACCGATACTGCAACACCAGCGACTATAAGTGCAACTTATAGTCTGCTCCTGGATCCTTGAAGAAAGGTTTAAACGATTGTTTAGTTAGCCGCCTTGCGCATAGTTTGGATGAATTTTTTAATAAATCTCTACAACCATAATTTTCGTTTCGATAGTTATTATTAAAGAGTCCAAACGATGTGCCCGAGCATTGGCGTTGCGTGGAGAGTTTACCAGAATAACAGTGCGCTTATTTAAAAATAAATATATTGAATCACTTTACAAAACGTTAAGAAAAAACATAAATAACTTACCTAACATGTTTACATTGTTGCAGAAATATCCGGATGTGCGCGATGAAGTAATTGCACCATCATATATGTTTCTGTATTAGTCTCGGAAAGGTTCGTACGTAGCGACGTAAATAAATGCTTATATGCTGAAAAGGATTGTTCGACGTTGAGAGATGTTATATTTGCATAGTTAAAGTGCTCTTTGTATCTGTACAACGTATCTTCAGTATTGGTAAAAAGTTGCCGTAATTTTGTAAAATCTACATTTTTATCTAATGCACTATTAAATTTTTCACGAACACAAACACTTTTTTCATCATCAAGGATATGCAGCGCTAATTCTACGTGGTCAATAATTGCTAATGAGTCCGATAAGGACAGAGCACTGTTCTGTAACTTTTTTATTGCATCCACTATTGGAACGTAACTGTCGTAAATAATTTTTAAATTTGCTGCAACTTGAGGATTTTTAAATTGAACCTGACTGAGCCTTATTGCAGCCGCTTCTTTGCCGTCTAGTTGTAAAACTACTGATTTCATTTTTTCAAAATGTTTATAATAATAGAATGCTGCTTCTAACCACGTACCCCATCGTATGAGAATTGGTTGCGGCGGCTCGGGTATGTCAGGACACTGCGAATGAAATAGGCGAATACGTTTCGGAGATTTAAGAAAAACCGCTTTCGTTTGTCCTATTAGTTCATCCACATCAGGATAACTTGTACGTATAATGTTTGTTACAAGGTGTAAAGCGTGAAGCAAACATGTGACGTGCAGCAGGTTTGGTTGAATCGTAGGTTCAAGTAAACCTACGATTCAAGTAGGTAAAGTAAAGGCTAGTAAATAAGGGTCAGAAGATCCTTGTGGGGTCAGCGTCCTTACGGCAATGGATAGGATGGACTGTTTTTTTAATATCTGTAGTTTCGTCCATTATCAAACAAAGGTATTTATTTTTCACCGTTTTTTTCGTAAAATTTACAATTCTTTCACGCACTGATGGTACGTAATTGTGGAGCGTATTTTTAGATGGTAATTTCCACGTAGGATTGTATTTATTCCAAAACTGGCGAAACATTGGGTGTTGGACTTTATGTATTGCTATATTGGTCGCAATTAGCATCATTGTTAAATCAACCACAAATTCATTATATGATTTGCGTCTAATCTTTTTCAATTTATGTTTGTCACTATTTATATGTCTTTGACGCTGACTCGCTTTCCAAGATAATAAAGTTGTTTCACAAACTAAACATTTCACTGCCTTACCGTCATATATTAAATCGGGAAACCGATGTATAAATTTATTTACTACGGTAGCAGACAACCGATTTGACGCGTTATTTTTACGACCTCGCAACATTTTCAACGTATACTTTAACACGTTAGAACGGCAACTAAATGCATCGTTTATTTTTACTACTTATGCGAGAGCGGAGTTTACTCCAGTCTGCTCTCGCATCGACGCTACTGGTCGGGCACATCGTTTGGACTCTTTAGTTATTATGTATCCGACTATACTTTTCTTTTATGGACAATGAAACAGTGAAAGAAAGAAAGAAAACGTATAAACTGTTTATTGCCTGTTTTCGAACATTTTTCTACGCAGAGCATGGTGTCTTCAGAACAGGGTTTCTGAAGGCTTCAACAGCTTTCTGATGTGATAAAAATCGCTGCCTACGAATCATTTGTTTGACATTCGCAGACAGAAAGAAGTGATAAATCAGGCGAATAATTCTTTTTTTCCGCTTCAAACAATCAATTGTTTCACATGTCCAATAAAATGAAAGGAACAAGCAGCAATTTTTTGGATTCGATTCATCTGGAAATACCTAGACCTAAATGCATCGTTGTGCAAGTTTCGGCCCTGTTACGATGTTGTATACGGATTTTGAAGTTTTCCTGTCGAATTTTTTATGCATTTGCTTATATCAATTGACACAAGCCTTTTTTGTGCTTGAGTCAAATTATGCGGAATCTGTTGGGAACAGATTTGACTCACACCTAATATTCAAATGAAGTCGAATTGCAATTACATGCAGAGCTCTTCAATTATGTTACGCATAGCACCGATGTTTTTTTGAAATGACTCACGAAATTCATCATTGATGGAAGGACGAGCACGAAGAAATTCTGCAAACCAGTTGTAGACAGCTTCTTCGATGGTGCTTCATTATCAAAAGTTAAACGGGGCGAACAGAGGTGTTACACCTTTATTAGAACCGCAAAAGAATCATCCAACAATAAGTAAAATTTCTACTTTTCCACAATATTGCTTTAAATTTACGGACAATAAACTACTCGATCGATATCTGCGTTATCACTGCTTCAACGTAACAAATGTTACATTTTAAGAAAATAGCAATGTCGAGTTTCAATGGTGCCAGTAATAACTGATCGTTTGTAAAAAATTAAGACCCAACGCTGATACAGTTAAAAATCAATTTATATTTGCTTATATCAGGCAATTTATTTAAAACATTCACTTTTCTCAGTTTACAAAAATGATTTATTCGGTTTGATAAATAGTAGCTTTCAGTCTCTAAAACATTTTGTAAGATTGAAAGATATTTTTATAACTAAGCCCGAAAATTTGATATTATGCCGGCTTCAATTTTCAAACGAAATTGAGATTTACGAAGAGAAACTCACTAAAATTTAATAATAAAGATTTGTCTACATTATGACTTACAAAAAAAAAAAATCGAATTCTTGTTACCTGATATAGTAAACCAGGTATTAATCTTCGAGTTCCTTCTTTCAATGACAAATTTCTATTAAATCACAAAGCAGTCGCAGGGTTTCCAACCTATCTTACTAACTGCTTACGTACGTATACGCCGTATCATAGACTTTCAAGGCATAGAATCTCTCCGAGATCTCGGCCGAGATAAAGGTGGCAATTAGCGAAAGAAACAGCGGCTACTAACCGCTCGTTCTTTTCGTCTCCGATGTTTTCGGTTCGGAACACCTACGAGACAGGGGACAATTATTTCGGGATAACATGCAAATCAGTGAGACAGATAGGAGAATGAGACGGGGCCGACCGTAAACGACCGATTTTAATGAACCATAAAATTTAGGTAGCGCTGACAATGATGACGATGAATGAATCCAGCGCATAACTAACCGAATAAGACGAATAACACG
The DNA here is from genome assembly GCA_020654165.1 of Oryctes rhinoceros. Lineage (NCBI taxonomy): Eukaryota > Metazoa > Arthropoda > Insecta > Coleoptera > Scarabaeidae > Oryctes > Oryctes rhinoceros. The sequence goes on from JAIOKQ010000001.1 coordinate 3,148,107, forward strand.
CTAACTGGTTCTTCCCTTTTAATTTATGGGATTGCACGTACACAAACAAAAGAATTACGGCGTAGAATGAATTTTTTTTTTATCGGAGGTGTTAAATCTAGCGAGAAAATAAGCTATTTTTTAACCCCTTTTAGAAAGTAAGTTACAGTTAATGATCTTTTGATAAAGGATCTTACTCTGTTAACTCCTCTTGTTTATTATTCTTTGTGAATATGTTTTCAGGGTAATATCAAGTTGGTGTTTTTACTTCTTAATAATAGAAATACTGCCGCTTAAAATAAACTAAAGTGCTTTTGACTAATAAGCACGGTATAAGTTAACAGTTCTCGGTATTAAGTCTAAAATTTTCGATGTGCAAACCCAAAAGGTAGTATCTACTCGATTCTTTCTTTTATACAGGGTGCAACAACTGTAAGTTCGCTTTTTATCACTTGATCGGTGTATTATACAGCAATACAATGTTAATTGTGCATCGTTAGAACATAAAGTCCGATATTGGATGTTTTATAAAGAAAAGGAATCACGGTAAAATTGACTTTTTTAAGTGGAACACCGTATATATTTTTACATTACTAAAGATCTCTAGCTATCCCCGGATTATGAAAGTAACTGAAAAATTATATCTCTATTATATCTCTAAGAAGGTCGTCCATACGTTTTTATTTAGAAATAAAATATGTTATGTGGATTGGTTAAGATCGGGTGATGATGTCAGTAAATTGTTTTTATCTCCAGATGTGTGAAGCGAAGTGAAGAAATTTTAAAATGATTTTTCTCGATTTTATTGAATGGCGCAAACTATACGTTATGACCAAAAAAATTTTTATAATTGTTTCCCAATATTTGTAACGGATACAAAAATTAAGTCTTATCTTTCCTTTCATCGTCAAATATAATATTTCGACTTGTTAAGCCGTCCGATTTACACCTTCACTCCTTGTCTAATTTAATATTTTACAAAATTTGTGTAATTAATTTCTTATATTCCAATAATTGGCGGATAAGTTGGTTGTAATCATTTCTCGGTAAATAAATGTTATAATAGATAGGATAAAGGCAGGTGGAATTATTCTTTTTTTGCAGCGACGTGTCTATTCGCCTCATAAGAATGGATCTGCGTTGACTACTGGTGTCCCCGAGAGTCGACAAAACACGAGTCTGTCTAGTCTCTACAAAAAAGTTATAAATTCATCCGCCTTTGTCCTCTCAATTAAATTTGTTAATTGTTAATTACATCTTTCTAGTTTCTGGCCTAACGTATTACGTCGCAGTTCGATGTACGACAATATACCTAGGGTAATATTAATAAAAACAATATTTTCTTTAAAAAGTCTAATTCTAGAATTTAGTGGGACCTTTCTAGGTACTTTTAAGGACCTTTTACAGCGAAGTGGTGGAAGTTGAATTTTATATTCGTGAATTAGGTATATCTTCAAAGGGATAGTTATTTTTCACGAACTACGGCACTGGAATACCAAAATACATCAAATACTTCTTCCCAAATTAATACCGTGCAAGGGTGGTCGCGGAATTAATTTCCGAATGAAGCGAAATGATGCGAACAAGAAAGAAGAAACGGTAAATTAAATTCCCTAACCTTAACAAAATACAATAAACATATCTTCTATCCAAAATTGACAAATGTAAACCAAGCTGTTATAATTAATTAATTATAGTTCAATTAATTAATTAAATAATTTTCAATTAATTAATTAAGTTCAATAATGTTGAGAAATAGTAACAATTGAGAGAATACGGGAAATGCAGGATAAATACGAAAAGTATCAGTAAAATATAAAACTATTTTTTTTCATTTTTTAAATTGAAATTTGACAAGCTATCAAAACCTTTATTACTACGTGGTGTGGCTAGATTCATGCTTTCATAACCTTTCCAAAAGCCTAATATTTAACGAAAATTATGTTTTCAAGTAGCATTTTAACTTTGTTAATTACAATTGTGTCTATCGTCCCTTTGAAACTTCTCACGATTTTGGTATTCTTGACAATAATTCTAGGATTTGTCACTTCTTTTGTTACGTGCGGTGACGTATATAAGTAACTGTATTGAATAGCTACGAGGGGCTATTATGAGTGTGAAACGTTTCATGGGTATGTTACTCTCGCTCCCATGTCGCAATAGGACAAGCGCGGTTAATCAAAATTGCAACCATCGTCGATATCATCATAAACGTTCACCAGATACTGCTAGACGACCGTCGAATTAAAATCAGAAAAGTGCCGGCGGCCGTGAGCATCTCGAAAGAACGTGTTTGTCATATTTATTGATTAGATTTGTGCATAAAATTCGGCGTTTTGGCGGCGGTCGCAGATGAAACCCGCAGACACCGGCATACTCCCGAAATCAAGGCATAGTTAAAACAGTGGAATGCGAAACACAGCTTACACTGCTCCACAGACTGGGAAGGCGATGGCGATTGATTTTTGGGAGAGTTACGGAGTTGTATAAACCTTGAAAAAAGGAAAAACAACAACGGAGCTGAAGAGTGAGATTGCTGAAAAATTGCCACATTTACAATTATAAATAAATTAAGTCTATGGTCTCCTCGAAATCGTGACTCGTGAACTTACACATCGTTTTTTTTTTCGATTCTGGTATTCTTAGTGACAATTCTAGAAACTCTGTTAGCCTGTTCAAAACTCGCGATGTGGCGTTTTAAACGTTTTCCTTTGTACCATGGTGAGCATGCTCCATTTTTTTGACTTGATTTTTAAGAATAAATTGGTTAAAAGCAGCGATATTTGGACTACAAGATTTACAGGGAAATTGTATTGTGAGTATTGAGCGTCTCTCTTACTCTTACTCTCTTACACTCTTGCTGTAAAGAGTCAAGCGCAGTTAATAAGTACAGCTTAACATATGGATGACAACTCGCGATTCCAACAGAATGATTATGACAACAATCTCACAGAGTCATTATTACATATTTGATTGTTGCTATTTATTTAAAAATATACAACTTTGGCCAGTGAATTGAATTCTCTAAAATCACTTGCTATATAAAGAAAAAAATCAATGTAACAGCTTTAATGTCAGAAGCGTTATTACTTTTAAAAGTTCCTTATAACCCCAAATGTTTCTTAGCTTTCTATCCTATTCCACAAAATTGGTTGTCGATACGGTTTAAGCACGACAATAAATAAATATTTTTAGTTTAAACTGTCTTAGTTTCTGTAATAAATTATTTCTAAAAATATTAGTTATTTTATGCAATTCTTCGTTATTTATTGTAAAAGTACATACGTATACGCCGCAAACTTCGAGAAGATAAAGTGCTTGCCACCCTCCTCGTCCTGCTCCTCGAAATTCCAGCCGAATTTGAGAATTGCCCGGTAAATAATTAACCGACCGCCATAAGTGTTAGAAAAACTTAATATATTCTCAATGATATTTTACAATTTACCCGAGACCCGGAGGAAAGTTCTTTCTTGTAAATATGCCAGATACTGTACGGACTAATCCGGTCTGAGACGTATACCGGACGGTAATCCGACATTCCGAGGCAAGCGGTCGGCGCCTACCTTATCACAACAACCAGTCTGCCTCTCATCACACACCTTGCAGAACCCTCTGCGTGTTACTAGTAGATACTAACTATACTTTGCCTTGATTCGGAGAACTGCTTTGTAAAACTAATTGCTTCGATAATGCGTATCGAGTCGATTTCAGTTATATTACCTAGAGTGGAAACACATCGATATTCTCCAATATTCCAATTTCGAAAATATTTCCTGCATGCATCGACAATTATATAAAGACTTAATATCAATCAGGCTGCTTATATTTACGACTACAGACTTTTCTTTATCCGCCGTAGTACATTTAGAAATTTTCTGGCTTGTTCTCTTATTTCTATGTCGTAATGTCTTGGTTAGACACATTTAAATTGATTTTATCCAATCATATTCGGTAAAAAAAATGTGCTAATATTTTGAAATTAAATCTAATTCTAAAACAAATGCAGTAAGTTGAGATATTTTGTTGACAGTAACGAAGGATACGAAGAGATTTTGTGCCGATTTCAGCAGCGATTTCAACAATGGAGATTCTAACGGCATTGTAATGAAAGCACGTATTCTTTTATTAGATTGTCGCAAATTAATTAACAATTGTATTTTGTTCGAATGCAATTTACTTCACCTTACCAAACAAGGAAATACGCATTTTAAAGAGAAACATTGTTGTTGAGATTCTTATAATAATGTTTATGTACAAGTTACAATGGAATTGGCATTTATAGACAATTTCATATGCAGAAAATTATGTTATTTCCTCAATACAGCGCTACCTATCGTTTTTACAATTATACGTATTCTTGATACAAAATTGTTGTAAAAAATGGCTAACACAACGTTGTTTGAAAATTTCGAACAATATATCGAAGAAAACATTATTAGAAGAATAAGTCTAGCTCAAAACATCTTTAACTTGCTAATGAAAATCTGGATATCATCACGTATTAGATTAAAGTAATGTTAAGAGTACACTACTTGACGGACCTGAAATGTGGATAAACAAAAAAAAACGAAAGATAAACAATGAAAGGTTATGAAAAATAACAGACGCACAAAAAGGTAGAAGCAGCCGTGGCGAAGAAAAATAGAAACGCATTGGATTACAAATAGATTATAATGTTTCAGGGAGGAGGATGATTGAATACATGGCGCAGGACGATAGGCGAACAACTGAAGCAAATCAATTGGAGTACAGCTAATTGAATGGCCAGGGATAGGAGAAAATGGAGGCTGCTAGAGTTAACGCGATAACGAGCAATCCCGTCATAAAGCGACAATTACCATCGAGTGCTCCTTCTGCTCCTCAATGGGGCTAGATAATGATTACGACTTTTATACCATTTATAACTGTTGCCAATAATCCTTTTCCATGTTTTCCGTTTTCCACCCTATATTCGTTAAGAGTTTAGTTCTTAAGGTCGTATACAACAATACATTAGAATAGAGGCGAGCTCCTTGCGAGCAGCCTCCGTTAATTCTTATTGTTGTCATTCCTATTTTGAAGCATGGCTTTAATCCACGTAGGTGATAGGTGAAATCCTTTGGCAGAAGCTGCTTTGGCATTTTTTGCTATCCGATAGTCTGACAAACTGTGAATTGTAATATCGTTAGCACTGTGGATACTATCGATAATCCTCGATGGTATTATTGATAATTTTCGATAGACCTCGTATCGATAGTAGCATCAACGCATTGCAAATACTCTCTTAAAAAGAAACGTTGTTGTGGCGTTTGTTACCCATGTTGCTTATTTTACGTAAACTTGCGTACATGTGTATATTATGTCGGTTCTTCGATAGACAGGTATTATACGTAATGAGCTTTACGCCACTTACAATTAGTTATCAAAATTGTTTCCACCAGAATCACTGTACTTTATTGCAAAGTCCAGCTTATAAAAAATAAATAAATTCTACTTGATATATGAAATACATACAGATATTGAGGGTTCTTATATTTTCACCATCACCTACATTGTTATTGTCGCGAAATGTTAAATGATTATTACTAGCACAATAGATTTACTGCACTTTCTGCCGTAAGATCCTCCGTAATATAAGCTCCAATATGAACACATTATTGTTAAATGCTTCGTTTTGCTTTTGAAGCAAATAAAGATATTAACAAGCGTATTTACTTTCGATAATTTCGATTAATGCCAGCAGTCAATTAGAAATTTTCTATTTAAAATAAAATTTTCAATATCCCCTTGTATATGGCATTCAATGGGGTGGAAGGGTTACTTGATTACCTATCCCTCGCGACATTTGTGTGTAACGCAAAAGCATTACACACAACTAGAACCGTAATAAACTCCTATAGGAAGCTGACAGCAGCCGTTGTTGAGTTACGCGGAGGTCGACCACAATATAACTGATAAAACGAATGACATTCTTCGGTGCCATAACCATAAACGCGATAGACCCCGGGTAAAATGCGGCTGCGAGCGGTTGTGCTTGGCTAATGGCTACGCGCGTTCTTCGAGAGACTTGCATTTCTTTTCCTTGAATTTATTGTAATGCGATATCCCGCCGAAGTATATTTTATTTATGTGTGAGACCGCGACAAACCACACCGAGGCCCCGTATCACAGGAGACCGCGCCGCCGACTTATTTACATACGCAGTAGTTATTGTGCCTTCGGCAATGATCTAATTAAGTCAACACGGGGAAATGTGCTCATCCATTATATCGGCGAAAACGGAATGCTCCGTGCGAACTGGCAAATAGTTCCGCGGGAATCGAGAAAATTTGTATAATTATTTGAAACCGTTATCTTGGAAGTATGTAAGCATGCATGTATGTACATTTACAACAAAGTAAAAAATCATATGGCAAGTAACCTATGTTTTTAATTAAAAAATAAATACCAAGAAGCTATTGGAAGCTAACTTATTTATTTCTGCTGGTTACCGTTTACCGTAATCTGCACTTGTTTTTATGTTTTCCCCTAAAAGGTATGCGACGTAATTAATTTTCGTTTTGATATTTCTCACTATGTAGTTGCACGTTAATATCACAATAATGCTACATAAGTGGGATTACTCTTCCACTTTGGAAAAAACGAACAAACACATTAAAATTATTAGTTTTCAGGAACAATACAGGGCTTTCCGATGTAACTCGTTCGTTAAAAGTTTCCGCATTTAGTGCCTTAGGTTACTTGTGAAAATCCGTACCCAGGCAATAAGCGCATCCCATCTATTGTAACAAATTATTTTTAGATTCGTATTATTTCCGGTTTTAGCGGAAGGCATTATAACGTCATTCACTTTATCGCTACCTCTTTTTTTCTACTTCCCAAAGCCTATCTCTAAAATCAATTGGGTTTAGATTATTTTGGTTTTTGTGTTACTTTGTGTATGCCTCGTCTAAATGTCTTAAAGACTAATCGTAGAAGAATTAAATATTTAGGCGTATAGAGGTACATTAAGATTACTTTATATTTAAGGTGAATGTAAAAAAATATTAGAAGGAACATGCCATCCTTTTAACAAGATACATCTGCATTTACCACCAATGAATAAATTTCGTTTTAAATGGATTCAACTTGTATTCGTTTTAAAATTAATTGTAAGAAGATGGTATCTTCTATCTATAATTATATGCACAAATGAATCGAAATTTATTTGCAATTACGGAAAAAAATGTAATTATCGGGCAGAACAAACCTCCATCCTCAAAGCTTCCATTGTGTGTGCGTTCGTATTAGTCATGGAGGATCGGGTTAGGTACGACATCTATAACGAAAACCTAATAAATGCGAAATGCAAATATTAATGCAAGTGGTTTTCGTACTTACAAACAATCTACAACATAATATGCTTTGTGAGTGTTGATTTCAAACGGATGGGGCTTTCGTACAGTCACCACGTAACGTATATGGCGAAATAAAATATAATTTTGATGATTAGTGAATCGGCCCCAACACCTTGGTTTTGGCAATGTCAGATTACTCGATCTTAGGCTCCTCATTTTCATCTTAGGCTCCTGTACCTTTCTAGAAGGAAAAATTTATTTTTCCACGGCTAATTTCTTATAACTTCCAAGCTACAAGAAACAGATATAGGGGCACCTAATATATGTGTTTGCGCTCTTGCTTACAGTTCCATTAAGAAAAAAATTAGGTATTCATTGTCGCCGGTATAAATTTATTCAATTATGTTTCGGATTTGTGTATGTCGTAAAAGAAAGACACAAAAATAACACAAAATCATTAAAGATATTAAAATTATGATTTCAGGTATAACCTGAAGTATGAAGTATATGTTATATAACGTATTATATAATACGTTGTATAACAGAGCAGACGCATTTGCTATTGCTTGCTATAAATGATCGGAACTAGACTAAGATGCTAATTGCGAAAGCTTTCAGTGAAAAGTTGTGTGGAAAATCCTGTGTAGCTCTTTAAATCTGGACTTCCTATTCAATACATTAATATAATCTTCGAATTTTAGGCGATTTCTAACTTTTGGTTTAATAGCGGTCAATGATGAGAAACGCGACTCGTATAAATGTGATGTTGTGGATGGAATCAAATATTTAGAATACAGTTGAAGGTATTCTTCCATTCATTTGGCTTAAAAACGAATCAGGTTCAGGCAAAAAATATTTTCAATATTCCATCATTTGATATTTCAATAGATTTTCACTGTTTAGTATTGTTATCGGACATTCCCAGTCGTCTGGCATTTAATTTTCTTCCAGGAAAATTGTTTATGGTACAAGAAGAGCAGAGAAGAGGATCGCCAACGGAATTCTTACAAAAAAAGGGGTCCCCCAAAACATTTTAGCAGTTTCTGCTACGGAGGAAAGGTCAATTTGTCAACTTGAATTTGCAAGTTATATCTTTGTCTTAATCGTAAAAAATAGAAAAACAAGTGCGTTGTATATTTTCACAGGAAAAAAACATTTGAGTGTTTTATTTCCAAGTTGTTAATATTAACAATTTTTTACAAATCTAGAAAAAAATTTGAAGCAAAAACTTTTTCATGCATTAGCCACTTAGTATCAAAAATTATGCAATTGGAGGATACAAATTGAAATGAAGCTCAACAAATATTGAAAACAATAAACATTAACGGTAACAATGGATACAAATAAGACACAAAGATTGGAGTGATGAAAAAATAAAGGCCTGAGGTAAGCTTTAGTACTAAGCCCGCGCGCTTCACAAAATCGGCAGACATTTAGATTTAGACTCGTGTTTGTTCGCCTCGTGGATTCATGTTGCCCACTGGCTTACAAAGCGTGAGTCCGTTTAGTCTTTGATAATTTCGTGAAACTCACGGAAAAAGAGATTCGTTTCTGCAGGCTTGTTTAATACTTACTGCAACGAGATTCGTAGAGATACATAGCGACGTAAATTAAAAATAATTCTTAGTGCTCTATTTTATAATACAAATATTCCATTAATATTACTGCAGTGGCCCCAGTGAATCACACCGAACCTCATTTTAGCAATGAAAGTAGAATGATAAAATGTAAGGAGAACTACAAAATTACATATATGACAAAATTACATATAAAACATAATATAACATTTTGAAGTTGAAGAAGTTGAAGATTTCACAAAGTTATTATTTAAATTCGCCCTGAAAACTTTAATTTAAGAAAGAATGCATTTTGTTTTGTATGAATTTATTTTTTTATTCTTGATATTCTTTTAAAAATAAAGTAAGCTCTAATTGTAAGCTTAGCAAAAGCAGATAAACTGTGCCTGAGTCGAGGTGTGAGAAGTGCAAATTTAACATACTTTGTTGTTTGGGAAATGTTAGCTTGCATTTAGAAAATTCTAAAACGTTGTAAACATTTTATTCGTCTGTGAGAAAATAAAAAATTAACACGGTTAGAAGAAGATACCAAGAGCGCTCAATCCGGCTGATGGATTACTTACCTATGCATACAATTAACGTCTAAACAGAATTGGCGCCTTACAGCTCCAGAAATTCGGGCAATACTCAACGAAATTCGTCAAATCTATTCAGTAATATATAGCGAAGCGGTGCGTAGCAGAAGCGTAGCCTTGCTACGCGCACATCAATTCTATGCTCACAAAATCTGGAAACGATTAGATTGGGTCACAGAACATCAAGACTGGAACATGAAAACAGTGTTGTAGAGCGACGAATTGAAGTTCTAAGTGTTTAACAGTAGCTATTTGTTCGTAGAAGAATGCATCGTTTTTCTTGCATCCGATTAGAGGAATTCCATCACCTTAGAAGATCGTGTAATTCCTTCTGGACAGAGATTAATTGGAGGTAATTTCTATTTTCAATAAGGCAACTACCTTAAGCTTTCCTTCAAATTCTGCAGTGATTATTTGAAACACAGATAAGAAGAAGAAATCGTTAATTTGAGTGAGCTGTTATAAGATGAGTTGGATCGAAAAGTTACCTAGTAGTGATCCTTCACCTTTAATCGGAAAATCACCGATTTCGTTTGATAGGTCGCATTTAGGAGTAACGAATTAAGCTCATCATGAAGCAACAAATACATACCGTGCTCAGTGTAAATTGTCGCTCATCACCATATTTAATTTACTAATCATATTAAAACTTCTAATAAATGCAGCAGTATCGCTAGATCCAAAACACTTAATGCGCGATATATACCGTTTGCAATTATCACGCTCGGATTCAAACAAAACAACAAAAGAAACGTAAGAACGCGACCGTTCGTTCTTGTACTTTTATAAAAACGTCAACTTTTCCGCCGACAAACTAGTTAGCCGTGGTGCGCGCGAAACTTATCGAATAAAGTAAAGAACACGAGAGGCTATCGGCTTCATTTGGCTATCGCCTTGTTAATCTCTATAATTACGAGCTCTCGTTATCTCCCGGGCTATAGCCGGACGGCGGGGTACAGCGCGGGTGTTCGCCGGTATAGGTCCCCACCTTGCCCGACTTTTATGTGCCTCACACGGATATTTGCATACACAATTGTAAATTATGAAAATCATTGTCGTCAACGCGGGACACATCGTAATCGAACAGATCGGCCGATATACACTCGTGTCGGAAAGTAAGTTTACCATATCGAAGATGGCCGAGAATAGACGAACGTGTTTTGACATAAATTTGATATAAATATCCGATTTATGGACACGGAAAAAATTGCCAGATTTTTAAGATTCACCGAATATCATAAAATCACTAAATTTAGACATATCAGCCAGAAAAGCGGTTATTCGTAATAATGAGGCTCTGCTAAGATATGTAAATATCAGTTGTTTATTTTAAGAAGCAATATATTAAAAAAAAATATTCATTATTATCTCTGATGGTGTCATAGCAACTGTAAATAACGTCAATCATATTGTAAACAGGGTCACTATATAAGCAAGGTACCTGTATAATTAATTAATTAATTAATTAATTACTTTAATTCCTAGTATTTTGTAGTAGAACGTGCAACGGCAACATATAATGCTTATAACGCGTTTAATTTGTAACCACACGCTGGCTACACTCTAATCTATAAACGAGGCAATCTGTAGCATCTACAATACATTGTTATACCAATATCGACTAAATGAAAACTTCCATCACTTTTGCTTATAATGTTCAAAGAAGCTACAAGCACGTTTGGTTCACGAGTTCGCGAAAGCTTATTCCAGGTTGGTATTGATATTTCTCACATTGTCAAATCAGGATAATTTATTTTTTGTTGAGCATTAAATATTAAGAGTGAGGCTTCCACGTCGGGTAAATTAACTTCTCAAATATTTACGGAATAGTTAATGGACGTGCTTTTACACCGAATAACAAGCTGGTCGCAGACAACTCTGTTACTCGATTCTTGGAGTGGCCACCGCACCGCCAAATTGTAGGAATATATACCTGCCGATATACCAACCCTTATTTTGACCATTCGCAAGAAAACAAGTAATATGGTGCAACTCCTGGATGTAAGCGGCTTTCATGTATGGAAAGCTTTTCTTTGATGATTTCCATTACCATGTATCAAAATAATAGATGTATATTGGCGATAATTTTTAATATGAATGAACATACATAGTTCTCTATCGTTCTATTGCAAATGTACCTAATTTTTGTATTTTTCCCCTACTCGTTGTTATTTTCATTTAGAAAATACGAACAAACCATATTTAAACAAGCTACACCATTACTGAATGATAATTACCAAAGCCCTTGGTTCATCAATTCAATCACTAATAAATAGGGGCGACAAAGTGGATGAAATGATTACTTTTTCGCCGAGACTAGAGAGACTCGTGTTTTGTTGACTCTCGGGGAAACTTGTACGCAACACGAATCCATTCTCATGAGATGAATAGACGCGAGTCTATCTAGTCTCTGCAAAAAAGGAATAATTCCATCTGCCTTTGTCTTCTCTACTAATAAAATATTGAAATATTGATTGTGAGCTTCTGTTTTACATATGTTCCTCAATCTACCCATCTTTCCTATATATAAAAGATGAAAAATTACTAATATAGGTTAGTCGTTCATAAAATTCGTTTATTGAATTTTCAAAAAAATTAAGTAACTTTTAATTAAAAATTATAGGTGTGCTTACAGGTTTATATTTCATTTTTGCTCGGAGAAATTTGGAGTGAGAAGGTAGCAAGTATGAGGCTGGGGTGGCTTCCTCCGGGTTAGTTTGATAGACTCATAGAAGGAGTATTTAGGGGTGTTTAACATTGCTTTCATTGTTACTCGCGATAATTGTGGAAATTTGAAGAATCCGAAGATCATCGAAATTTTAGTAGTAGCTTTCGCCTCCCAAAAGTGATGTTACGCAAAAAAGGAAAGCGGCATTTTACAATACTTAACGGGTACTACAAATCTGCTAAATTTCAATCCGATCGGCGAGTGTCACCTTGGAATCATTCTCTGTCGGCCTTACCGAACTATAAAAAATACACTGGCTGCAATTAAAAATCAATCAAACTATCAAAAAATTTGATAAAACAATGTTTATTAGTACCAAAAATCCTCTACCTATATAAAGTACTACTCATTCTATGAATTCAAGAAGAGAAAAGTAAATGAGGTTCATCTAGTGCCTTTATATTCGCGCACTAAAGGTAATCGCGATAACAGCTGGTAGCTATGGAACGCTTTACTCACTATTCGTTCATAATATATCCGTAATGATGTTTTACGAGCGATAGCGTTATACCAATACTGGGCTAAAAATGGGCGACTGGCACAAGCAAGCGTTTAAGAAGACATTTTTTTCTGGGACTGATCCTATTATGTGCGCCTGAACCCACTCTACTGCTTGATTTGCGTTTCACAGGTTCCGACATTCTAATACAGTTGAATGATTACGATTAAATCTACGCGAAATTTCCCGGAAGCTAACATTGCCTTCACGTAAGGCAATAATCCGGCCACGTACGAAGAGGGTTAAATGTTTTGTCAGGTGAACACTGTCGTCTGCTACGCATCACTCACAATTGCTTGAAGTATACCGCAAGCAATTTACTTTTTTTTATACATTTGAATTGCAATTACCGGATAGTAACAGGAGTTCCTGTAAAAACATTTGCGGAATATCCGGTTCTTGTAAATGCTTAAAAGTAAACTAGTCCATTAATATATGATAAACAATCGTCGAAGTTAATTTTAACAAAATACTCCAACGAATTGGAGGTAGTGCATTTATAATTGCAGCCAGTACTGTATTCTACAAAGTACATATATTTGGAAAAAAATTCTTGTTTTGAATAGATATCAGTGAGGCTAGATTGTTGAACTACATTTAATTTTATTAGATGTTTAGGTAGGTTTGAACGTAGCTACAGAAAAATTAAGTTTTAGATACAAATAAGCTCTTATTAATAATAATTGGTTATTATTAGGATTTATTATACTTTATTATACATATAAATCACATTAATATCTTTGAATTTATTGAAAAAACTGCGGTACATAGTACCACGCCGCGAAGGCCATAAAATAATAAAATTATCTACTAATGTCTGCAAGCATCTTGTTTTAAAGATACAGATTATTACAGAATCTATCAGTAGACTCCGCACTTCAGTTTTCGTAAACCTCGAAGATGAAGATCGAGATGATTAAGGCCGGGACGATAAAGTAACCATCGCATAGGTCTCCACAATTAATTCACTTATTTTCCAATTGTCTTTGCAAGAATTCATTTGCTCTTTGAGAAAAGTCAGATGGCGCATCGTCATTCTAGCGTAGCATTCTCGGAATAGTCAATGGGACATTTTCTAAAATATTTTGATTGAGTTCGCCTGGCAAACGACTAGGCTATTGAAATGGGCCAATTAGGTAATGGTCGATTATACTTGCCCTCACATTAATAGAAAGCGCATACTGGTAATTCCATATTACGGCTTGACGAGAGCTTTCATTTCTTCAGTAGTGCATATTATGTAGGTTAATAGACGAAAAATATTAATAATTGAAAATTTTGCTCTGGATTTTGCAACCAATCGTAATATTGTATCATCCTGTTCTACTAGGTAACGAAATTTGCTTAACAATGAAACGAGCGAAAAAGTTGCTGTTTGAGGGCTTATCTAATTGATTCACCGTACAGCTGAACTTACTTTTCTGATGCTTATTCTTAGATTATTTCCTACTATTAACAAACAGCTTCTTCGCTTGCAAAGATTCTTTTTTGATAGATACGTTGAGCGTCGGGAAAAATTTTAACGAGCTGCGCCATAACATATAATCACGTCCTTTCTTCTTCTTTAAAAGTGTAGACATATAACGACAAAGAACAAAATCAAAACAGAAACGCAATAACATACAGGACAAGCTTGAATAAATTGTTTCTGTCGTTAGTGCAGATACAGGAAACATGTGAACCGTATCCTTGCCGGTCGGTTATTGAAGGATCGACTGAATCGATTGCGATGCCTTATAAACGAATACTTATCATCAATTGATTGGAAGGGATTACCGGTACGAATTCCGTCCGTCTGCAATAATCGCGATTATGACAGAGATAACGAATTGCTGTATTTTATGTTTGTTGGATTTTTTTTCGGAGATCTTATCTTTATTATTGTTTATCGAGGGTGTTAAGTTTATCAAAATGATTGTCGGAAGGATGTTAAAACCTCAATTTATCGCGCGCCCAAACGCACTTTGGGTGGTCACTCAATAAGTTAATTATATTTTAAATTATCGATGTAATAATGGTAATTTAGAATAACCAGGTAATAAGTACATAAAATTTACTTCCATTTCTTCTGAATACATTTTTTTTACAGAACTTGTTTCCGTTAACTTTTTCTGACAAACGTAAGCGTTAGAGAGAGAAGGAGGAGTAATTCGCGTCCAGCTTAAGCCTTTCTTAATAAAATTAGTTAAATTCAGCTACACCGTATAATTGTACTTTTTTCCTGTAAGAGAGAAAATTACCAACCGAATTTTATCTGTAAAAAAAGAGTATGTTACGTTATGCGACTATCGCATTGTACTGTATATGTACGCTTTGAGACGATGGATGTTACATATAAGTGCATGCAAACCTTGCGCGAATTGGTAGCAGAGGCATGGAAACTATTGCAATATTCACTCATAAGGGTGTATAGGTAATTGGAACTTTCGCTAGAAGAAGAGTTCATGAATTGCGGATAATGTAGCATAAAACACTTTTCTTCAATGAGGGTTAATTACCAATTATAAAAAAATGAGAGTATATTTTTTTTATAAATAATACGTTGACTTCATCATAAGCCTGCAGAAACGAATTGAGCTTCACGAAATTAGCAATTAGACAGACTCGTGTTTATTCATGGTTTCGTGTTGCCTACTAGTTTCCCCGAGAGACGACGAAACACGAGTCTATCTGATCTCTGTTAATTTTGTGAAGCGTACTCGTTCCTCCAGGCTTACTTCATCATTACTACGAATGGTTAACGATCATTATTATTCCTAGATGGGATATTCTTGATAAATAGTGGCTCAAAAGTTATAGCGCTTTTATGGATAATTCTATTTTTTTCAAAGGTACCAGTTTCTTTTTCCTCGGAAGAAGAGTGTAACCTGTAAGATCTAAAACATCGGTTGTTAGAAATAAAATTGAGTTGGGTAAAAGAAGGGCAAAAAAGGGGATTCTCAACAAAATTCTCGCCAGAACGGGCCCAGTTTTGTTAGCATTCTAAAATTGGCAATTTTCTTTTGATAAAGACTTTTGGAGTAGAACTATCGTGAATATATAAGTTTGTTCTTAAATTTACCCTTTGTAAATGGTTCGTAAAACCGACGTAGTTGGTATAATTTTACAGTCGGCGAGCTACGATGAACTGTCAACGAAAGCAGGAAAAAATGAAAACGTCTAATGAAATATGTACTTAAATAAAGTTATACGAACAAGTAATAGTTGTTTAAAGCAATACACGTTGACTTGGTGGAAAGACTGAAGAGCTCTACTCCTCCATATTCTCCAGTTGCACGAAGGTACAACAAGTTTAATCTGCGTAGAACACTCGCAGACGATGAATATTGTGAAGGACGCCCCGCGATGTCTCTAATCGTGGTTAACGTAAAAATGGTCTAAGATGTATTGGCGGACCGAAGAGTGACCCATCAGATATTTACCTGAGGTCACAGACGTCTCATACGGCAGCATTCAACGGACCGAATAGAATAAGAAGAAGGGACTTGATATTTGTAGGGTTGCACCAGATTGACGACGATTTTTTTTCTAGTCGCAATTTGTGATAATGGATGAGACATGGATCATTTTGACCTTGAGATCTAACAGTAGTCGATAATTCTGTCTTCAAAGATACTGACAAAATTCTCAAGAAGCTCAAGATGACCGTCTTGTCGTCCATACTTGCAATTAAGGGCTCCTACTGCGCAGATAGAATAAAAGGCGCACGTCGGCAAGGCACACAAAGCTGAAGATTACGATGGCTGCTGTTCAAGAAGCGGGACTGTTCGAACACCTATTCTCGAAATATAAACATGATCTTTCCCGGCCCACAAAACAAAGCTCGATGGCAAGAAATTTGAAAGTGATAGCGAGGCGATGGTCCTGCACAAAGTCCTTGGAAGAGTCAAGACAAAGATTGCTCTTATAAGGACATTCAGAATTTAGAAAAATGATGAACTAAATGTATTGCCTGTTAGGCAGCTATGTAGAAAAATATGCGTAATTTTAAATTATAACCGTTCTACTAAGTATTCGTTATCCATTACTTTAGGATCATCCTACGTATTTCTATTTGTATTTTTCATCCTGCCTTTCTTAGTTTTTATACCGACATTGCTAAAGAAAACACTTTATTCAAATTAATTTGCATGGTACTGTATATTATTAAGTTAGACGGTTGTAGTAGATAGAGCTCTTAGAAATATTGAGGTTTTACAAGTGCAGCGGATTATTTCAATACGCTAGCGCTTGTTTATATGTAACGGGACTTTGTGTAAAAGCGGGTGTTTCGATACATCTGTGTAGACACCTTTGCGAGTACTAGAACGTAAAAGCATTGCACAACTACTGTTAATGCTACTGTTAACATAGTTTTATTGTTCTGTATAGGCGTAACTTCATTTCTCTATCTGATAGGGGCTATACATAATTACAATTCGAAATATGACCGATAAACTAATATTTTTGTATTCCTACTACAAAATTTCATTGTTCAAGCGTGGGCGTTGGGCGAGTTCCCTCAAAAATTTTATTACTTACAAACAAATTTAGATAAAGCTGAGAAGCAGATAAAAAAATAATAACCGAGCAAGAAGAAACAAAAAAAAAGGCAAATCGACTGAACGAGACGAAAAGGAAACGAGCGTTCAAAACGTGAGCCCGCGTTTATTGGAAAACCGACGACCACGGTCCAGGTCATCCCATAAACGGTCTATTGACACAAGATAAGATTCACTCCGATACCGAAATACCTTCGAAAAGGTGAAACTTCAACAAGAAAAGAAGAACAAATAAGATGCGAACGTATAAATAAAACAAACCGAAGCAACCGCTCGGAAGCGCGCGGAGGGGGGAGAACACGAAATTAAAAAGCGACGAGAAAAAAGCCGATTTCCGATGGTATGTGCATATTATAGTCTCGAGTTCCTTGCCGTAAATTAATTGATAATTACGCGAATACAAATATTCGTGCGGTAATTAAGGCGAATGAATGGGAACGGAGAAAATGGAGAGAAACCAACAAAAAAAAAAAGAAGCCGGGACGCTGATACGATAGATCGTTCGAAAAATTCGCAACGTGCCAAACAAATAAATATAAGCAAACCGGTATCAATAAAGACCCCCGGCACCGGTGAATGAGAAAGGTCGAAGGAGATATGTATAAGGTGCGCGTTAAGATAAGAGAAGTAGGTGCAGTACGGATTGTCATACCCGAATTGATTGGAGTAAGATTTAGTGAAAACTAAAAGGGAAATGTGATCGATATAGGCAATAAATACCTTTTCCACTGTTTTATTTTCCTTAGGTTTGTAGAACTTTGGTAAAGCAAAGAAAATTTTGGATCTACTTTATTTTGCCACGTTGGGTCGTACTATTTTCGTCGAGATTCTCAATGGTACAACGAAACGTTTTAAAATAAAACGAATCAAAGGATTAATTTTATTTTTATTTTCTTTACCAAAGACCTGAAAACCTAAAGAAAATAAAATACTGAAAAATTTCCAATTAATTTAAGGTCAAAAGTAAAAAAAAAAAAATAACCGTAATAAGAAATCCTGGAATTGAATAAAGATCATTATCGAGCTGTACCATTTCATAATTTCAAACGTGACAACAACGGCAGTTACCAAAAAGAATGTTGGACTTGTCCGGAACGTGATTGAAGGGTACCCGCATGTTACTGCCAGAAGTACTCAAGCAATTTTAGAGACCAGTTTGTGAAATTAATTGATACGGCTACCTAACTTTCTCAACGATGCGGATATCCCGTTAAGTATACGAAGCTGTTGAAATTGATAGGAAGTGAGACTTTGAAAAGAAGCCGTGTTGGAAATCATCCTTACAGAAATAGCAATGGATCCTTGCATTTATAAACTACAATGACCTTGAGCCTGCCTAGAAGAGAATGTATGTTATCCTGACTAATTAAAATCACAAAGTATTCCTTTTGCTATCGAAAGATGAAGATCGGTCCATCTAAGTACGTCTTGACCGACATATAACAATAATTTAAAAGAAAACTTTTGCATGCATTTTATTTAAAATAAAATTTATCTATAAAACATGTATGTTGCAATTAAAATTACCAATACACGATTACCTCTTAAATACACCATCACTAAACGTTTTCCTTGTGTAATGAAAAATAATAATTTGTTTGTTAGAAAAATACGGACAAAATTAACCACGACTTAAGACCTCGTCAATAAAGACCACCCATACAAGCGAAAAATATCACTGTAGCTTCAATATTATTCCGTTAACACTAGATGTTTGTATGTTATTTCTTATTGAAAAATATTTTGAGACGAATGTTTACACGCAGTAGGAATCATAATAATCAGTCAGTTAATCTAATATTTACAAATCATGTACAATAATTTATTCAACTATATTAAATGCTATTTCTAATTGTTTTGAACATGAGCGTATGTTCGAAACCAGTTACATTTTTATATTAAATAGAGCTTTTATTATTATCATCTTCATTAAAAACATCTTAATGGAAAAATTGAAATATTTCGACTCTGATTGACTTTCTATACGTGTGATTACGGTCCAATGGATTATGTAAGACCTTAATTATATTACCTTATAACCTTAAGAACCTTTAACGTGCAAAGCGTTCTACGGATTTGTTACGATTCTTCACGCTGTAAAGTATTCAGAGCAGCTAATTGTTCTACAACACGCAAATGGTGATTCGGTATTATATCAGATCTACCAGAGAAATCTACCACTCGACACTGGTGGTATTCGTGCACAATGCCTAACTCTGCCACAATCAGTCGCAGGCGATCGTATCGTTGGACTATTGGGCCACTCTTTGCGATCAGTTGACATTCAGAGTTGGCTGAAGAATTTTGTAAGTAATATTAGATGAATTGCTTCCTATTAACTTTAGGCGTAGATGTTATTAAAATAAAATACTCTAAAATGAAAACTATAAAAAAGTAACATAGCACCAATTTAAATGGGTTGCATTATAATTTCTATCTGGGCATCATGAAAAGAAGCCGTTTACATTGCTTGTGGTTTATATGAAATTTAGTATGCTTGTGACTGACGTTCTCAATGGAGTTCTTGAGAGCAGGAGCGAAACGAACTGTAAATTGGTAAAAATATTAGACGGAAGTGGTTTTCAGATCAGTTCGTTGACCTTTATACGAATAGAATGTTTCTCTACAATCACAAAATCATTGATAGTTTGCAATACTGCGCTTACATATGTGAGTGCTAGAAAAGTACACGTGGATTAATAGGATTTTATCAACGTTAATGGGCTTTCTTGGATGAAGTGAGATTTATTAATAATAGAACGGTTATTTTCGTTGTTTGGTGAAAATCCAAATTTTCTGAGTAAATTCGATGGGAGACAGTATCCACATAAAGTTAATAAGTAGTGTGTTGTTCAAATCTAACTAAATCAATATTCATATATGGAAATGCTACAAAATTATTTTGATATTTTTAGCAGAATAAGAAATTATCCAATCAGTTGGGGAAAATGTTGGAATGGAAAAAAACAAGAGCCATACACTAAAAAGTATTACTTCTAGTAAACGTTTCTTATCCAAATCTATCAAAAAAATATACAAAAATTGAATATTAACTTTCAAATAACTAAATCAATGGAGGACCTGAAAATGATATTCACACCCAATTGTAAGTATATTTAATAGTCACACTAACTATGAGCGAATTTGGTCGTGGTAAAACAACGAAATTCTCAAATCAGTTCACCTTACAAGAAACGCCATGACTTTCAAAAAATCGTATCCGGTTCAGTGACAAAGCAGCCTTCAGGTCGCCCGTACATACGTAGACACCGAACGCGGCGTGTTTGATTTCATTAACACATCTTACATACGAAGATGCCCTCGTGTCGTGGCTAAGCGCCCCCTCGTGCACTCGCATACCGCTAATAAAATCCCGACTACTAATTATCCACACCGGGAACCGCGCCATTGAGGTTTACTTCGAACTAAAAGGCATAAGTTACGATACAGGCATCGTAGGAATGCGTGCGGTATGGTGATGGGTGAGACGGTGCTTTACCATTCTTGTCAGCGCTGCATATAATTATATAGGAGGTCTTTATTGTATTACGAACACGAATAATACAATGGGATAAATTTTAATTAGTGGAATTAAGCATTGTAAAGTATATAAGGTGATTCATGACGTTTCATACGAGATCGCGCTCAATTTCGGGGTGCTACGTATGTTCCTAAGCATTACCGTAAAGTCTGAATGAAAGCAATAGGTAAGTGGGTACGAATATGACACCTTTCCATGCATCGTGATGTCTTATTTAGAGCATGCATTATTCCTTGAAGATTCATATGAACGAGTACATAATATGCATTGTAATGTTATCATTAGAATTTTGATACTGGTGACCGCTTAAGCTTTTGCAAATGACCACTAAATTATGCTACCGAGATTTACAACTGATTTGCAGAATTTCATCAGTCATGACTGATGAGTCATCACTGATGAGTAAAGAGTCCAAACGATGTGCCCGACCATCGCGCACATTCGGATATTTCTGCAACAATGTAAACATGTTAGGTAAGTTATTTATGTTTTTTCTTAACGTTTTGTAAAGTGATTCAATATATTTATTTTTAAATAAGCGCATTGTTATTCTGGTAAACTCGCCAATGCTCGGGCACATCGTTTGGACTCTTTGGTGATGAGCTTCGTGGAGGTCGATCAAAATTGGTTGTTCCAAAAAAACATCGATGTTTTTCGCAACATAGTTGAAAACGATTGGCATGTGACTTACCGTGCGATAGAAGCATCCTTAGACATAGCAAGATTTATTACTTATGCATTCCGTGCATAATTAGAGCACAAACGAGACTTCAAACTAACTGGTCCACCATCTTTAAAATTAAATCATATAATTTTTACAAATTATTTAAAACTGCTTATTTTTTTCCAGAGAGTAATATTATGCATGGGTTTACCATCTAGCGTATACGCGAAGTATCACCGCAGCATATTTGCAACTCTTGGCGATCCAACAATTAGTGCTATTTACTTTCGGAAAGCCCTATTTCACGCCAAAGGTGGATGAAGATACTTTAAATTTGGATACTAGAAATTGGAAGAATATAAGGCAAGATTATAACAGCGTTATCTTTAACATTACAATACGCAAACAATTAAAGAGAGAACCAGGAACTAATGAAAATTAGTATCATTAGGCTATGGCACAAATGCCCTTAATCACAGCGACCATGGTAGATCTATTGTAACAAAATACATTTAGATGTGTTAGAGTCGGCGAAGATTCATAATAACCTTAAGGTTGCTTCAGGATCTTCATCCTTCAGTTCAGTGAATTTTGTAAATGGTTTACTGAAATATTTTAAAAAACTGATGACATGATCGTCAGAAATCCCGCTAACTAATCTAAGGTTCCCCCTGCTGAACGATAGCACTATTCTTGCTGTCTTAGGCGAGCCTGATATGAATGCTTTCGCCTGTTTTTATCTGTTTTATTGTGGCTCTCTTGTAGATCATAGAAGGAGTTATAACAGACTTGTTGCTTCCTTAGCCAGCTTGTCTACCTTTTCATTGCCTTGATGAAAATTTATTTAGAAGAGTAACTTTTACAATAATGTTAAAATCATAACAGTGGAGAAGAAGAGGAAAAGTTACATAGTGGCTATTGAAAATACTAAAGATGTACTGAGATGAAAGATACCAAAGAAGAAATAGTTTTCTGGCTCTCTTAACTTGTTAATCGTGAATCAACAGGGCGAAGGTAATGGTAGCTTTTCTGGTGGCTCTAGTTCGATCTCAAGTCATCAACCGCATGTTTCGAAATAATTAACTACGCTCAAGGATTTATGACAAGAAAACCAAGCCCTAAAGGCATATATACACATATAACAGTGGCAAATCCAGTAGCTTATAAACCTCGTTGGACCGCCGAACATACGTACAGCAAAGGGTAACGATTATTGTTTTTATTCGAACAGATTGAAAGACATGGACGTACGTTTGCATTTCCTGAAATGTGTCTATATGAAATGGAATTATTCTTGAACTGAAAAATCAAAGTTTGCAAGCTTGTGAGAATATTCCTTTGTATTAAAGCGTTTCAGAAATATATCTTTCAGAAACAAAATTGAAAAACCTCTCGACAAATTTATGCATTTCTTAATACATATGATCCACATACGATCTCTACATTTTACGGATATTATCGTATGTGACGTTTGTGTATTTAAATTCTATTTCTTTAATTGCTGGACAGTGAAATGTGACTGAAAGGCATCAATATTAAGCTTTAAATGTTTGTATATTTATAAGCTTAGTTGAAATAACCATACGATTAAATAGGTTCGTAGCGCGAACTGATAGAGTTATTTACATTAAATCCAATGAAAAGAGATAAGCATTTTAAATTGAGTGGTAGAAGCAACAAAATGTATTCCTGCTTTATTTCTTCCTACTGTTTACTACGTATTGAAGTTGCTATGTATCATATCAATTCTGATTTTTTTTTTTATTTGCAAGGCGTTAAAGAACCATTTCTTTGTCGTTTGTTTTTAGTCCTCTGTTGGATTCTTTGAAAGTGCATGATGAATGATATAGTCGACGTTCGCTCGTTTGCAGGATATTCGAATTGGTTTCGCTCCATATTTGCAGGTGTCTGCCGAGAGAAGCTGAAACGTTATATCGATTTTATTTTTGCAATATTGCTAGGCATGAACTAAACTATTACGAATTACATTTAAAATTTTATGACATCGGTTATATTATGGGTTTACTGGAAATATCTATACCCTGCTGTTACATGTTACATGCTAACGACCAAGGGATTATCCGTCATCAGTGCTACGCACACATATCATCTAGTGACTTCAGTTTGTCCATCTATCGAAAATAAATTTCTTTATTGGTAGGAAGTTCGATTTCTAAAAAAATTCTTTTCTGGTCTATTATCTTTGGAGAGTGGGTAGAAGAAAGATATTGTAAGTTCATCCGATAGCGGTGAAAATGGATTATTATTGCTTCTTTTGTATTTAATTTCTTTCTTCTCGCAACTTCTACATTAATGTTAAATATAAAGCATAATAAGACTCGGTGTTTTGGTATATCAAAAATGTAACTTCAGTAATTAATAATCAATCGTTCAGTTAGTTTCTATCAAAATTCTCAGTAAAGTTTCTCGTTGTAGTGTTGTATGTGATCTCTGCATCAGGCTACATCAAAAATAAATAGTTTCGGCATATATATTTATATTTAATATATTTTTAAATAGTAAAAAATATCAAAGGCGACCGTATTAAAAATGCAATCGTTAACGCGATTAAACAATGACTTTAAACAACGCTAATGTTATTCTTTGAGTTTATCTATTATCCAGATAATTTGTGTCTAAATACATTTCCGGTTGAAAGGTTGTTATTTGAAGAATTCAAATTAGGATGAAAAAGTGAGTTAATATAATTGTTCAGAAGTTTCAACAAGAAACATATAAACATAACGTCCACGAAGCGGAATTTCAATAAATAATAAATTTAAATTGCCGAAATAATTAAAAAAAAAAATAGTTTCGAAATTTTCTCTATTCCTTCTCACGTACAGTATATTAAGGTCAACTATTTGGAAATCGTCGATTAATATACCAATCGACGAATTTAACTAGTCAATTGGCGGCATAAACGCACGTGCAAAATAATAAATTTCATGGCTTATAATATTCGTTGCTTTCACGATGAACTAACATGTCCATATATGCATACATTAATAAGAATACGATTGAAAGATTACGATTGTTTAATTGTAAATTAAAATATGTAAATTTGCGTTGAAATTGAAAATTCTGATTTCTGTTTTCCTTACGGTATATTTCTTTTAATCAACAGGGTCACGGCAATCTATTTATTTAATCGCAATGTTATCAATATTGCATTCTATAATATATAATATGGCATTATGCAACAAATCGTAAAATGTAACTTTAGCTAACTATGCATGTGACTTCAACATAATTAAAAAATAAGGCAAATTATGGAAATGGTACTATACCAATCCCATCTTGAACCCCTCAATCTTGAACCAATACTTAATCCTAATCCTAATCGTGGTGGTAAGTATTGGTTCAAGATTGATATCATTTAAAGCCCATCTAACAATAATTGATGCAAGGCACAAACCGAATATCATTATATATTATAATATCGTTATAAATAAATTTACGCCACTTTTTTGTCATTGGCAAAAATGCCTGCTAGTTGACAGGCGAGTCCTCCGCTTTTCTAAATTTTTTCCAGACTGCTTTCACTTGTTTATTTACTCCCATTTCGTTTAAATTACTAAACCATTTTAACTGGTTATGTCCTGTTCTCTTGGCTTCATCCTCAAATTATCTTTAATTTCTTGATTCTTGATTTGATCTTTCCTCGTTGCTCTCTTGATTCTTCTCACATACCTAGTTTTTTTCTTTCTTCACCTCTATTTTCTTCCTCATCAATGTCCACGTTTCTAAATTAATAGAGGTGTTAAAACAGTTTAACCTTCGTTTGTTCTCTCCTACTAATGAACTTCTTGTTCAATAATTCATTCACTTATATCTCTTGCCTGCCTTCTGACTTTGTATTTCCTAAATACGTGGATTTACTCAATCTCGTGTCTGCTTATTTGTATCTTTGTATTCCTCTTTCGATTCAATATTATCGTTTCTCTTTCTTAAGCGTCTCATTCCATATTTCCACGTATGCTTGCAAGTTTTTCTCACTTCTTTCAAAAATTGCAAAAGCACATCCTGAAGTAGCTCTGTTCAAGCTTCTGTAGTTTTCAACTGTTTTTCGAACGAAACTTTGAGCCTAAGTAATAGAAAAAAAGACGGTTGGTACTAGGTCTAGAGATTAGGGTGCAGCGGTCTCTCAATTCGAACCCTAATCGGCGGAACAAAATTTTATTTTTGCATTTTTTTTTCAAGACTAACACATGGCAATCCTTTCTCGGAGTCGATTTACCGCTTACAGTCCACAATTTCACAACTGTGCCTTGCGGCTTCAGGGTTCAAAAGTTTCAGAACTTCAAAGTTTCAGTTATTTATTAACCGATGTCAAAACTAAGAGTTGTTTCGGTTAAACCGTTTCCGAAAGACACTGGAAACGTTCACAAAGGCTGTAAACGTTTCTAGGTTCTGCTCTACTTTTTTTTCGCTATTTAATTTAAGGGAAATATAATCATCTGTGCTATCTCTTTTTTTGCAGCTATACTCTGTGAATTCTTCAGTTGATTAAAAAAAAACAATTTTAAAAATATTTTTCTTGAAGAAGTTGCAGCAGACATTGTCCTATTTAAACGAACGCGAAAATGCATTTGTTTCATTTGCCATAAATTCCACACTTTATTATTACATTCTTGAGTACGTCATAGCAAACGAAGGTGTTTTCGAAACTGCGACAGTACGCCGATTAATTAATTAATTAATTAAGGTCTTTACATTAATTAAACTTACGCAATTCCAATACGATACGCGTTCTTAAAATGTAGATAAGCATAGATATTGAATTACTAACGATTAGTTGTCATAAATAAATCGCACACGCAATGATAAAACGGTCCTGATTTTGTTTACAGATGCCAATAATCTTATTAAGTATTGACGCAAAATAAACGCGATTAATGAATGAACTTAATTAGGCGCGTTTAATTGGTAACGCAACTTCACTACTTTGCTAATTATACAGCAAAGGATACTGGAACCATAAAAATAGGAGCTATAAGCTATAAAAAATACGATCATATCGATAAAATAGTTAACTTTTTTCGGTGTGCTTGCCACTTTCTCCTCGCAGATAAGAATTGAGATTATTTCATGCATTCACCACTTTGTTAATTTAAAAGCTACATATTTCGGTATTAAAAAAAATGTTTACCTATATTTTTTTTATCTCGGGTAAATGTATTAATAGTACAAACGTACGTTATTGAATCCTAAAGGAAGATTAAATATTGGCTACGGTCTTGTCTTAGCGAGACCGCACGGGAGCGATTGTAATTCTCCTCTATTTTCCAACATCTTCGTTGATTCGTGAGGCAGAGATAAGATAATTTGATTTACATACGCATCTGCCATTTCACGAAATTATATAGAGTACCAGGTATAGATACACCCATTTACGAGCGCCTTTAATCTCCTACGCCTCGAAATCGAAGAAAGGCAGTATTATGGAATTGTAGTCGCTCCTGTTTAATAACCTTAAAGAGAGAAGTTAACGGATACTTTCTGGATCGATAAAAAATTCTTAATGCACAGCTGATGTAAATACGTCTAATCTGTTGACTATCGGAAGATCCTTTTTCATTGCACGAACATTTTCAAAACACTTTATATATCAATGTGTTCACGTAAATCATGTTTTTCTTCAATATAGAAAATTATTTTAAGTATTTCCGTGGAAGGAATTGATTATAAAATTGCAATTTATCTACACTCCGTCAAAAAAGTATCGCATAAACTAAAAAAGGGCATTTATAAACCAAGATATTTTTATACGTTCACAAAAAGTTTGCCTCGTGTATGTGAACTATAAAAACACTAACAAAATCATGGAACATAGCTTTTTTACTTTTTTTTTTCTAAAAGAACACATTTAGAAAAATGCGTATGTGTAAGGTTTGTTCAATTGTTTATTGAAAGTCTTACGGACAAATTTTAAAGTGCGAAGTCAGAGTTCTGTACCAACGCTTTTAAAACTAAAATGAGCAATTTAACTTCAGAACAAGTGGCTGCTATAGTTGCTTTAATCGAAGATGGACGATCTCAAGCACACGTTGCTAATTTGATGAACATCAATCAGTCAAGTGTTTCTAGAGCCGTAGCCAGATATAGGGAAACAGGCAATTACAGTAGAAGACCTGTACCAGGTCGTCCAAGATGTTCTACTCGCCAAGATGGCCGCTATTTACTACTACAAGCATTATGTCGAAGACATGTAACTGCGAGACAATTGCAGAACGACTTGGCTAGAGTCAGAAATACTCGTGTGAGTACTCAAACTATTCGGAATAGGTTACGACAGAGTGGATTAAGAGCTAGAGTAGCTGTAACAGCCCCTCGTCTCACTAGGAACCACCGAGTGGCTCGCTTAAGGTTTGCCAGAGAACATGTAAATTGGAACATTAATGACTGGGCCAATATACTCTTCACAGATGAGTCAAGATTTGGTCTTTACACCTCAGATAGGTGTATCTCAGTGTACAGACGAGACGGTGAGCGCTATTCGCAGTGTAACATCAGACCTAGACCTAATTTCGCTGGTGGCTCTATTATGGTTTGGGGAGGCATCTGCTTAACAGGTCGTACAGAGTTAGTACCAGTAGACAGAGGTACACTGACTGCCCACAGGTATATAACGGACATTTTAGAAGAACATGTAGTATCATATGCGCCAATTATAGGAAACGAATTCATGTTAATGCACGATAATGCACGACCGCATGTTGCAGTAATCGTCCAGGAATACCTTAACGATGTTGGTATTCCAGTTTTAGATTGGCCTGCGGTAAGTCTGGACATGAACCCTATCGAGCACGTGTGGGACCTCTTTCACAGACGGATACCAACCCAAAATGTTGCCCCAGCGGACCTGCATGGATTAGAAAATGCTCTCCGTGACGAGTGGGAGAATTCGGATCAGGCTTATATACGGAGGTTAATCGAATCTCTGCCAACCCGTGTGCGAGCGGTCATAAGAGCCAGAGGTGGCAATACTCGGTATTAAAAGCTACTGTTATGACATTTTTCTTTCCAAAATTATAATTTCTTGTTTTAATAAAAATCTCAAGTATGAGTTCTTGTTTTTATTTGGCCTGTATCTTATTTAAACAAACATAGAAATTATATCTTAGAGCGCATTAAAGTATATTTACAATTTTATGCTACAAACAAAGATTATGCGATACTTTTATGATTCAAAACTAAATTATGCGATACTTTTTTGGCGGAGTGTATTTATTAAAAGAGCTTTAAAAAGTTAAAATGTGATATTGCGGCGACATTATCCCTATGGAGGGCAACGATGGGACATTACTCGTTGGTTTGAATTATAAAATTAATAAAATCACTCAAGTTATTATTCGTTATATATACATACGTTAAGTCAACTACAGATCATGGATTAATTTTTTTTTTTACATTAACGCTATCTATCTCGATTCAAAATAGTTATTGAACTGTAATAAAAGATCACATTATTAAAAATTTAACCGCTAAAATGTTAAAAGATAAGTATTTCTAAACGTGAGAGAAATTGAAAATTTTTATTGACGTTTATTTTAAAAGGAAACGGCGATCTGTCGGTCATGTCAGGCGATCAGCAAACATCCGCGCTAAACAGCATATTTCCATATGAAGTATGTAAATTCAAGCTACAAATAGCATAAAACTTAAGTCGAAATAAAGATTAGCATTGGAATTTAAGACATTTTTCAGCAAATTAAATTGTCTTCGTCTTATTTGGTGTACGTTCGCCGAGAATCACCCATTTTGCCGACCGACATGTATCATCTACACTCAGCGCAGAAACTCAAATCGTAACGCGCCTAAATGTGTCTAAACATTGCCACGCGATTCCGTTTTTGATCAATCGTCGGTAGTGGTAGTCACACGGTACCTATCTCACCGATAGCTTTCCCATACTCAATTTTTTGTGAAGGATCTTTTGCATACTTTTTAATTTTCAATTAGCGATGTGTTAACACAGTATTATGAACTTTACCGACCATTTATCCATAGTCACATCAGAGGTACGACTTGGCCGCTTCTTATTAAAAGTAGATGTTCGGCCACGCTCAAATTCGTTAAACCATTGTCTGAATGTAATCATCGAAGATGCATGGTCTTTGTGAAACACATCGAATTTGTCTTTGATTTCTGCATACGTTTTCCATCCAAATAAAGAAATCGCATCACTTACCGGTATTGCTCTTTTTCCATGATTCCACAAATATGTTCTTCTCTACTTTAATAGCGCAGAACGTCAAATTAATCAGAATTTTAACTCAAAAATATGTAAGTTATTTCAATAAAATTATCTCTCCTTGAGGATTAACTAATACATAATAAAAACGTTGGCTTCCACGGCCAGAGTCAGTTGAAACTAAACGTGTTCCGGGTTTGTCATGTCGTTGGTGAAAATAAAAATTTATTTTAACCAACGACATAACTGTAACTATTGCATATATTACATTATTAAACAACATTTTATTAAAGCGGGAAGGTGAAAAGTTTATCCATCCTTTTTATTTTTATAAAATCGCATCAAAGCTTCTTTCACTCTAATACTGCAAATTAACTTGCTGAAATTCAAAATTACTTCGAATTCGCGAATTTCAGAAACTACTGGTCTCTTTCCGTATAAAATCAAAATCGATGAATTCTTTATTAAGCGCTTTCTATATTGTCAAATGGTATTGAATAACGGCAATAGATCTTTGTAATCATTAATAATCAGTAATAAAAGTAAGAAATGCAATACTTACATTTTATTGCGAAGCAGGAACTTTATTAAATTTGCATTGGATTTCATTAATACGTAGACATACAAACTAAATCTATGAATACGTATACTTCCATTCATTTATCCGATAACTTGTATCTTATCTTTTATATAAGATTATTCAAAGTAACAAGATCTATTTCAAAATAGGAGATACGGATCCGAAACACGCGGCAGTGAATCTAGAAGGGACGACGAATCCGCATCCGAAAATCGAACAACCGATCCCGACTCGAAAATCGGACAACAAATCCGGATGACAAATAATAAGATAACGGATCCTTATTCGAAAATTGGACAACGGATCCGATATCAATAGCACTAAAAATAAATCAGTTTGATAATATTTAGCATAATACAACTGTACGACCTTTAAAGCAGTTTCTAGTGGACGTGTAGTCTAATAATGAGTGTAATTGCAATTCAAGTTGATGTAGAGATTCTGTTAATCCTTACGTAATACTACAACTTAGAGGTATTTATATAAAGTTTACTCTAACTGCTGAAAATATTTTTAAATTAAATGTATACAACTCTAAGTATCTAAAGCTATTCGACTTGTTCTCGGGACAATTTAGAATATTCTACCCTGTGCCACAAGAACATAATAAGCCATAAAAGAACGTAAGAGCATTTTATAAAAGTAAAACCTAAAGACTGTGCGGCAGTATGGCAAACAATACAGAAGTGTCAGCGCTCTCCGGACTACATAACGTTAATTAATTAATCCAGGACAACTCTTTCGAGGGTGCGTCGATATCTTAAAAATGAGGATCAGTACAACAATAAAACAATTATATGTGTAGCAAATGATGCTATATTTTCGCTACAATGAAAAACCGACTTGTTTGAGCCCATTAAACTTATTCTATCGTTTGAACCAACTATCTGCTTTTTCGTTCCAAATATACACAAAAAAATGGTGTATTGCATGAAACACATTATTTAGTAAAAATATTTATCGGGATCACTATAACATTTTCTCTTTCAACCAAAACGTTGTGTAAACTTAGGGCTTCTGAGATTGTTGATGCGATCATGCTCTTGATTTAATTAAATAAATCCTTACCTCAATAAAATATTTAGTTGGTTTAAAAAGTAGGTCTTAAGTACCTTCCACCAATAACATACGAATATATATGTGTGTAAGTGCCAGAAATGCAAGCCGTGCAAGTTAGCTGATCACGTGTCGACAAATTTTTGCGTAATAATAAACAAGCAATTCAATTTCAAGGTTTCTTAAATCTTCTGTATGATCATAATGAAATGGAGGCCACGAAGAAGAATTTGTTAAATAAATAGGTAGGGAAACGAAAGAAAATTGATCGTTCCACAATGCCGCTGTACTAAGAGAATTGTAATTGTTGTTAAAAAAAAGATTTCAATTTAAAACATGACGTCACAGCTATAACGGAGGATAAAAAGTTTAAAAATATATATTTTTTGTGTAAAAATTAAGTTTTCCAAAAGATCACTTAATAATAAAACTACCACATCGATACGGTGCGCTGTTTCGTGTTTTGAACGAGAAAAACACGTTATTGAAAGTAAGTAAGAAAGATCAATAAATATATTTAGTTATTTCAACAAAATATTTACTCGGCTTAATTACAGTTTATATTTGAGTGAATCAATAGGTTTGTTCAAATTAACAAGATACATGTACAATATGGATATTTGTTTACCTGTATTCAGACAGAATTTAGCTGAATCAACTAAAAACATTTATTAGATAGTTTAGCAATTACCTACGGTAGTATAGTTTTATATATTTACTTCAACGATGTATTTACTGAGAAAAAATTGACGTAGTTAGGTGTATGTTGCGATCTCTTTAACATGCCGGTGTGGAAGGGATTTACATTGTGTCGGTTATTGTTTAGAGGTCAAATGAATTGAATGCGTTGGAGGTATGTAACATTTTAGAAATAACGAAAATGTTCTACCAACTAGGTTTTTGCAATTCTTTAGTTTTCTATTTAGTTTGAAGATAATTTAGGAATAATAATAATCCATGTCTTCACATCCCACAACAACATTCGCTTATTTCAGGGGCCATCGGCCGGCCGAAACTTGAGTCAAATAACGGCACTAATAAACGTAGGTGCAAAATACCTAATATCACGATTCACGAAATTGTAACGGTGCAACATGCTGTCATACGCAGTATATTGTAATCGAATAATTAAAATTGTTGGTTTGGAAAGTAAATAT
Organism: Oryctes rhinoceros; assembly: GCA_020654165.1. NCBI lineage: Eukaryota > Metazoa > Arthropoda > Insecta > Coleoptera > Scarabaeidae > Oryctes > Oryctes rhinoceros. Next base: position 3,180,517 of record JAIOKQ010000001.1, read on the forward strand.
GTAACATTACGTTGAAAATTGAAAAATCACCATTCTAAGGCTGCCTTACCTGTCAGAAATTCCGCTAGTAATCTAAGCTCCCTTTTGCTGAATATTGACATATACGAAGATAGTTATCCACTATTATTGATAATACTTGTAGATTATCTGGATACTATTAACCTCTTTGAAGTATTGGGCTGTATGTTTGAAAGTTCGAACAAATTCAAGCTATATCAACATATTTACGTGGATCTAAAGGATAAGGATAAATCAAAGGGCCCTTTTATATGTTCTTGGAAAATAAGGCTTGTTTTCGTAAGCAAAGTAACAATGAAATAACGTATATTTTGTCATCATAATCAAACGTATTAATCATTTTTTAAGGCATTTTTTTTGCCAAATTACCTCTTATTAAACAAGGTCTCGGGAACCTCTTTACTTGATGGTAATTTTACAAAGATGTTATTATTTATTCATATATTATAAAGTAAAAATGTCAAACATAGCAAATGAACCTGCATTATTATTAACGCCTTGTTTCTGGTAGCTATCTTGTGCAGTAAATTCTCATCAAATATTGATACTATTTAGCTCATGTATTTAACACTTTCATTACTCTGCCTCGTATCGCATCTGTTTCGTTTAAAACGGTAATCAAGGCGAACGAATTCGCCAACAAAAAAGAATGAGATCCGCATGGTCTTCTTTCAAAATATATTATTTATTGCGCACTAAAATTAAGACAGACAATCTTAAGTGTAATGTTTGGCGTGCTCAAGACTGCTCGGTCCAACTTTAGTGTCTCCTAGAGAAAGAACATGCGAGTATGCAGACGCCGATCAGAATCCGATTTTATTGCTATGCATATTATTAATGTTATGGACTCGAACTTGACATTTTACGCCGTGTATGGCCCGCGTCCATTATTCTGCCACGTTAATTTTACGCTTTTCGAGTGCAGTAATATCGCGTGCGAGTTTGCATACGTCTGACGTGCGAGCTTTCTATAGGTTGTCAGTTTTTGAAAGTATACGGCAGAAAATAGTCCGTTTCCTCGTAATGTAAATTTCGGCCGGTTTTATGGACGTGTCTTACCGTTATTCAAGTTAATTTTGTTGAGTAGACACAACTTAATAGGATAACATAGTTAAAATAAAACCGAGCGGTCGCCTCTTCAACAGTATCAATATGAATGCCATTTTAAATAAAAAAATTAATAAATAATTGGATTTTGTTACGCAGTAAATGTACAGTATAACTAATTGGAGATTACCATAAACTTTGCTGAATTTCGCTATAAACTAAGGTACTATTAGGCAGGATGGCACTGAAAAATTTACACACCCGATAGATCATTGTCCATAAGTCTTTTGTTTTCACGATAAAGATATTAAAGGTCTATTTAGAAAAATCTATTTTTTTTTTTTGGAATCGTGAAAGTATAACTGAACTAACATTTATGTATTTTGCATTCGATTCTTATTAAATTTTTAGCGTGTTGAGAAACGCTTACATGCTATGAAATTATGGCATATTTCAAATTAATGTTATAATGATTTGTTTAAATTTGTTGTGTTCCTTACTGCGTTTTTCATTGACACGGTTGTATTAGAAAATTGCTTCTAAATTAGTTGTCTGTACTTTAGAAGAAATTAGGGATGCCGTTACGATGAAGCTCGATCAGTTTTTTCGAAGCTCAATCTATTTATTGAGAGAGATACGCACTAAAACATGATTGACGTGATAGGCGCTTGGAAGAAGATGGCTACTTCAAAAAAGCAAAAGTTAAATAGTGGGTATACCAGAACTTGTCGGATTGTTCCGAGAATAAGCACAAAAAAAAAAGAAATTCGTAAGCTATACGAAATGTTAACCGTAAGTCAGTTAGATAAGTTCTCAAAGAACAGTTTCTTCACATGTCTTATCACTTATGGTCATTAATCTTGTTGAAGCAGGTATTAGCCTTGATGGTGTTTTGAACTTACATAATATGTACTATTGCAAAGATGAAAACTGTTAAACCCTAATACGAAATCATCAGCTTTCTATTAACGTGTAGGCAGATATAATCAACAACCTCCTAAGTGTCTATTTCGACTGACCAATCGATTGATAGGTAAACTCTATCGAAATTTTTTGCTATCTGAATTGAACGCTTTACATTAGAAAATGTCCCATTGAACATTATTCAGGGAATAAATTACATACATGTCGGCGCGCCAACTTACTTTTTTCGAAAAGCAAGAAAATTTTTGCGATTTGGAAATAGGTAGATTGGTCGTGAAGAATCAATACCATGAAAAGCTCGCAGTCTCGACGTTAATACGCTGGATTTTTCACTTTGGAGCTTTGCGAAAAATGATCTATATGCGATAGCAATAATAAGCAACAAGCATTAGTAGCCAGTAATAACGAAGAGTGGAAAAGATTTTTCGACAACAAGACCATCAATTTTGATTATTGTTTTTTATTATGTTATGTTTAGAGCTATGTTTTCATCAAGTAGTTCTTTTTTTTTTGTTTTTTGAAAAAAAAAAACTTTTAATGCCCTCCTATTAAAAAGTGTTGAAGAAATGTTGGTGAACGATATCATGGATAATGATGTACTTCCTGAGAATGTTTTCAACTTCATGACACTATTGATTAAATTGAAAACGAATATCAACTTTCTCATATCAAATGGTATAGCCTGTATGTTATGCACCTTCCAGGTAATCTATTTTTTAAAAATTTGACAAACCCATAGTTTAACTTAAACATTCCATCTGATATTACCCATATAAAGCAGTTTTAAGAATTTTATTGACAACATAAAATATTCTTTATTGCTGAAAATATATGTAAAAGATGTTGTACATGGCGTTCCAAAAGCGTAGTGCAAACTAAAATGAATATACTATAATAGGAAATAAAGCTTTACTTGTTAAAAAAAATAGAAAAAAGTAATGTAATTTGCAACTTTAGCCAAAAAAATCTTTGCAGACCATACATAAGAATGTTGAAAATTTACATAGCAAAAGAACAAAAGCCAAATAAAGAGACGAACGTTTTTCCTTTCTAACCTGACCTAAACCTTCAATACTAAAAAATCAGCTCTAAGGAATATCACGAAGTAGACCTGCTATGTATTGAAAAGTTATTAGAGTTGGTTCAACTAACCGTACTTATATCCCGCCTAGCAATTTCATTAACAGTTTCCAACGTACGCAGAATTTAATTCCGTACTCGATTCAAGAACTACTCTAAACTATCTGATACATTTATAGTGTCGTTCGTTCATTCCTTCACAAACACGCTACCGTCACAAATTTCATCCGCACCCGCTATGCTACGCTATAACATCTTTTTTTTTATCACTTCCAGAGTGCGCTACGTATAAATCTACGTTGTAAACGCCGATTTATGCGTATAGGTGCGCGCGTAGCCGTAGTCCGCGTCACTAAAACGAGAGCAACGAAACTCTAAAACGCGCCCTAAGTGCAACGGTGAATTCCCCATCAACTAAAATTAAACAAGTCGTAAATTCGAGCGTTTTGTTGCTCCCGAAATCCATCAGACACGGATGTTAAACCGTGAAATAGATCCGACAGTAAGGTCAAGGCATTAGTTAGAAATGCCGGAGGATTGTCGACATATAGGCGGACGTTGTCTAATTCATCCGTAGAAATCTGTGAACAAGATAGTTTGTTGGTTTAACTACGTGCAATATCCTACGTTAGAACTGATTCTTTTTGCACGGATACTACACGAAAATACGTTTAAAATAAGCCATTTAAAATTGCTTTTAAATTAATAAGCACATGTACTTTCAGTGTTGAATAAAAATATGAGCTATATGATAAATAAAGAGCACATTAAACTTGTACGCTGCGGAGGTTGTCGATACTTATGTGTCGTTTATTATACTACGCCACAGTCCTCGCTATCATTATTTGATAAACGTTGACGTAATAGTATTTTTATAGAATAAAGAATTTGCGTCCAAATATACAAATTATTGCTAAAACTAGATTTATTTACTAAAATCTTTGCGTACAAAACAACATGAGTACGTGTATAAGTTTCTTATCGTTGATTAAGTCTTATCTTACTAGAAGCCAATGTAATGTTCACTACAATGGTAGTTCCTCTGATCCTTTTTCTTTAACATCGAGCGTTCTTCTTGGTTCAAATCTTGGATCTCTACAATTTGTATATACATTACTTGCTATTCCTATTTACTTGTCACGTTTTGGCATCCATTTTATAATATAAAAATATTTAATATAATTAATAGTTCTCACGATTGTAAACATTCGCAAGACAATCTTCTATCAATTAATGGACTAACATCAATTATTTCTCTCTGAACATAAATCAGTGGGCGAGATTTCCTTACAATAGCTTGCACTATTATACACTACAACTACTTGATTAATGATATCCCTATATATCGAATCTTGATGGCTTGTTTGATAATAGACTGTTATTTACGGAATATATTTTTTCATCAACGTATTTATCTGCTTCCGAAGCTCTAGATTTTGTCATACGATCTTGTAAGTTTTCAAACTTAAACGTAATAAAGAGTTTATGTTAGGGCTTACGTTCATTCTAAGCTTGAATATGCCTCCATTAATCGGCAACACTACTATTTGTATTAAAATTTTATAACCGAGGATGTTCAAAAAGGATTTCTAAGATAGCTTTTGTTTCGAATGGACAATGTGGGGCTGAAGATGCGCTGAATATTATGGTCTATTTTCGAAGCACAATTTTCTGTTTATGGTTGGTCGCCGTGCAAAAATAATATCGATTCAATAGTTCTTCAAAAGCTAGCAAAATAATCTAAATAGCACCTACTCGTCACAGTGAACTCTTTCAATGTGTTTCAAATATCTAAAGCTAACACCAACATCTTCCTTAAAGCACTTTATTAAACACATGATAAGGGACGCGAATAAACATGATCTTGATCCATTTTTGTAAATCTAGCCATGTGTTCACCTATTTGCAAACGTTTCACTCCTTTCTTCCTGTCCTCTTCGTATATAGTACGACAGAAGGATATTCTTTCAGCATATCTTTTGTTTTCTTTTATTTTTTTGCAAGGATCAGTATAGGCAACCTGCATTGCATTTTTTTGCTTATTTTTATTATTGCTTATTAGTGTTGCAAATTTGTTCGGTAATTGACTTCTACTCAGTTGGGCAATAAACAATTATTAATATTAGTGTTATTAGTATTATTACTGCGAGTTACTTACGCATATGCATTTGTTTGTAATTTTTAGGATGGAAATTGGAATATGGGAATACCTATACAAGCCGGGTAAAACCCGGAGAGAGTTTCCATATGTTATGAAATTAGACATTTACATACAGGGTGTGTCAGAAGGAGTGTATTGAACATGTGAAAATAACGGAAAAAAAACTCGAACGTTCTTATTCGATTTTCATTTGTTTTAAGTTATAACGTAATTAAATTTCATATTTACGGTTTTTTCTTTTTTGATCGTAGCATTCTTTTAATAAAACGTTTGTTAAAAGAATTCCGATAAATATGTTTTACTTCAAGATTTCTCTGACGTAAAATCCGCTACAAAACTTATTGTAAAACAAACAATGTATTTACATATCCTAAATTTGAACAATAATTTGTTATCAAAGAATATACAAACTCGCATAATACATTGGCGCTTAGAACGACAAAATTATTGAAATGATTCTGAGCCTCGAAAGTATTGATTCAGGTAGCCGATAGGTCATATGACAAAAAAAAGAGATTTTTTTTGTTCTACACAGGTGGATATTAACCCGAAAATAGTAAAAATTTAGAACATTTACAAGGACGCTGAAATAATTAATTATGTTATGACTTGAAAACAAACTTTCACACGCGTTCACATATTCTGACTTACCCTGTAGACACACCTCGACTTGTAAAAATATCATATCAATAAATGTTGAATTAAATTAGAAAGTTGTAAAAGAAAGTAATCTTTACAATAGCTAATACAACAATGTCAATGGACGATCCAGCTCTCTACAACTATTTGTTTCTCTTATCTTAGTGGGAACATCGATTTGCAAAGCTACGAGTGTTATATTTTGGAAAATTCCAGTACGATATTGTCTATATGTACTATTATACCAAAGTATTTTTAATCATCAAAACTTCCGGTTGTACCGGAAATAGTTGTCAATCTATAGACTTTATACAGCATCACATTTCTGAATTCCTAATTCTATTTTAATGTTTGTTTGATTAAACGACTATGTTATATAAATAATAATAATAAATAAATATAATAATATAATAAATAAATAAATAAAATTTTCAAAACATTTGCAGCGTGTCCGAGAAATTACGTTTAAACATCCTAATGGAGAAAGCGTCGAAACTTTATTTTCCCAAATACAACACTACCTATTTTTCGTTTTCCCATAGTTCCTCTAGTATTTAGCTTTATAAGAAAACAATAAAAAAATCCAAGATTAACAAATCCGCGGACCGATGTTAGCTATCCACTGTCAGCCATCTACTGACTTCTTGCAAACAGTTCTATAACCAAGCAACCATTGTAGAGGCTAGCTACAAGTTTTCTAAGAGAGTATTTTAGGCATTTTGTGAGATAACCAAAAATATATAATGTTAAGGTAGCTTAGCTTCCTCATGGTATTGATAGAATAATTCACGGTGAACGCAACAAAAGGAGAGAAAAAAAGTACACTAACACACGGACATGTTTCTCCCTACCCGGCGTCATCAGCGCAGTTTCGAGAGTACTTTTATCTCTACCTTCTATCGCTGTTGCCTCACAGTTAATACTTCCAAAACGACAAACCCGACATTTCTTAGCGCCCTCTAGTGCCAAAGATAGATATCATTATGTACGTTTGGTTATCGTTTCTCAGTATTTTATAATGTGTTTTATTTATAACGGGGTAAGTTTCACAAGACATACTTCTCAAACCACAAATAAATTAAATAAATAAAATAAAATTTAAGAACAAAAATAAATATATCCAAATGAGCAATTAAACTAAAGGAGATTAGAGTAATTTCGGTTTACAAGCCTATTATTTAAAGAAGGTCCGTTGGATACCTAAACTAAATTAATATAATAGAAATCCGGAAGATTAGGGAAGAAGATTTATAAATAAGCGGATTTCCGAATTGGGGATAATACAACAAAGATATTTTGTAATTCTAAATCTTATTACAATATCTACTATAAATGCCTAATCTCTTCGATGCATATTCAGGTAAATTCAATGCTCTTATCTTATTTGCATACTTTAGAACAAGCAATATATCTAAACCTAAAAATAAATAAATTTAAAATTTACTAAATCTAGAAAATTTCTTTTAAATAACATAATAAATTATACAGAAAAATAAAATTTCTTTATCATTTAAAAATATCGCCTTACTAGTTGAGAAAATATCTTTTCGGCAAAGAGAACGTCGCCTATATTTGTAAATACTGGTATGTACAATACTCTAATAGTATTAGATAGTAAAATTTCATTCATCCTTTCGTTTTCGCTTCTTCCTCTTGTCAAAATCCCAGACGTCATCGCGCAGCAGGAGTCCTTTTCCTTTCTTTTGAAAGGGACCTCGACCAGAAAAAAGGTGTACATTGGACCGTTATGGGAGAGATCTATTACCGCGCACGGTACATGCTGAGGAAGACACTTGACCGTGCGTCCTTTTCGGTGATTTATTGGGGTTGAGCCGTATATTTGTGGCGCTAGTGTCACCCATAGTGAACAACGGTAGGCGACAACGCTTTAGGCGCCGGCGTTCGTTTCTGTTGCCGCCTAAGATATCGTCCAGACTAGACTGTGGTTTCTCTAAACCTCCACCACTTCCACAGGCGGGCACCTCGACTTTTCTCCTCCTCAGGATCTTCGCTTCGTACGGGCGTACGTTTCGGTACTTCAAGGGCGAATAACAATGATGATTCGTTTATTACCGGGTTCGATGAGGTCCGAAATCTCGAATACAACGGTCGAAGTGTCCGTGGAGATCGCATTTGCATACGAATTTGTTAGATTTTTCGAATGATGCGGTTGTTATGTCTATTAGTGGTTATTGATGATAGCGGTCCATGAAATCTAGTCGTTTGTCGGCGACAATCAAAGAGGATCCAAGAGGTGTTCGTGCGTCTCTCCCTTTCTTAAATGAATTATTCTCGCAGGAAGTTTAAATTATTTTCAGTTTAGACAGAAATTAAAAAAGAAACAAATTTATAAAAACGGAAATATATATCCGTATGAATCCCTATATAATTATGTTTAACCTATTGCAAAGAAATTTGTTCATATATACATACCATAACGATTTATATAATAATAGAATAGAGCATCTCGTCAAGCGTGTAATGCGTATCAAGAATTTATTCTAAAATTATAGTATATCAACGGCGTACCATGCGTAATAACTAGAGACCCGTAGTATCGCTTACTATACGAGGATACGTGTAGATCAATGCAAATAGATATACACACACAGATTTAATGACAAGCGCTTTTATATCGAGTAAGCTCAGGAAGAGATATGATGCAGTAATCTCTAAGTGGAAGAAGAAAGCGAGAGAAAATCGAAACTAATAAATTAAATAAACGATCTGTAGATTCGCGATTGTTTCTTCAATATTGTTTCGTTTGTTTAGCGAGTATTAAAGTTGAACGGAAAGGCTCGTGATATTCCAATATATACCTTTATCGATCCTTTTAGATCACCAAATATGATTTCTACATCGTATTAATTATAATATTTAATCGCCGAACACTTTCAAATTAAGAATACAGCCAAATAAAAATGAATCGATCCCGTGACGGCCGTGATTGTTTAATCGCGGCAATTTCAGATAATAATCTACACCTTTCGAAATATAATTTTACATGTAACACGTGAGTTTATACCGACAGCAACCATGATTCCTTAGTTGACCGAGTGCATTTTCGTCAAGAAAGAAAATATGACGAGGTGCAGGAGGCGCGCCGTTTCTTTTTCTATTTTATGAATTAATCAAGTACAATAACTTGAATCGAAGTAATTACTAGAACGTCAATGCATTAGATATTACGTTACTATTTAGGTATACACTTATTATTATTATTATTACTTTTGCCAAATTCTGCTCGGTAAATCTGATGCTGCGCGGAAAATATGGATACATATTTTCAACGTTGCAAGTTACATCATAACTTGTAATAGCTGCAAAATAAAGGTATGCCGAGTAATCTCAATATTTCGTTTGTAAATTTAAATTGAAATCTCTTTTGCGTAAAATAAAATAAAGCAGCCTCTAGTCATGTTATCTAGTAATGACAGGTGCAGGCGACAAGGGAGCCTCTCGATATTTTTATCTTTATACCGTAATTCCCAATGGTGCATTTCCATAAATATTATCTTCTGGAAGCGAAAAGGAGTGAATAGCCCTGATTCCAGTTCCTTACTTTGACGGGAATTTTTGTAGTTGTAAGATCACAAACATGTATAAAAAGAAGATTTAAAATAATTTAGAGCAAGCGTACGCCCGATATGTACATTTGCAGTGCTGATGGCAATGATATCTCTTATTCATTGCCGCTTGATGCAAGGTCACCTAAAATGAGGGCCTTTCCATTAATAATTTAATGGTATTAGAAAAAATATGATAGCAAGTACAAATAAATGCTAACTAAGTTGCGCTCTTTTACGGTATAGCAATAAATGTACATGTAAATGGACAAGATGCGATATGTGAGTTATGAAATTAAATAGCTATTCGAAAATCTGCGGTTGTTATATGGTATACAGTAGCATATAGTATGTCCGTTAAGAGCGTGACTACCCTGAATAATTTAGAGAAACAAGTTTTGTTAAAGCAAAGAAAGAACCTATTATATTAATAAATACATTTATTACAACAGTTCATTATTGATCAAACTTGAAATTTGCTCGTCAACATAACAAATACCCAAATACCAACAAATATCAAATTAACTTACTTTAGATACGTAGTGGATACGTATAATGTAAAAATATCGAAATTTGGCTCGTTAGAATTGTTCAGGTTATTTTAGCATTTAGTTATTTCTAGGATTGTATTGATTAGGTAAATACGTTAATATTTGTGTTTGACTATTGATTTCCGCTTGGGTCTAGATTTAATCTCTGGTTTGTCGGACTTTATGGCATATTGTCATCAAACCAATTAGGTAGGAGGGTAAATTGTAAACCGAAATTAGTTGAACTGTTTGAGGATTTCCTATATTCGTCAATAGAAACTAAATTATTTTATTTATCTGGTATTTCCAAAGGCACTTAAACTGCAGGTAATTACGCTGACGAATAAATAAGCCTATTATTATAATGGCAAGTAGTAGGGAGATTCGTATATAAGAGTTAGATTAAATCGTCTTAAAAAGAGGTCCTCTTTACATGCAATATATTTAATACAACATCATGAAGTGTAATCAGATATTTCCTTAACTACGCCTGAAATAAAGCAACAGACAATAACAACGACAAGTTTTTACTTATGATCTGAAAAATGCAAAAAGCTCCAGCGCACATTACAAAACAAAAGTATTTAATAAAAAAATTCGACAAAATGACGATATGTCATACATATAGAACAACAGGATCGGAATGCAGCATGCGAAATTGAGATTGCAATTTCTAGAAATTTTCAATAACTTAAATTTTAAGCTACAGTAAGATGTAATAATACCCTTTGAGATGATCCCAATAAGTTTATTTGCCCAGAAAATTAATTATTCCGTTATAATGACCACGAACGTGTTAGAAACGAAATATGGTGTGATAGCGTTAATTCTATATTACATTAATAAAAAAATATTGTAAATAAAGAAAGTGTAGATAATGTAGACTGAAAAGTTCCTACTGCGAAGTAAGGTAAATAGATCTAAATTTAAGTTCATCAGAGAATGAACGTGGTAATTTATTCAATAACAGGTATAATTAAACTAAGGATCCGATATAAATTGCTTCATCTAAGAAATCGGGTTTAATGGAGAAGAGTGCATTCTATTTTATAATTACGCTATTTTTTCGATATCGTTTCCATTAAGAGGAAAAAAGAAAATGTTGTAAAATGTTGTTCAAGAGAACTTGTAATATACTTAGATACTTATATCACTTTTTTCGTTAATTACTTAATTGGCAAAAACAACTACGGTAACTTTCTTCTTAATGTAAATTAAATAAGGTCAGTTTTATAATCTGAGTAAATTTTCAATGTGATGGATTTTTTGGGGGCGTTAGAGGGCGACAATTACATTTTAAACCACCCAGGCCAGGTAGCAGTATTTACTTGATAGCTTTAACGTTTCGAAAAGGGTAAAGTACTTAAAATATTACTCAAGGATGTAACAAATGAGAATAAAAGCAAGCGTGTATATAATTTCGGGGTGAAATGACTCAAAAAGGGATTTACCTACATGATCCTTAGAATATCTGTTATGAATAATTGACCTGTTAAAATGTTTGCAGCGAACACATTAAACTATAACGGTTAAGACTGAATATATTAAAGAAATAAACGACAACTAAAAGAATATAGTTATTAAATTAAAGATAACCGCATATTTAAACAGATATCCAACAACGCGAATATATTATAAATAGGGAGGACAAAGGCAGGTGGATTTATTCCTTACTTGCAGCAACTAGACGGACTCGTGTCTATTCGTCTCACGAGGATGGATTCGTGTTATTTACTGGTGTCCCCGAGAGTCAAAAAAAACAGTCTAGTCTCTGCAAAAAAGTAATAATTAGCCTTTGTCCTCTCTACTGACAAATGCAGTAAGTACCACATTAGATAACAGGCATGATTTCCGAATATTGGTACAATTAAGCTTTGTAAACACGGTTAGATGGTTAGGTGGTGGGCCCTGACATCCACTGCATTAAAATTAGGTGACCACGGATACCCATTATTGCATTTAAAATTGGGTGATCCTGGATTGCCATCGTTTTGGTCGCCAAACCTTTGGGCGTAACTTTACCACCAATTGAAAGTCAGTCAAAACAGTCAACACAGTATCACTGACGGTTAGGTAGTGACTAAGACTACAGAGGTATAATTTTTATTGGAAGAGACAAATGAAATTTTAAATGAGTTTCAGCAATTCATACGAAAACTAACTTTATATGGAAGTTTCAATGCATAAATACTACGTTTATGCATTGAACGCTTTCTTTCTGGAAATTCCAATTGGAATCATCAAATTAACACATTTCAATTAGAGACTCGACAACAGATAGACTCAACGTCAAATATAATTGTAGCCTCATCTCACGCTATTGTTTTATGGCGTTGGCGATTGTTTTATTTCTACAACTTTTTTTTAATAACTTTACTATTTAAAAATATAATGACGTACACATATCTAAACTATTTATTTTTGATGCAGCAAAAGGCAAGTGATGCGGGGACGCAACTGTAGCCTACATTCTGTGCTTTTTAATAACAATTGCATCACCTACAAACACTAAAACGTGAAACATGAGCGAGTATTTCTATGAAGACTAAACGAACAATTATTAATTGATGAAATTTCATTTTTATATGCTTGAACCTACCCTGAAACTTGTAGATAGATCTAACATTGATTCTGACGTTTATAAAAATAGGAAAATAGGATATAAAGGAAGGTAAGATGACGTTTCACCACATCCGTCATTGGCTGGACTTACAATATACTTCTATCATCCAGGTTCCAACAATGATAGCCCACAAAAAGGGCCTTCGTTTTAGAAATCAAACTACCAGAAGGATCTTAATTTCTGATAGGTGGATAAACTAAAGTCATTAGACGGGAAATATGGGTGGCGTTGAAGACAGGTAACTTCTGAGACGTTGTTACACACTAAAGAATTTAATACAACGAAAAATAGAAAGAGAAAATTGAAGCATTTGACACGGTGGATAGAATAAACCGATCACTTCTGATAGCACATAGAAATAGTAGATATGTGAGAATAACAGCTCAGAGCATTCTGGACAAGTTAATGGAAATGAAAATGGAGGAACAAGAGGTTTCGTTTAAGTAAAAGTATTACTTCTAATAATTATGGGTAAAAAAGTTAAGCGAACGCCTCAATACAATAATCGGACATAAGGAGTAATGAGTGAATAGACTGTTATACACAACCAAACACAATGATCAATAAACATCCGAACAAGATAAATAGAAAACTTGAAGAAGTAAGTTAATACAAATGAAACTAAGATAATGGTCACAAATGAAAATCAAGAGTACCAAGTCATCAATTGGAGCCACAAGTCATTGGAAAAGGTAACGACATGGAGAGCACTGATAACATGGGGAGCATAGTAAGAAAGAGTGGAAAAACAAATAGAGAAATAACAAGAGCCATAAGACAAAACCAAGACATAAGAATGTAGACATGGATATAGTATAATGCAATAATAATCCAATAATAACATATCCTAGTGAAAAGCGGATATTACGGAGCTTAGATGAAAGAAATATAAATGCGTTATGACGAATAGAAGGCGAGAATAAAACGAGAACTAATAATAAGAAAAATAAAAATGAGAAAAATCGAAAGAATTTAGAGGAAGTGGAAAAAAAACAATGGTAGGAAATAGACGAGAGTGGACAATGTACAAGGACAGGTGGGAATCCGCATCCGACACATGAAAGGGTACAAAGAATCGTGCAGAATATTAACAACGAGAAAATTGTTATAAAGCCTAATTTGAAAAAAATTGATTAACGTTTTGTTCAGTTGTTTAATACAGTAAAAGATTAAGCTTAGCTGATGCAATAAATCTAAGAATCGGTCACAAATTATTGACTTAAATTTAACAAAACGAGGGAAAAAAGAAATATCCATGAATCATCAAAAATTGCTAATCGACTATTGCTTAAATCATGACATGTGTGAGTAGAAGTCCGAATAAATAAAAGGGATAAGCAAATAGAAAATTTACAATAAAAGTAGGATGAAGGATACGACTATAAAAAGATAGTCAATATGAATTGAACAGATTGTTATAAATAAAAGCACTTTTGCAACTGTTTTGACATTCGATTTATTAAATACAACGCAAATAAGGTCGTAGCAGGTAATATATCCTTCCTATCTAGGTATAAAGAATCCAAAGGAAAAAGAAGATAGTCTAGAATAATATGATGTAAACATTTGATTAGGCAAAGTCACAAAAATCCATTTGTAATTACAAAGAACTTATTTTCTTTTATTAACACGTATACATTTTGCGAATAAGTCAACTGGTAGATCATCGTCAATACATTGTTTGCAATTTTTATACGCGATGTTAATTTGGTAACTGTGCATAAACATGTAGGTAGATAAAAGCTTATTACAGAAGGTACTCTTTTAATTTTTGTTAATATCAGATTGTACAACGCTATATTATACAAACACGAGAATTGCTGCATATTTTTAGATACGATCAATGTAGGTTAGTACAGCTTGCAAAAAAATATCAGCGAAGCTTAGAAAAAATTTCTGCTCGATGACGGTTCAAGGTGTCTGTACACCGGAAGTAGTATTTCAAGAAAAATATTTTGATTACCTCTCTGAACAATATCCGAAAGCTTAATTCCTGAATAAACATGGTTGTTGATTATTGACACAATTCAAGATCACATCGCAAATATGTACTAAATAGCGTCCCACCGATGTTAACGTAAAACCAAAGTTAATAGGGAAAAGGTCAAATCTAGACGTAAAAACATGTATTACGTATCATCTACAGGATCCGTCGGTAAAATTCATTTATATAGGCTGCGGATACACCAGCAGAAAAAATCCACGGGATCGATGTAACACAAAGACTGGAAGAATCTAATCTATATAAGAATTAGAAGAACAAATAGTTTCTATTGAACTATTGATTTACAGCTGGGGCTGTACGGATTAGGTAGGCATCTCATATAATAAAGACGAACGGACAGGTTCTCAACGGACAACTCTTTTTCTATAAATACCGCTTTAGTAGAGGCATGCCAGACAATTTAATCGGTGACTATTTCTCAAGAAGAAACGCCTAGATCGCCGAAAAGAGAATTACGGATTAATTCCCGTCATGTTTGGGATTTTCTGGTGATTTTTAAACGGTAATGGGTGTCTTTAGGTTAATTCATTGAGAGCAGTGCAATATATCCGAATTTAGATTATCTCTGGGAGTTCATATTTTAGGCCTAGCTTCACTAAATTTATTTATTATTGTATAATTATATTGGAGACGTGATTTATTTAATATACTGTCTAATGTAGTTCTAATTTAAAACGGGTAACTTTTGCCAGTCGTATTTGTACGTATCGCGTCGCTGACGAAGCCAAGTAACATTAATTCGCTTCATTTATTTGTTTTGCGTGATGTATTAAGTAAATACGCCTTATAAAATGAATATAATAAATAGGCATATATTAATTTAATTATCCTGGATTCGACGACGATATCGACGAGCAAATACTTTCCTTTAAAGCCGTATTTATGCCTGTAGTTAATGGTAATTATACAGTAGTAAAAATAAATCTGAAACGTAAACGTATAGAAATCATATAACTGTCACTACCTGTGCTCGCGAAACATCTGCAGGTGAACGTTTGGTTTATATTTCATTTGTGCATTTTGCATACGTGCATACGTGATTGGAAATTTTAAGTAGAATGAGTTCACAGTTTCTTTTCCTTTCTTTTTGCCTAAAATAAGTTTGCGTTAAAAGCTTATAATTAAGTCTATCTAGTCGCTACAAAAAGGGAATAATTCCATCTGCCTTTGTCCTCTCTACTTATAATTAAATTGATAAATAGAAACGTTTCACGATACATCTTTTTT
This sequence comes from Oryctes rhinoceros, assembly GCA_020654165.1. Classification (NCBI taxonomy): domain Eukaryota; kingdom Metazoa; phylum Arthropoda; class Insecta; order Coleoptera; family Scarabaeidae; genus Oryctes; species Oryctes rhinoceros. The sequence goes on from JAIOKQ010000001.1 coordinate 3,196,337, forward strand.
TACTGTCGTTTGAACATACAGTGGAAGGTCGCCTAACGAACATAATTTTTTTCAGTCTTACTCGTAACGCGAAACATTTGTTAAGCGCGGACATAACAGCGCGAATTGTCTTGATCTTTTCTTCTATTGCGAAATTAACTTTGTTTATGGTACACACCTAATTCATTTTGACTAGAGCTATCTGGAGGTATTCGTTTTTGCCGACGCTTCAAAATTTGGTGCAAATGCAACACAGCGTTATCAAAATTAAATTTACAGCGTATCTAGCGCCGTATTAAGGTGACGCTTTTCAATATTCGACGCAATCGTCTCCCACGTTTTCAGCATTTCTCTTAATGCATCATCGTCGTTGGTTGCTCCTCCTCCGATTCCTTGTATCCTCCGCAAGACCATCGATATCTTTGGTAACCGGTCATATAATCATGCATTTTTATACGTGATTGGAAATTTTAAGTAGAATGAGTTCACAGTTTCTTTTCCTTTCTTTTTGCCTAAAATAAGTTTGCGTTAAAAGCTTATAATTAAGTCTATCTAGTCGCTACAAAAAGGGAATAATTCCATCTGCCTTTGTCCTCTCTACTTATAATTAAATTGATAAATAGAAACGTTTCACGATACATCTTTTTTTTTACTGTCGTTTGAACATACAGTGGAAGGTCGCCTGACGAACATATTTTTGTTCAGTCTTACTCGTAACGCGAAACATTTGTTAAGCGCGGACATAACAGCGCGAATTGCCTTAATCTTTTCTTCTATTGCGAAATTAACTTTGTTTATGGTACACACCTAATTCATTTTGACTAGAGCTATCTGGAGGTATTCGTTTTTGCCGACGCTTCAAAATTTGGTGCAAATGCAACACAGCGTTATCAAAATTAAATTTACAGCGTATCTAGCGCCGTATTAAGGTGACGCTTTTCAATATTCGACGCAATCGTCTCCCACGTTTTCAGCATTTCTCTTAATGCATCATCGTTGTTGGTTCCTCCTCCTCTGATTCCTTGTATCCTCCGCAACTTCTTGTTGTAAAAGACAATGCCCCGCAAGACCATCGATATCTTTGGTAACCGGTCATATAATCATGGTCAAAGACACAATTTCGCGGACTACGGGCTTCACAGGTGTGTCTCAAGCCTGAATCTCAAAGACATATTTAACAATGCTTTCCGGCCAAAGTGTTCCAAGCGGAAATGAGGTTGAGGATTGGTAACTCCTACCGACGTCTTTTCGATCATGCAACAAAGTGATATTTCCAAGCAACGTTCAGAGGGTGCTTCGGCGTAAAGCCTCTTCAAGTTAACCCTATTGGTCCGTATGTTAAAGTGAAGAAGTTGAGAGGCAGAAACCGGACTTTGAGCGTTGTTCGTAACTAACAAGACATAGAGTGGCAGATTCATAAATACTTTTTCACAGAAGGACCAAGCACTTTAATTAATTCATTTAGTGAGAAGGACACGTGCCATTTAAACATCCTTGTTGGATCTCTACATCACATTTAGCTTGCTCTTTTGCACTTTATACTTCTTGAATGCTGAATCGCGGGGTTTCGGAATGGTAAACAAAAAAAAGGTCCAATCTTCAAATCGCTGCTTGCATTGGCACTGAAGATTGCAGATTGTTAAAAAGTCATAGTTATACGTTATGTACGATTAATTTGTTAATACTGTAATGTACTTAATTGCAGTAGGACTGCAATATTTTTGAGTGTTTAATGTGAAATGAATATTAAAAACAAGTACCCTCATTCGATAGTGAGAGGCGAAGGGGTCACTTTAAATTAGCACGTCGATGGAAGAAACACTTACTATGTCCACGTCACTGTTCCTGATAAGTAACCTTAAAAGATAATTTAGTTAGTCTTGTTACAGGTTTTTCCACCAAAAGTCCTCTTAAATAATGTTTTAATAGTATTTAGATAGAAACAATACGATTGGGACCGGATTACTGGAAAAAGAGGATATATATAGTTTATGATTTTATTAGCCTCAGACTTCTAAATAACTTGTAAAGCCTACTACTAATGCTGGAATTTCCTCTAGTAGGTAACCAAGGATGTGCTTTAAGGACGACATTTTCTTTTATACCTGCGAGGTTCCTTTAGCTCTTCGAGTTCGAAAACAAAATTAATTCTGCATCAACTGTTGTATTGTCGTATTTCGGCACGAAATAAAATAAAGTAAAAATACATGTAACAGTAACAATATTTTTACCAGAAAGAAGGATACGACCTAGTGTTGCACCTCATATCCACAGCCTTACAACTTGTGCCACAAGAAAAGTAAAACTTTACGGTGCAATAAGGAAGATGTTGTTCATTTGAAAATGGCCCCCGCTCACTGAAGATGCGCTGTATATATTGTAGTATAAAAGCTATGTAGTTAGCATATTATTTGTGTTAAGTTTGTTTTCTGTATTTTATATTTACATAGGTTGTACCTTTTACGTGACGTACTTTTAAGCATTTATGGGAGAGATGCCACTATTATCTATTTCATTGGTACATTAACTTGTTCAAAAGTTTGCGCAACGAAGAACCTATATCTGGGCTTTTCTATTTAAGATTCGAAGCTCTCTTTCATTGTCATCAACTGGGAGATGGGATGGGATATCACTGAAGAGAAACTAATTGTTTTCAGGGTTTTCCTTTTTGGTTCGACGAGTAGTTTTTGAGCTACTACGTTGTCTCAAGATAAAAAAAGCTCATCCTGTATAGTTAAAATAATAACATGGTATATGTCACGGCAGCACTTTATGTTAAGTTTCTGTTAGAATGTGTTATAATTATAAATATAAGTTTTCAAAATAACAAGAATTTGCTGTCCCAAAACGTTGCTCTGTACAACTTCATACTTTAACTAAAATTGAAGGTATCGCAATATGATATATTGAGAAAAATAAATCACCTACGCGCAAGGATTATTCATTTGTAAGATGTTAGGTTTCTTCTTTTAAAGACGACAGTTAACCCTTTCGCTGCGGAGATATTTCAGGCGCTAATTAGCATATACGATAGCGTCTACGAATATATTCGCCTAGATCAGCAAAGAGATTAATTGGGTAAAGATCTATTCATACTAGCCTGAAGATGTTGATTATACGTACGTATAATGGACAGTTTAAAAGATATTAATTTACATACGAAGCTATTGAACACGCTAAAAATTATTTGTTCGCCATGTTCGCCAATGATATCGGAATATAAGTATGTAGTCTCATTGCAACTTTGGTAAAGAAAAGGAGTTGTATTTGACAAAAATATAGATGATATGAATATTAGTATAATATATGTCTTTGATATCGGCAACGTGATTTAATTTTCGCGGAGCATTTTTCCCGCCTATAAATGAACAAAGTTCTATGAAACCTTATAGCCGTTTGATTCACACCTAACCAAAAAGGCAGCAATTATACTTGTATAATGTATTAGACTATTTGGCTAACTATCTCGTATTTTAAGATTTCCTATATTTCCAAAGCAATTAACACACATTCAAATAAGTCACACCGGCAATCATAGCTGCGTATGTAAAAAGAAGACATCTAATTCATCACGTAGTACGTAGGCCACCGCCGCACGCAGGCAAAATTTCTGGACATTGTTGCCAAAATCTCAAAAGAAGAATCCTTTAATTGCTTTTGTCAATTAAGCCTAATTGATTCTATTATTGCCTGGGTGTTAAGCTCAGACTGCTCTCTTTAATTAGAAACCAATCGCTTTCACAAAACATGAATCTAAAGTTTAAAAAGTATTTCAGTTTTTAAAGTATTTCTAACATATATTCGTTGCTCTTATACTTATCTAAACAATTTTGGCATTAATTGTTTAAATTAGTCGATATGGAATATTGCAAGTAAGTACGTCACTTTATATTCAACACATATTGTTTACGCGGTATTCTTACAACTAAATAATTGTACTAGAGTTAACTCTTCTAAACAAAAAATGGTCTATCAAGCGAAATCAAATGATATTGTTTATATTCTAATCTTAAACTAAATAGAACGAGCGAGTCTAACGACTACTAGGACTAAGACGAATTAACATTTAATCTTATAACGATATTGGTATGTGACAACCATAAAAAGTAAGTCATTTTCATCTAATAACAAAGTTGGGGTTGCCATGGAAGTACGGTTATGGTCGAGTACGAAAAAGATTTTCAAATACCAATATTTCCGACGTTAACATTTTCTGACTTCTTTAGTACCTAAGCAGTTAATAATAGATGATTCCAGTTCTACCAAAGAAAATGTTTTGTATTAGAACCTTCGACTATAAAATTAATATAAGTTTCAGCACCTTTGTTACATATTCTTTTATTAACAGTGTATGCGTAAAGATGTTACTAAGTGTTGTAGATAAAAACAAAAAAATGTACTCTTATAAGCGGAAATATGTATACGATTTCGTGAAATCTTGCGTCTGTTCGCCGTAAAATGACTTGTAAAGATTAAACTTTCTGGTAACGGAATCTACCCTACCTACTTTGTAAAATTAAAAAAAAATGTTGCCCAAAAACATGTAACTTCATTTACGGCGTTTATCAAGTAGATCCTTATTCTAAACATATCCGAATGCAATTTACGTCAAGTGAAAGAAAAAGAAAAAATTCCCTTAGTTGAAGAATTTTATAGCAAATATAAGAATAAAGTTGATGAAACCGTTTTATTTATTACATATAATACTATAAACAACAAAATTACAAAAATTACAAAATAAGCAAGAAAAGCTCAATAAATACCTAAATTCTGATACAATAACAGGAAGCATCACGGTTGCAATTTGCAAAGATGCTAGTTAGATCTCAGATTATCTAAGTGACTAACCCAGCAACCAGAACTATTCAGTATCTAAGAAAGAACGGGGTTGCTAAAGTTTTTGCAGGAATTTTAAATTGATTTATCACAGGATCAATCGATCCTGCTATACCAGTTAAATCTTGTAAAAAATTGACATAGTCAGAATTATTCTAATAAAGGAAGTAAGGTAACGTCGACATTTACTAGTGACTACCCGCAATATTTGAGTGAAAATTACATCGGAGCTAGGATATCTTAAGTAAACACGCATTTGTACGATTGTATCGAAAGAATTGGTAGGTCACAGATACTGTTCTATTGTATCCACTGCTTTTGTTGTAATTTGTTTAAAAATAATTTTTGGGCGTTTTGTAGTGCACAAGAAAAATAAAATATAATAAACACTAAAAAAATTAAAGGAATCAAATAATAAAGCTATATTATTACTTGACTTAAATAATTTCATATTAGCAAGTTTAAATTTTACGGTTAATGTCTTCTTTTCTTTTCATTTAATAAGAGTAGAATTATGGAACATTCGTAACCATTACCTACTAGCAGATAAGGTTAATGATGAGTTATAATACATTTAGTTTTAACATTAGATTTAATAACAAAATTTTAATTAAAGTAACTTTCAAGGAGCGGCGAAAATGATAAAATTTAATTTGCCATTTCAAAACTCTAATTCTGAGTTGTTCGATTAGACTCTCCCCCCAAAAACAGAACTTATGCTGTTGCAAACACTATCTATTGAATTTTAATGGATCTCTCCACGAGAAAATTATTGACCTATACTGTTCAACTATAGTCATACCAACGGTCAGAGATTCGTAGTAATCTGCAAGCTTATTCTCCAGCAACAGCCAGTAGATACGTTAATTAGCATGCGAAAGCTTGCATATCATAAACGATTTGCTCAAATAGTAAACCGTTTTTCGATATACGCGTCTGTCTAATAAACGTTCGCATGTGTAATATATGTATATAGCAATGAAGACGGCCTTCGATATTTCGCACATTAGCGACGAAATTCTATACAGCTTGTAGACTCCCGACACTATCTCAAATAATCGCAAGAACCGCTAACTATATTAAACGACATGTGTTAATTTAGCTTATTGAATGTACAATCGCGTAAATTTATTTTAATACGATACTATTGATCCCGGATTATTTACTTTGAGATAAAAGTAATTATTTAGAAAAGCCATGGTGTGCTTGATACGGATGTGAACACCTAACACAATAAGCAATGAAAGTAAAATAGGTATGTACCTATTGAAAGTTGGATTTTTAAAGAAATTCACTGTGAGGTGTGTGCTATGTGCATTACAAGGACTTCTTAATGATCTAGGTAGATGGACACGTAATTTTCTAAAATTCACGTAACAAAAGAGGTAATTAAAACAAGTTATTAATTTATTTCGTTTCTAATATTTCACGGAAAATTTGCGCGATCAAAAGAGCATATTCGTCAATAGCGGTCTTCTTGAAAAAAAAATATTTTAAAGGTTTCTGAACATTTCTTAAAGGAAGAATTTTGAAACAACGATAATACATTGGGATGAAGATGGGCTCAACTTGCCTTTCGGATACCATGAAGCTTAGGAACCTCTAAAGCATTACTTATTAATCTTTTAGGTAGCGTTTACTCCTTTTATCTCACAAGCAGCAGCGCTTAAGGTTCTTACAATATTTGATTGCAAAATCCATGGCATTTCCTTAGTATTACTTTGTAGGCTTGTGGGTGTAACCGAAAAGGTTTTTTCTTGCATGATCCAAACCCAAAAGTGCGTTAGAGGTGATTCAATTTGCTAAGTCCTTCCAACAAAGTTAATTTGTTGAGACACCTAACATTTCACATACTAAGTTATTATCAAGACAAAACTAAAAGTTTTCTGTTCTTACAGCATTTGAGAAGGTAACATGGGATCTGGGCATATCTAACTTAAAATATACGATGTGCTTCAAGATTTCATCGCCGTATAAAAATAATAATAAATATAAGTGATGTTGAATGAATATGTAATTTTAAAGTCGGACAAATATGACTTACTGCTTTGGGTGTCGATCGAACAAGAATCATTCAGCGGATGCGGGTTCATCACTAAACTAGGCTGCACCAAACCACGATGGTGCAACGGTAGTTGGTGCATGGCCAACCCACCTTGCTCTGACATCACCATACGAACAGGCTCGTTTGTAAACCGTTCACCAAAAACTAATACAACCTTCGGCCAACAAGCAACGTACAGATATCATTCACCAAAAAAGAAAATCCAAAAATAAAAGGGAACAAAACTTCGCGATATGTGTACCTATAGAGTCACCCTGTATAATTCACTACGTACTCGTGTGCGATTGATACCGATGATATATGTGCACGCGAGGCAAGTTCTGAGAAATATATCCTTTTATGTATCCACTGCGTGTCATTCGACAAAAGTTTTTCCTTGGTTCCCCCCGAAAAAAAATCGAGATAATAACAGCAATTATGCGGCCCACCAAATTCGATAGCAAGTTTTTTGGGGCACGTTCGACAAAACACACCCACTGATCACCGCCGTCCACGATCAACTGATAGCGTACAGGAAAACTCGGCTAAACTCGGCTCTCAGAGATATTTTTTGTTTTTACTCCCACCAAACGCGACCACGCCTACGGTTAATGTAAGGAACGCATTGCGATTGGTCTGTACGGACGATTCTGGCGTAGCGAGGCGCACAAAATGGTCGGCAGGTAATCAATAATAACGTTGGCCCCCCACTACACGCCAGTGTCAAAATTACCTTCTTTCTTTGTCGCTCTATATGTAAATTCGACCTTTAAAGTTCCACATGACTAGTCGCTACCGTGTTTTCTTCTCTCTTCTTATTCATTTCTGTAGTCTTTTTATTTAATTTCGATTTTTTCGATGTTATTTGCTGAGTTTTTTGCCTTTTTTTCCTTCCTTCCTTTTTCGTTATACCTACCTGTTTCAAAATGGAATTCGCTTCGCTGGTATAAGCTTTGCAATTTGTTGAGTTAGGTTTTAAATGAAATGGAACACCAAACACCAACCTAACAATCTGCGCTTTGGAAAAGAAATGTTTTTCCACGCCGCTGTTTTACCCATTGCTTGGTTGAAATTGGAAATTTTATATTATTCAACATTTTTTATTAATTAACCTCGTGTAAAATGAAGTTACCTAAGTCTGCAAGAAGTTACCTTGCAGAATTTCTTAACTTCATTTCAATTAATTACCGTTTTTATATGAATAGATTTTGTAATCTCTTAAAAGGAGCCCGACCTGTACCTTGCTACGCATTCACTATTTATTTCTATTTTTCGTCAAGACTTTTTTGAACTGTTGCCTGTTACATTGGCGACTAACTGAATTTATGATATTGTGTTAGTAATTACAAGACCTGAAGGTGTAAGTATAATAAATAGGTGAAATAAACTGTTCACGCCCAATTTGTGTTAAATCGTTCTATTCGTGAAAAACACTCAAAAGTTTTTTTTGCAGCATTTTCGCGTGTGAAAAATGGTAAAAATTATTTTTCTCAGATGTTACATAGTGTTCATTTTAATACGCGCTAGTGTTAACTTTAGCACTTTGACTCAACCATTGTATTAAGATGATGTACTGGCTGTAACATTGATGCTTTAAGTGTCCATTATATCTGTATATTAAGTGTGAATATGATGGTTTTTAGTGTAAACATGAAAAGGCGTTTTCAGGTAAAAAAATAGATAAATTTAGCTTTTTGCTATATATTTTTATTGGAACACACTATGGACGATATTGCAAGTGTACCATCTTACACGTAGCTTCCATATACCTACCTTATCGCAAATTAAGAAAGATCCCGCATAAATAAGCTATCCAAAAAGAGCTTTTATAAAATTCAGTTCTGCTTGATGTTAAAATATAATCAACTATTGTTACTTGCAGCGTATACCAAACGATGATACGTGAAGCTAATTACAAAAATGAGGTGTTACTTAATTTTTATCCCATCAGTCCTTTTCGCACGGAACCAATGCCGTTACTTACATCGAGAAAATTGTTTGCATGAATTCAATCCCAAAGAATGGATACGGTTTTTGCTTTGAATTAACTTAAAACTCGATTGAATTAACCCATGATTGCACTTGATTCAATGTTACCTTTTGTGTTCATGTTTATTCATGTGTTGAATAGCAACACCATTTTATTTTTGATCCAAAACTAATTTGATATTAATACTATGTTAGTTTCATCAAATATAATGTTTATAAAGTTTGTGTTTGTGTCCAGTGGAAAGGAATCTTTTGCGTGCACATCGGCCCGGTTAGTTTCCAAATTTAACGTGTACATTTTTGAGGCATATTACACACTAATGATAGCAAGGACTGGGGCGTAGTATTGTAAACAACACATAAGTATCGGCACCTCCGTACCACATAAATTTAATTTGTTATATAGTAATATATAATAATTAGTCCGGGACGGCCGTTTCGAGGATGATGAGGACCGTTCGCGTCTTTGAAACGGCCGTAAAAAATAAACTTGTGTGGTGCGGAGGTGCCGATACTTAGATATGTGTTGTTTAAAATTAGTTATTTGAACATTAGTGTGGCTCTAAATATAGTGCTTCTTCAACTGGAAACAATGTTGACGCAACACACACATAATTTAATGTATTCAATCAATATGCCGGTTGCCTTGTTTATATATACCAGTAAAAAATGTGTTGAGTCCTAACGTCCTTTGCATTTATTGAACGCAACTTTTCTTTTTTAGCGCATTTTCAAAAGAGCGAATTAAATCGTGTAAAATTAACACTGGTTGAGTAAATACATAATGCCGCAGCGTGTAATCGAAGCACTACCTTTACGGTATTTAATGTGCAATGTACACAACACCGAAAGAAATGGAAGCAAACTTAAGCCTTTATCTTACGAAAAAATTTATTTATTTGTAATTGTGCGAATACGTAGATCGTCGTCGAAAATTTCTTGAAATTGTAAAAAATTCCAGAATTTTAAAAGCGCGTTAAACCGAGAATATCAAAATGTTTCCTATTGCATAAAATGTCGTGCCTTGACGCAAGAATATCAATTGTTTATTACTGTACGGATTAACACGTACATATTCCTGTGGTGTTAGTTATTAATTTTAAACAATCCTTACTAATACACTGTATACGTACACAGAGAAAAAAAATTGTTGCGAGAATTAATGCAATTGTAGCATTTTTGCTTGCAAATTACCAGACATATAGGGACGGTAACAACTAGTAAGTTGTTAGTGTATAAGATTGTACTAACTTAATGGCATAAAATTGTGTTGAATGTGGTTGTACTTTAAGGCTCTTTTTAAACAACCTTAACATACCGTCTTTACCCAATTTTGTTAAAATTTTCTCGCTAATGAATGTTGTCAAATTAAACTTTCATACTTACCGTTAAAGTAAGGTCTGCAAAGAGCGTGAAAAATTATCACAACCCTCTGTCAGCGATTTCAACAATAGAGATTCTAACGGCATTGTAATGAAAGCACGTATTCTTTTATTACATTGTCGTAAATTAATTAACAATCGTATTTTGTTCGAATACAATTCACATAATTCACTTGACTTTACTAAACAAGAAAATATGCATTTTAAAGAGAAGAATGTTGTTGGGATTCTTGTAATAATGTTTATGTACAGCTTACAATGGAATTGGCTTTTATAGACAATTTTATATGCACGAAATTATGTTATTTCCTCAACAGAGCGCTACCCATAGTTTTTACAATTGTACGTACTGTTGACACAAATTGTTGTAAAAAGTGGACAACACAACGTTGTTTGAAAATCTCGAACAATATTTTTTTCTGTGTATGTAAGGCAAGGATTGATTGGATGTAATATAAGATATAATAACAAATATATCAAATGGTTAGAAAAATAAGTACATATATGCATATATTCAAAGTAATTATTAAAACAAACAAACAGAATATGTCAGTCAAGGAGTATTAAATTTGAATAACATGGCAAATTTTGCAAAATTAACTATCAATTCTAGTTTTTAAAAATATATTGGTTTTAAGACTATTACGTCACGTTCCTCAAACGGTAACTTAATAACGCTTTATTATTTTAAGAAAAATGTATAAAGAACAAAGGAAACGCGGAAGTTTCCTTGTTGTTCTCTTATTTAAACATTACTTGCTGCTTTGTTGTTAGTATTTATCTACAATAAAGCTTCACAATATGGAGCTTTTATTTATTGAGTTGCAGTACAGGATATTGTTAGTTGTAATATGAAGGAATGTGAATAACTAACGAGTTCTCAAACCAGTTTGTTGCTTCATAAAATTTTGGAACTAATATTTGATCTTATTTGAAATAAAATGATGATCAAATCGCACAGCTAAAGTTTAAACTTGTTCCAGATTGATTTGTTGCGGAAATGTTATACCAGGTTTACGTAACCGAAGATGAAGCTAAACCAACATATTTCTTCCGACCGCAGTACCTATGGATATCAAACTGCCTCTTGTAGGGATGAAATTTAGATTTATTTTTTAATTTATAGATAAATTAAAGCAAGGCTTTATTGTGGTAGCAGTATTCAGCAATAAATGTCGTCGGTAAGTAAAATTACAGAATTATATCACACATTAAAATTCACTCTTTTATCGGGGAATTTCACGTTTAAGGAACGGACAATTAGATCGCACCGTAATTCCTCTCTTCAATGTATTTTTGTACCTGTACGAGCGCCGATGTCGAGATAGCGGTATATTTGCCATGTCGTCTGATCTAAGAACAAGAACGAACGGGCATGCAAGAGTTTCAAGTTACTATAAGATTAACGAAATGATGAACTTGAAGTTGTAGATTTTCATGTATTTGTGTACAAGAAAGCTGCGCATATATTCTGAACCTTCTATACGAGCTTTTTGTTTGAGGTAAAGAGAATTTTGTGCAGCAGTTTTTTCTTTGTTCACCATCTTAGAAATAGGTAAGACAGCTAATTTTACAATTTGGAGAGTTTCTAAAATAATCTTAGGATTCTTTTGCTTTTTTAGGTCTCACATTCAGGTTTTACACATGGAGTTGATCGCTTGTTAAATCAGCAGAAAAATTTGTTATTAACATTTTTTTGTTTGGATGAACAACAATATTAGTCGGTCTAACAATCTTAATTCAGTTACGGCAACATAGAGTTAATGCCGGAAGAATTGCTAGTGGACATTTTTCTGTTGTTGTTTTATCAGAGTATATGCATTCAATCAAAAAGAAAAAAATCAAGGCAATGCATTTTATCAATAGAATAATAAAAGCGAGACTACTGGTTAACGTTACAAAAATCTTCTGGAACTGGAATAGCCAGCCTTCCTTCATTCAAAAGTAGGCATTATATACCTTCTCCTTCTTACTGTTTACATAAAACACATATTAACCGACGTAAGCCACTAGCGGTGGGAAAAAATATTATTGTTTGTACCAACATGCTTACGATTGGCTAGATGTACCAGTTTATATGCATATAGTAACTACATTGAAATCACTTTTTTGTTAAGTTAAGAATTGTCTTCCCATCCTACGTTATATGTTTTGGCGACCAAAAACGTTGTTGCGACCTATTGTAAATTGTTAAACTCTGCTAACAAAAACAATTTAATGAAAAGGTTTTAGCCGGTTCACGGAGCCACAGTTCCCTGGGTATGTATACATGATGGTATATTGTGTTTATAGAGCATGTAATAGTAATAATAAACTAAATTTATCTAACCCGGCCATTAAGTTTCAATTTTTAAATGCATTTTTCACGTTTTGAAATATTATATTTTTCATAAGCGTCTGTAAATGAATTTTTACGTAGCCGAATGTACAAGCCGTTACGACTGTCAAACGTTATTTATATAGCATCCGTATAGCAACGCCCAAATAAGGCCATGAAGTTGAATTTGTTTGTATGTTTCATATTAAGTGATGTTAGATAACATTTTGTACTTAATACGTTACGAAAGGACTAATTTAATTGATTCGTCCAATTTGCAAAATTTAATGTAATTTATTATGCCTTTCATTCGTTTACAGGGACGGTCAACTTTTTAATAAAGAGTTTAAGAATATACATTGTTTGGACGAAATAGAAGTACTGTTGTTGTTATGTTGGGTTTGAGAATTCGATTTGTTTGAGGTCGATATCTTGTTTGAAGAAGAATCATCATTATGATTAGGCTTTTGCTCGTTAAAATTAGAAGATGCACTTACAGACGAATTGGTTTTAGATATGCCTATTCCCTGCTTGCACTCATCAAGATTATCGAATTGAACCAGAAGTTCACAAAGTCTAATTGCGATCTTTTGCTTTTTTATCAATATTACAATTTCAAAATCTTGATACTAAATACTTAATACTTGATGAAATATTTTTATTTTGAGGTACCCTTTCTTACTTTGGGCATTTTCTTTCAATATTTGCCGAGAGGCAAAGATGCGAATTCATTCTGAATTAATTTTTAGTAATGCTAAACCAGACAAGTGCATCATGATCTTGTCTTAATTAACTCGAACTTAACTTTAACAACTCGAGTAGATTTGAATTGGAAGAAACCATGCGCTTTGTAACCTTTAAGATCTGTACAGGATTGATATCCTTACTGTTAAGCCTTGGCTTCTTTTAATTTGAAATTTATTAATGAATTGTCTGCAAAGAGTCGCACAGACATTATATCTATCTGACGCTTTCTCTAACCATTACGCGTGACTAAAACTTCGAAATACAAATAAAATTCTTGCGATAAACACCTTGGAATTGAAAGTACAACCAACACGAGTTACTTCAATCACAACTAGACTCGAATTCAGAAATTAAATTTATCGTCGCCTCAGCGCATTACTTTTTCGCGATAGCGATTGTTTCGGTCACAGCAAATTTTGCAACTCTTACTTTCCCAAAGTGTTGTTTCTTTTATTGTTTCAGAAGTACAATAATGAAACATGATGCGGTAACGCAACTGAAGCGCTGATTTTGCGCTACTCTGTGACATTTTTTTACGATATTACAATGATATCGCTTAAAATAATACTGAAGATAGTTGTACGGTAATTTTGCATTAAATTTGATATTTTATGAAGCCGGGAAAATAAACAGAAGAGAAGTTATTATATCGTCTCACCACTACCGCTCTTGGCTGGATTGCGAAAGTAATAGGATGCAAAAAGAACTTCCACTTCTTAAACCGAGTTCAGTGGCGCTGAATACAATTAATGTGAATAATGAATACAATTAAACACAGCGTTACTTACTGCTCTTTATGTGATGTTAATCGTTCTCCTGTGGGTTTTTTTAGATTTTGATACATTTTATGCCTTGTTGCTGTGCTGTATCAATCGAAGCTATAGATGGCGCTATTTCAGCAATTAAACTACAAACAGGATGTGTTATTTATTGGCCGGTGTTATCTGAAATGCATACTCCGTAAACCGGAGCTACTTGAATATCGCGCGGTAATTTGAACATGTAGAACAGCTGATTTTTTTTCTGTATTACTTATTTTTCTGTGAGCTACACAGTTCCTTTCATTATAGCCGTTGAACCGATATGACCAGGAAGAATCAGTGATCTCTGGAGATCAACTTTAAAGAAGAAGAAATGAAATAAACCAGCTTTACGTTACTGGTAAACAATATCAACTTACATCTAAAGGTAAAACACTTGCACATGTATTAAGTGCAATCAACTAACACTTTCGTTAGCTACAAGGATAAAATTATATGGAAATAGTGATAGACTATTAGGTCTAGGCTATTAGGTTCAAAGTGCCTTCCCATATTACTTCTACGGAAGGTCCGTGAAGAGCACATTAAACCTGTTGGTTGTCCGATCGTTCTTTTGTAAAGTTGAAGAGACCACCATTGCGGAGTCGCTTGGTGTAATGGCGAAGAGGTAATTCGATGGACATACGAGACGTTATTATCTTGATAAGAATACCTAGATGAACAAGATAACATTCTGGATTTAAATTTCCTTATCCCTTTAATGTAGTGCATCCAACATAAAGTGTTCCAGGACGCTGACGATTCTGGAGCCAAAAAGATAGTAGTTCCTAGGAATGCCAAGAAAGAATACAAGAACGCTCTCAACGACCATTGGCATGTATTATATAGAACTTATACGATAACTTAAGCGGTCTAGTGGGTGCAGAATATATCAGCAGTGCAAGTGAGTTGTTCAATATAAACTTATTCGAGACAATGCTTCTTTTAATGTTGTTGAATAGTTTGGAGGTTGTTGCTTTCTTTAAGAATTTTAGGTTTCTGGATTGAAACCGCAATTGAGACCATCGATGTTTCGCTTTCATTGACTCATGGAGCTACTTCTGAGCGGCTGCAGGGACATCGCTGTTGTGAGAAGAATGATTGCAGTCGTTCGAAGCCGGGTTTTTATAAGACTGGGTAGGAGGCAAGAGAAGAACAAAGGATCCGAGTGTGCGAGAGCGTTTTGTCTTATATTGACGGTAATAAGTCGGAAATTTTTGACGGGGTTTACAATCTTTTTTTGATATTATGTCCTTGGAATAGTTTGCCTATTTTATCGGTAGCACAGAATGTAGCGTAGGAAGGCAGTGCTCACCGTAAGATCTTGACTAGAAGAGCTAGGTTATCCGGGAGTAGGATGATAATGTATCGTTTTCTCGATCTCTTTTGATGAAATTGTTTTCGACGAGGTAGTCGGTCGGATGTCTCAATTCTTGGGTGAGAGCGTCAGGTTGAGAAATGGAAAAGATCCCTATGATAGTGAGTAAGAGCGTTCAGATAATGGTCTGTATGGACCGGCTTTGGATGTACCATATATCCTACGTCGGCCTTGGGGTGGAGAGATACGAGAACATCTAGAAATGGGAGTCGTCCATTTGATTCAATCTCTATATTAAAATATATGTCCGGATGTTCAGCGTTTAGATAAGTCAGAAATTCGAGTAGGGATTCCCGGCGATGCGGCAAGATGACGAAGGAGTCATCCATGTATCTCAACCAATATTTCGTTTTTAAATGCCAGGCTGATGGCATTTGCTGTTCTAACGCTCCTATGGAAGTTCACAAACAATCGTGATGGTTGATGTCGTGACGGTTCCGATGGATTTATCGGTAGCTCGTCTCTTATTTCGAGGTTCAAGGAACCACATAACTAAACAGTCCAAACGATGTGCCCGACCAGTAGCGTCGATGCGAGAGCAGAGTGGGGTAAACTCCGCTCTCGCATAAGTAGTAAAAATAAACGATGCATTTAGTTGCCGTTCTAACGTGTTAAAGTATACGTTGAAAATGTTGCGAGGTCGTAAAAATAATGCGTCAAATCGGTTGTCTGCTACCGTAGTAAATAAATTTATACATCGGTTTCCCGATTTAATATATGACGGTAAGGCAGTGAAATGTTTAGTTTGTGGAACAACTTTATTATCTTGGAAAGCGAGTCAGTGTCAAAGACATATAAATAGTGACAAACATAAATTGAAAAAGATTAGACGCAAATCATATAATGAATTTGTGGTTGATTTAACGATGATGCTAATTGCGACCAATATAGCAATACATAAAGTCCAACACCCAATGTTTCGCCAGTTTTGGAATAAATACAATCCTACGTGGAAATTACCATCTAAAAATACGCTACACAATTACGTACCATCAGTGCGTGAAAGAATTGTAAATTTTACGAAAAAAACGGTGAAAAATAAATACCTTTGGTTGACAATGGACGAAACTACAGATATTAAAAAACAGTCCATCCTATCCATTGTCGTAAGGACGCTGACCCCACAAGGATCTTCTGACCCTTATTTACTAGCCCGTAAACGAATGCAAGATTGTACTGCCACGGCGATACGTAGTGTATTAATAGAAACACTACACAAATTTGAAATTTTACCGGAGCAACTGTTAATGTTAGTTACCGATGCTGCCGCGGTTATGTGTTCCACAGCAAAATTACTCAAAACGATTCAACCAAACCTGCTGCACGTCACATCTTTGCTTCACGCTTTACACCTTGTAACAAACATTATACGTACAAGTTATCCTGATGTGGATGAACTAATAGGACAAACGAAAGCGGTTTTTCTTAAATCTCCGAAACGTATTCGCCTATTTCATTCGCAGTGTCCTGACATACCCGAGCCGCCGCAACCAATTCTTATACGATGGGGTACGTGGTTAGAAGCAGCATTCTATTGTTATAAACATTTTGAAAAAATTAAATCAGTAGTTTTACAACTAGACGGCAAAGAAGCGGCTGCAATAAGGCTCAGTCAGGTTCAATTTAAAAATCCTCAAGTTGCAGCAAATTTAAAAATTATTTACGACAGTTACGTTCCAATAGTGGATGCAATAAAAAAGTTAGAGAACAGTGCGCTGTCCTTATCGGACTCATTAGCAATTATTGACCACGTAGAATTAGCGCTGCATATCCATGATGATGAAAAAAGTGTTTGTGTTCGTGAAAAATTTAATAGTGTATTAGATAAAAATGTAGATTTTACAAAATTACGGCAACTTTTTACCAATACTGAAGATACGTTGTACAGATACAAAGAGCACTTTAACTATGCAAATATAACATCTCTCAACGTCGAACAATCCTTTTCAGCATATAAGCATTTATTTACGTCGCTACGTACGAGCCTTTCCGAGACTAATACAGAAACATATATGATGGTGCAATTACTTCATCGCGCACATCCGGATATTTCTGCAACAATGTAAACATGTTAGGTAAGTTATTTATGTTTTTTCTTAACGTTTTGTAAAGTGATTCAATATATTTATTTTTAAATAAGCGCACTGTTATTCTGGTAAACTCTCCACGCAACGCCAATGCTCGGGCACATCGTTTGGACTCTTTACACATAACTATCAGTTATAATGTGAAAATGAAAAAAGTGGACACTCGCGAAATGAAAACACCTTCCTTACCTAGCGCTTCATACGTTTATTAAAAACTATAGATTTATGGTGAAGGTTTATCTGACATAGATTACTTCTTTGAATATTGTATATACAGAGAACTTTATTTTGAAAACCTAATCTAATTCTTATATACAAGTGTCCCCACTACTCGCCATCATTATAGTAGGCAAGAAATGTAGGTATGTCTGTTCGTTACCGAAATTACCTGAAGTTTAACTGCCCTTGGAAATACCAGATTAAAGAACGGACAATGTATTTCTATTGATAGTTGCAGCAAGTGCTCAAACAATTCAGCTAATTTCGGTTTACAATTTACCTGCTTGCTTAATCGGTTTATGACAATATGCCATAAATTCCGGAAAACCAGAAATAAAACTTAAGCCTAAGCGGATATCAACAATCAAACGGAAATAACGTGTTTACCTATTTCAAATACAATCCTATAAATGACTAAGCGCTAAAATAATCCGAACATCTCACTTTCCAGCAAATTCCAGATGTTGCGGTATTTGTCCCCATGAAAACGTAGTGGAAAGAGATTTTGGACACGTGAGAACGGAAAGTTAACACTCGGTTCACTCCTAAATAACTGTTTCCTTTAATCCTAGGCAAATCATAGAATGATAGTGTTCCCCAAGATCTGATTTTAGGCTTGAAACAATGGATCTGCGTCCTCTCAATTGTATAAAGGTGGTAAAGATTCATGATTGACTGAATGAAAACGGCGCGAAAGTTGGGAGAAAAATCGATACTAATTCGGGAGAATTGTTACAGGAACATAAGGCAAAGTCGTGAGAAGCAGAAACGAAAATTGGCTAAGAAAGTAAATCCTGGCATTAACACATCTGCCGCGATCCATCGAGAGAACAGACTTTCGCGTCGAAAATACAGAACTGGAAACTCGTTTTTCCTCTCCGTACTGAACAAAATATACCTTCTACTTCCTTCCTCAAAAATATCGTGGAAAAGAGTAGTTTGCTAAATTCGCAAACAAAAACGAGTACATTCCTTTCTTTGCGGAATTTCTTAAATGATCATGTGTCGATTTTCAAGTCAGTGTAAGTGTAACGCAAGTCAGCGCAGACGTCCTTACCGTCCTCGTTACGAGAATTTAAACGATGAAGAGATTGTAAAAAAGACAAAAAAAGAGTTCGTTTGGTCAGAACAATAGTGTATTTAATTTTAAGAAAATTGTGATTCATGTATTGCGCAACAGTTGCGCATCTGTTTTAATTTCAAATGTATCTTTGTGTCCAATGTTCCTCAAGAAAATTGATACGATTTCAATAATGAAAAGTCTCTCCGTAGATCTGCTACTTATGGTGGGGTAGCATGTAAAGTAACGTAGCCTCAAGTAAGGGTCAATTTCAATATCCCATAAAAAATTTGTTTTGAATTCAATATATACACTTGCTAGTAATCGGTTGAGTTGGTTACAGTACACATTGTTCCATAATTATATCGTAATAACTTGGTCGAATATTCAAGTACTTTTACGGTATCAGATATGACAAGGCAACGTTATATTTAAGATTATTAACATGGTGATAAACATTATTAATTCACTTTTATTACATAGCCATTTTTTTGAGGTGCCACGCGTCGGTTTAAAAATGCAATAAATTGATTTGCCGTGTTTACAAGGTTATATTTACAGTTATTTACATATGGCACTGAACAATATTCTATGGCAACTCTATAAGTAAGAAAAACGTTTTGCAAGCATATAGTATGTAATAAATAATGTTGCGTACTATAAGCAATATTAACTGTTGCATGTTGAAACTTCCGGGCTTCTTTCATTCTAATGAAGAACTTACAAATTACAATTTTAAAAACTAAAGATTACATATTACAAAATAATTTTAGTAGTAATAGTGTGCTTTGAATAGCTATACTCGCGAAAATACTGCCAAGTACGGGAAACGTAATATCTTTCAATATAATGTGTTATACTTTCCGTTAAATTTATTAACAAAGAAGTATATCATTGGAAAAGTTTCTTGTTGTAAATGTTTATGTTAATACAACTGCCCGTTAATAACATTGGGCAACAAATTTCAAGTTTTGATTTTGCCATAAAATAATTTATACTAATTTCAATAGAAAACATACAAACATTTATTTTAATAAAAGGTAGAAGGTCAAGTTAGCTCGAGTTTTTTTATACTTCAATGAAAAGAATTTTTGGATTAGATCATAATTTAATGCATATTTCGAATTATTATAAATAGAAGTGTGAAGTGATACTGCTCCGTCTCTTATAAACAATATCTGCAGCATCTCTTCTTAACATCCAACGATAATCTGGTAACATAACAGGATTGATGTCTTGGTGGAAGCGCTCACAGCGTTCATCGGTAACGTCGCCCATATTTTCCGGACAAAAATTCAAGTGAGAATGTAGAATGTGCACATTAAGGGGCATATTACAGCCGGCAGCGTGAAATGCTCGTAACATATCCATTACTGAAGTTTTATAGTTGTCAGCTTTTTTGTTTCCCCAGAAATTCGTGGAAATTTCTACCATGGAGAGCCAAGCTGTTACTTCCTTCACTATTAATTTGGCTTCAAAGATTTCATCATTTACCATTTCTCGTATCTGAGGTCCAACAAAAATACCTTCTTTCAGTTTCACTTGTGTTAATTTTGGAAACTTTTCACGAAGGTATTTAAAACCTTCACTTTCGAGATATCAGTGCCTTTACAAAGTTTTTCATAAGCCCAAGTTTCACGTGGAGAGGTGGTATTGTGATCTTTTCTTTTTCTACTAGAGGCTGATGTTGTACATTATCTTTTCCTTGCATAAACTGTTGTCGTAGTGGCCACTGTTGCTTATGGTAATGTTTTTCCCAAAGACATAAAGAGCAACAGTATTTGGTGTAACCAGATTGCATACCCAAAATAATTGCAATTACTTTAAAATCTGCACAAATATTCCAGAAAAGTCTTTGTACTTTATCTTTTCTAATAGAATTTTCAGATTTTCGTAAGTTTCCTTCATAGAAATACGAAGCACGACCTATCGGAATAGAAGCATAATGGTTTCCATTATGCAACAAAACTGCTTTTAGGCTGGCCTTTGATGAGTTTATGAATAATCTCCAAGAACTAGACCAGATTACCGGCCATACTACAAAGGAATTTTCTCTGTAACGAGAGCTAAGCCAATGTTGCCGCTTTTCGAATCATTTTTACTGTATATATGTTGTTCAATTTTATCAGTCACCAACTTAGGGTAAAAGCCTTATTGGTCAGTGTTAGATTTTTTTGCACGTAAGCTCGTTCTGGTAAAAGTTGAAACAATGTGGTGTTAAATATACCATAATTTTTACATTAATACTTAATGGCATTAGCTATGGATTTAACAAATGTAAATACTGTACTTGCACTTGCATTTCTTATAATAGACTAACGTACTTTTTGTTTTTTTAAGATTTGTAAAAATTATAGAAGCAGTTAAAATGACAATAGCCTAATGTTGATCAACCCAATATTGGATTTACACTAATACAATAATTAAAAATTGCCAGCGTATATCCAGTACACCACATTGTAAAAATAAGTTGTAAAAAAGAACTATCAATAATTATCAAAAGAAACTTCAAGACGTGGTCACTTTAAAGTTTAGAGTTGCGATTGATATCGTTCATTGCGAACTATAAGAAATTGCGTGAAAAATTTTAATGTACACATGCAAATCACCGAATTGCCCATATCTATGGGCGAATTTACATCATTTAATTTATTAATTTAATTAATTAATTTAATAATTAAATGCTCATCTGAGCATTTAATTATCTTTTCCCGTTAGTAGATAATTCAAAAATAATGCCCTACAGGTAAAAGAAAGATATATAGCAGAATTTAAACTTTTATCAAGAATATAATCAAGTAGTGATATCGAAACGTGCATTTCTCTATTGATAAAACTGCTAAATCAACATATAGTCAACAATTTTAGACTAATACTAACCGCACACCTTTGATTGATGATATCTATACCATTTCAGTAGATTTGCTAATTTCTTTATGTTTGTAGTTGCTTAAAAGAGGATAAAGTGCAGGTAGTCTATAGTCCATTACAAAGCATATCTTTAAAATGCCACATAATAATTGATTAACTGTGATTGTTACAACACAAATCATAGTTAATGAATCGTATGGGCATCTTCAGAAGAGGGAAAGGTGTCAGGCGCGAAACTGACTCAGCGAGAAATAGTTGACCACGATAACTCATCCATACCAGAAGCGAAAATCAACTGCAAGCAGCGGTTGTTGCCTATCATATTTCGCTCTGTTGAAGAAGCTCCGTATGACTGTGGGCGAAACGTCGAGTTTTCGTTTAAATATGGGATGATCCGAACTAGGAACTCGTTTAGTTTTAACATTACCACAATAGTTTTCTTTCTTTTCTTCGTTATTTCTTTATTGTTTCAGAAATTTTTACCCAAACATAAATGATTCTGTCTATTCCGAAAAACAACTTTCGTCGACGGCATTATCCATACGACTAAATAGATTGAAATGTAAAATTAGAACGCTATTATTAAAGTATATAATTTTAGTCATAACAGTGGTATATCCACTCGGTATACTTTCAACAACTACGAATTTGTAATGTTGTAATGTTTTCTTCGACCAAAGACGTCATTGAAATCTCATTTTAATAGGACTTGGAGATCTTTAAATTCATGCTTTTATAAAAATGTGAGAAAATCTGTATGAGCAATTTATTAAGTTTTTTATTATAAAAAAATATATATTAGGCATGTTAGATGTATATCCTCCACTAGTAGATGCAAATGATAAATTACATGATTTTTAATGTCCAACATGAGCCTAATTTACACAACGAGTCTCGTAAATGTTATCACAATAAAGTTGCACCAACCTTTTTGCAGTTTTAATTCTTTGGAACGTACATTTATGCTACAGTCACCAGATAAATTTGTGTGACATGTACACCAATAACATTACAACATCTATATTGTGATTTACAAGAATATGTTTTTCAGTGTAAGAATATATTAAATATTATTATATTAAATAATACTATTTATATTGTTTATCTAGTTCCTTTACTAGAGTTTACTAGTAGTTCCTTTTACTTGTGAGGGGAAGCAATAATGTCATTTTCGCTCCAATTTTCCCCAGATCGAGTTTTATTTTAAACAACTTGTGCTGCGAGAATAATTATTCTTGTCGTATTAACCAATACAATTTATTTAACAATGTATAACAATGTTATACAATGTACTTAACATGACTGCACATATAGGATTTATTTAGTTTACTCGACGTAGTAATCGATGGATGGTAATTAGAGAAATAAGGGAAGAAATAAGGAAGAAACCTTTCGGCAACGACAATTAAAAGAAAAAAGTACAACTTTCAACATAAATTTTATTGTGGTGAACAATTTAAGATCAGATCCAGTCATAACATTCGGAGCTTCTAACCAACAATAATCTGCCAGTCGGGGATTTGGGATCATTGCAAGAAGGATGTGGATAAATTAGACTCGGCCTCGGGATTATAAGGATTTCAAGCTTTCGGCATTAAGGACGAATTTCAGATACAGAAAATTAAATATTTTGGCTAAAATTAAACATAAAATTCCATCTTTAAACTTTAATTTCTAAATTTCAAATTTCACAATTCAGTTGTCAGCAAGAGGCTACATTTTCTTTTAATGCAACAATCAAAATTTTTAAGGGCAAATATAATTGATGGAATTGACTAATAGAATTTTCTCAAATATTATTTGCAAAGTTATCAATTTTAAGGACAATTACTTATACACCGAAAATTTCTAATATCAGCGCGCTTAAATTTACTCAGTGCACTTTAAATTGCGTATTTTGCCGTTCCTAGAATAATTGAATACAACATTTGATTTTCGATAAGATAGAAGGCTAGGCAGTGATACGAATGTTATTTGAATAAAAGCGGATAATGTATGTGTACATATGTATGTATAATGCACATGTATGTAAGAGTTAAGTCAACTTGTATGCATCACATTTCCCGTTTGTGTTAACCAATCCTTCTAAGAAAATTACTATTATTTATGTTCATCCATGATTTCTACGATTTGGGAGATACAATGCTGCATCAAATTGACCAAAGACGCCGTAAATTGCAACACGAAGAAAGGGTGCAAATTTTTTAATAATTGGTCGATGCATCAAATTGTCAGGTGCATATCCGGTACTTCGTATAGTTTTTTTTTTTTTTTTTACATTAATATCTGGTGCATTTTTGGCGAGTTTTGTTTCACTTTTCACCGTTTCCTCTTGTTCTTTTCTTTAACATGATTTAAGTGTTTAATTACGCCTAGAGCGCAGTATTGTAGAAATTGCTGCCACTCGAGCGAATTCCGGGCCCGATTATTGGGCCTCGACGCTCACGTGTCACGC
Source organism: Oryctes rhinoceros (assembly GCA_020654165.1). Classification (NCBI taxonomy): domain Eukaryota; kingdom Metazoa; phylum Arthropoda; class Insecta; order Coleoptera; family Scarabaeidae; genus Oryctes; species Oryctes rhinoceros. Next base: position 3,220,501 of record JAIOKQ010000001.1, read on the forward strand.
TCACCTCATAGCATTAAGAGGCCACCTCGCCAGCGCAACACCAATTGATAAATCTATGATTAATTAATGAATGTCGCTCTGGGACCCTTCGAACTACTTATCATCAGGGCTTTCGGCTTGCAATCATCTTTTATTATCAGTTATGGCTCAGTACTTGGAGTAATGTAGATTGGGAGCGGACTGGAACGTAAAGTAGCAGAAGGTGGTGTCTAGTGATAAATTTCGGTTTTCTATAAGGATGCATGGTGGTGAAAGTCGCGATATTTCATTTGACGACTAGCGTTACGTTGAGGCGGTGGAAACCTATCTTCAGCTGTTCGAAGGTCCACCATTCCAGCAAGATAATGCTAGCGAGAACTTCTTCAAATCGGTTCGAAGAGGCTCACGTCATGGCCAACCTTCCTAATCGAACGTTGGGAGAAAACTGAAGATCTTTGCGATTATTACGCAAACACTGAAAGCTCTCCAATATGGATTGCCGGTTGCATGGGACTCCATACTGCAAGAGAACAGTGAGCACCCTCAAGAACCCATTATTAAAATTAAATTAAATTGGGAGATTCTTAAAATACTTACCTAATAAATTATGCTTTTCCTTTAGCATGTTGCAAACAAGCGGTAAATGCTCATTTCCGGTTGAACTCATCAATTGACTTTTTACAAATCAATTAATTGCAATTAATTGAGAATTACTGCTATTAATTTTCTAATCTATATAGATCAAGTTCTACAGTTAGATAAGTAGGATAAGTTTTTATTTGGCTTGATGGGTTATCAAAATATGGTTGAAAAATTTATTTCTGTAAATATAAGATGCTAGCGTTCTTTCTCGGATATAAGGCATACGTCAAAGAATTTGAACTATTCTTAAAATTGAATAGTGAAACTAATATGACGCTATATAGTTCCGCATCCGTCTCCAATTTTGATTACCTTGACGCCATGTCTCGTGTATTTGAATGAAGATCTATCGTAGAAGAGCGGGATTACTTTAGTGCTTAGCGCAAGCTTTTTCTAGCCTCTTTACGTTCACTGCGCCGGTGATGATGAACTGTTCCGTAATTATATATCACCAACAGTATGGTTACATTATGATGGTGGTAAGATAATACTTCTGTACAAAGTGTTTGCTTTACTTCGGTATATAGCGAGTAGCGTGTGATTGTATTATTTTATTTATTATTTATTATTATATTGATGTTCTTTTCATTACGAAAACGAAATTCTAAAAAGGACAAATAAAGTAGGATACTCATTACTGAATTTTCAGTAGCGATTCGTTTGTCACGTGTTTATCTCAGCGAAAATCACGTCGCTCCGTATTTTTCACGAACCATTCGCTCCTCTCTTTTCCACTAGAGCGTTCGAAAAGCGCCAGCGACGGCGTATAACGTCGAATCGATTAGCGCACGCTTGAAAGGTAATTACGTATTCTATGTCGTGCGAAATCGCGAATACACGCAACCGTAGCACGCCGGCCTTCTTGGCTTATTGAATATCAACGGCGGCCATGAAGATTGCTCCTTTTTCAGGTAACTATCCGCTTTACATGAACCAAAAACGACAAACACACTCCGATCGCGTTAACAAAACGCAACGCTGTTGTATATATTCTACGGTGCTTATAATGGCGTCGAAGTTAAGCAAGCGTAAAAGCTCCGAGGTACCGGGTTTATGAACGGTAGGTATCGGTCGGTAGCCGAAACACCTTTAGCGAAGACAACCGGTCGGGATTTTACTCGCATCATTACCTTCTTTTCATATCGACGAGAATCGAATATAATGTGGCGTCAACGAGGTTTGCTTGCTCAACACGGCGTAGGATAATCGGCTATATTAATCCGGCTTATTTTATTCTAATGCATCTGTATTGCCCATAACGGCGTAATAAGCTTCTGATCCATGAACCCATCGAATAACTACATAAGGTTGCTAGGTGAAATAAGAAAAAAATACTCTATTTGATATACTTTAAAAATGTTTTTGTTTTTTATGAGTTAGGTATTACGTATCATTGCTCATTTTTCAAGATTATGTATAGACTAGGTAAACAATATGATAATTATGATGACTATGTAAAGCTGGAGGAGAGAGTGATATCGATTATTGTTGGTTAATGCTATTTGCAATTTCTCTCGACGAAAGACCATCTTCGCACAAGCCAACAAGTCGAGCTTGAATTGATTTAATTGCCGGTAATTTCTATGTGTTCGTTAAGACACAAGAAGATGATACTAAAACTATTTGACTCATCATAATCAATTATTACATTTGAACAGTTACATACGTTTTCGTGTTTGGTCAAAGCATTCGCATCCTTTCAAATTGTTGCAATTTTTATGCAGCACATGTCACCAGACAATATTAACTTTTTATAATTTTATAATATTTACAATTTTATAATTCCGAATGATTGAAGAAAATTATGTTGCTGCAGCATAGTTATCTTATCAAACACACCTTCAAATTGAATTGGGAATTCAAACAGGATCAACAATGGATGATCCATTTAAAATATCAAAGATATTTCCGACATAAGCGGAAGCGTCGGACTATTTGAAATATTTTAGTTCAGTAGCGCATGTCGGTTTCAATGTACTGCCAAGATTTCTGAATTTTCTAACGAGTATTCTTTTATATATGGTATGGACCGAATTCCCGATGACACAGCCTGTATATTGTGAATAATAGGCGACCAGTTACGGTATGAATGGAGATTCAATACAAAGGAGTACTCGGTACTGAACACAAAGTAATGGATATGATGAGTAGAGAGGAGAAAGGCGGATGAAATTATTACTTTTTTGCAGAGACTAGACACGCTCGCGTTTTGTCGACCTCGGAGGCGCCAGTAGGCAACACGAATCCATTCTCATGAGACGAATAGACACGAGTCTATCTAGTCTGTAAAAAAAAAGAATAATTCCACCTGCCTTTGTTATCTCTAATGATGACCCAAAGTACTAGATACAGATACGGAAAGGCACGAAATTTAAAATTTTTAACGTAGATTACTTTATATACATCCTTTCACAATAAAACAAAATACTATAATAATGTTCTACTTAAGTGAAGTATTAAATGTATCTAGTAAAGATTCTTTACTTTAAGCCCCCGCGCCTATACTGAGCCGAATAATACACCAATATAAGGGATTTATGTACTTTACACCGCTTACCATACATACACATCGCCGGGATATATTGAAATCCGGAGATAAGGAAATCATTCCTTTGAAAAAAAGAAAATAAGTAAATAAGCCTTACTCACACACGTAGAGGCTCGTATGCGCATAGATATTTTTTCACAATGGATTGTTTGTCTGTGTGCTGAGCAAATATGTATTTTCCGATTAGATCAATGAGCTCAGATTTCGAATCATCGGTTTATTTTTTCTTTTTTTTTTTGGCTTTCTGTGTCGTTGCGTTATGGAAACCTTCAATCAGCGCGTGTAAATAGAGCGCCTTGTTATTTGGTATATTTGTTGTTTAGGGATGAGACTCAACTCCAGTACCTACTTGAATAAATAAAATCCAATCGTTTCGGTATATATTCTATTCTATATGTTGATGTATAACGGTATGAATCTCAGATTGTTTGTCTATTAAATCGAACGAGATAAAATAATCGTCGTACGATTCTTGCTTACCAGGTAGTTACCGACAGGCTTAAAGAAAAATTTAATTATACGTTTTCTCACAATTGGGAACAGAGGAAAACCACTAGATGTGAGATCTAGTGGGTAAGGCGGATGCGGAAGCAATTCCGATCGTAAATCGTTCAAAATATCCTTTGTCTTTCTTGCGATACGGCGTCTTACGCAATAACAGACGCTTCTGCAACTTTCCGGGTCGTTTTCTGATAGGTGCCTACCGCAGTGGTCCGGATGATAGTCTGCGTTAATTGCAGGTACCTTTCAGCAGATAACCAATCAAAATAATCTCTTTGCAATTCCAGATTGTAGTAAACATTACATTTCCAACAGATGGAATTGTACGTGCCTTCTTCCGATTTAAGCCATTCTTTGGATTGACCTTTGGATGGAAATGAGGAATCCACGTTTCATTAGCGGTTATTATCCGTTTATGCCAAAACATCCATCACCGTAACGAGCTAATAGCCTGTGAAATTGATGACAGATGCCAGACCTATCGAGCTTCTGTTCCTGTCCCAACAGTTTTGGCATCCAGAGGGCTGGAACCTTGCTCACGCCCAAACAATTATGTCATATACCTATTCCTAAGCGTACACTCATTTGATGAATAGTCATTCGTCTATCCTGTTTCAGCAGGTCTCTACGGCAGTAACGCTTCTTTCGTTTACCGACGTACACCACCTTTAGATTCTGTAGAGTCGCTAAACGCTTCTTGCAGGCGCTGAATAATTTCTGAAAATAATTGCTCTTTGAGATTTAACCCCTTCCTCCATAGTTTCAAAAATAGTTCTATAAAGACACGTTGATAGCACGCGAACACCTGACTCAAACTGACTTCTATCCATCATCAATAGGATTGCCTATGAACTAACCGCGGCAGCGACGGTAATCCTCACTTCAAAACATACTAGCATTGTCATTGTGGCGAGATTCAAAAGCGTCCAACGCGCACGTTATATTGTATTACATACTCATATATGTTTGACACAAGCGGTATAGTCTATATAGACAATAAATACACTAACATTTGTGATACTAACAATATTTGCTCGAGCAACTATATACACTCCGCCAAAAAAGTATCGCATAATTTAGTTTTGAATCATAAAAGTATCGCATAATCTTTGTTTGTAGCATAAAGTTGTAAACATACTTTAACGCGCTCTAAGATATAATTTCTATGATTGTTTAAATAAAATACAGGCCAAATAAAAACAAGAACTCATACTTGAGATTTTTATTAAAATAAGAAATTATAATTTTGGAAAGAAAAATGTCATAACAGTAGCTTTTAATACTGAGTATTGCCACCTCTGGCTCTTATGACCGCTCGCATACGGTTTGGCAGAGATTCGATTAACCTCCGTACACTCGTCACGGAGAGCATTTTCTAGTCCATGCAGGTCCGCTGGGGCAACATTTTGGGTTCATGTCCGGACTTACCGCAGGCCAATCTAAAACTGGAATACCAACATCGTTAAGGTATTCCTGGACGATTATTGCAACATGCGGTCGTGCATTATCGTGCATTAACATGAATTCGTTTCCTATAATTGGCGCATATGGTACTACATGTTCTTCTAAAATGTCCGTTATATACCTGTGGGCAGTCAGTGTACCTCTGTCTACTGGTACTAACTCTGTACGACCTGTTAAACAGATGCCTCCCCAAACCATAATAGAGCCACCAGCGAAATTAGGTCTAGGTCTGATATTACACTGCGAATAGCGCTCACCGTCTCGTCTGTACATTGAGATACGCCTATCTGAGGTGTAAAGACCAAATCTTGACTCATCTGTGAAGAGTATATTGGCCCAGTCATTAATGTTCCAATTTACATGTTCTCTGGCAAACCTTAAGCGAGCCACTCGGTGGTTTCTAGTGAGACGAGGGGCTGTTACAGCTACTCTAGCTCTTAATCCACTCTGTCGTAACCTATTCCGAATAGTTTGAGTACTCACACGAGTATTTCTGACTCTAGCCAAGTCGTTCTGCGATTGTCTCGCAGTTACATGTCTTCGACGTAATGCTTGTAGTAGTAAATAGCGATCATCTTGGCGAGTAGAACATCTTGGACGACCTGGTACAGGTCTTCTACTGTAATTGCCTGTTTCCCTATATCTGGCTACGGCTCTAGAAACACTTGACTGATTGATGTTCATCAAATTAGCAACGTATGCTTGAGATGGTCTATCTTCGATTAAAGCAACTATAGCAGCCACTTGTTCTGAAGTTAAATTGCCCATTTTAGTTTTAAAAGCGTTGGTACAGAACTCTGACTTCGCACTTTAAAATTTGTCCGTATAGGAAGACTTTCAATGAACAACTGAACAAACCTTACACATATGCATTTTTCTAAATGTGTTCTTTTAGAAAAAAAAAGTAAAAAAGCTATGTTCCATGATTTTGTTAGTGTTTTTATAGTTTACATACACGAGGCAAACTTTTTGTAAACGTATAAAAATATCTTGGTTTATAAATGCCCTTTTTTAGTTTATGCGATACTTTTTTGGCGGAGTGTACTTGATTAGATTAAATTAACGTGTTATAATTTTTACTATAAACTGTTATTTTAGAAATACAAAGAGCTGTTGTCTCAACATTTTCTCCGAGTAAAATTGCCTTAATGTTAGATTTGTCTGTTAAGTTGACGCAGATTTCACGCTTGTGCCATAACATTAAAGGATCACAAAATTTGGTCGAATAATATGCTAATATCGTTGCCCTTAAGTACAATAGATTGCAAATGTAGGTTTTTCTATTTGCTTAATTAATTTGGCGATTTTGTCAATTCACTTTATTTGTTAATAAAATAATAAGTTTCGAAACTATCGGGGTATGCTGGATTCAACTAATTTCCATTGTTTTTAAATAGGACATTTCGAATATTTTTCCAGGAATTGATAGAGAAGCCTAGAAATGTTGCGGATAGTGCGAATAAGTTTCTTGCTAAAGCACCGAATGCTGCGACGAAATACACTTTTGTTTGTCTGAAGGTATTCAATAAGATTATCTCTAAAATTTATTTTTACATTCAACATCTACTTGAAGCGAGTACTATTTTCCTGCGTACAAACAATAATAATGAGATTACCTATAATTTTTGTTGAACATTTATTAACATTTCCGGACATATTAGGCGTTGCGGTAAAAAGTTTATTCATTTAACTGTTTCCGTTTGTCTAAATTCAGTTGTCGTTCTTATATTTTGTCTATTGGTTTTCTCTATTTTTTTTTGTTTATGACTTGTTTGCAATATATTGTAATTTTTTGTATAAAATGGGGCTAACGTTCTACAAATTACTTAATGTGTAGATTTATTTTATTTTGCTGATAGACATCGGAAAATTTCAGTTCAATGTTCAGTTCATTTATTTAATTAAAAAAGTTATTTTTCTTAAAAAAAGGCTTCTAATCTACAGCTACAGTAAAGTATTTATAAGTTTATTTTAAAATTTGGAAATAGATATTGCACAAACGTGCTAATAAAACAGGCTGCAAGTTTCAAATAGAAGTAGAACTAGAGAGAAATGGGAAGGGAGGTGAAAGAAGTAAATAAAAGAAAAGTTAAAATTGCACTTCGCAGTTTTTTTGAAAAGGTTTTTTTATAAGTATCAAAAAAGATAAAGCTAAATGTCCATAAGATCATCTGCATACTATTATTTACTTGTGATTGCAAGTCCTGGACACTTACTAAACAACTAAAAAACAAAATTGAAGCTGTAAAAATGAAATATTTTGAGAGTTACAGGAGTAACAAAAAAAAAATACAAATTGAAAGATTAAAAAATCAGAGAATACCTGAGAATGCAATCAACGCTCCACTATATTCGAGACAACTAAGTTGGTGGAGTCACCTACAAAGAATGCCACAGAGAGCGCAAGTAAAGCAAATATGGGAGGCGAAAGCACAGAAAATGAAGAAAAGAGGAGGACCAAGACAAGCATGGGATAGCATTTCGGAGGATATATTCCAGAAGCAAGGCGAAATGCGGAGAGAAGCAAACATTATAACAAACAACAAGAAAGAATGGGGAAGTTCGTGCATGCAGGTTAAATGATACAAACTAATTATAATATTGTAACGTAATGCATATAATTATATCGTAGACCTTTATCTTATCATTTCTTTCTGCATATCTCGTTTAGTGTATAATAATGTCATAAACCCAAAATAGATTTAATTACTATTAGTGAGATCTTTGTTTATGTTTTTCGTTGAAATAGCTTCATTTTTTATATTCTATTGAGGAACTTTAAAATAAGCCTTGCTCAAATTTCTTTATTCCATTTCAATTTCTTTTCCAATTCAGATCCACAGCTTACTATATGAATTAAATCATCGTTGTTATTTTCAAAAATCTATCGAAAACCTTTCACCGCCATGTCAATAATGTCCAAGTTTTCCGACACGCCAATATATGGATATAATGAAAATGATTCTAATTGAATGACCGCATATGAGTAATAGTATGCTATTACCCAGATATGCACATAGTTTTGAAGTGAAGAAACCACATGTGTAAGATAAAGAAGGCAAATTGATCGGGGAAAAATTAGAGAGAAGAAGAGGAAAGAAGAGGAAAGAAGAAGAGAGAAGAGGAGGGAAGAGGAGAGAAGAGGAGAGAAGAGAAGAGGAGAGAAGAGGAAAGAAGAGGAGAGAAGAGGAGAGAAGAGGAGAGAAGAGGAGAGAAGAGGAGAGAAGAGGAGGGAAGAGGAGGGAAGAGGAGAGAAGAGGAGAGAAGAGGAAATGGACATAGGTGCAATTAAACGGTCCAGAAGGCACAATTGTGTCAAAAAAGGATATTTATACGTTATGCTTAATTGATATCTTCAGAATAGTAAAGATTTGTAGCGTTTTGTGTTCGCATTTTAGGTAAAGAGAAATATTTAAGTTTTCTTATTGAATTTAAAAAAAATGCATATATGAATGTTTGTTAAAAAAATAGAACAACATGAATGAAATAAGACAATTATTTCCGTGGCGATCTTTTAGAATCTAGTTGATACAAAAAATTCTTCCACGTATTTTAGAAAGTTTCAAAAAATACAAGGAACTGATATATATCTTCCCCTTCATCTTCAATGTATATTGTTTTTGTAATTAATAAACTAAAAACCAGAAGTCTTCAGATCCAATCAATCAATTAATAGATTTCCCAATAAAGTCCATGGCAGATCGATGATTAACGAACGAACAATTCGAATAGCGAACATGGTTTTGGAACTAGTTATATTTGGTAAATGATCGCTCATTACATTCTAAAACCTAACAGAGAGAAGAACTTCTTCATTACTTTAGAATAATATATGGCCAGAAATGCTTGACTACATTATTTGTGGCACATCGTTGGATAACTATATCGAAAAATTAGATTTACTATTTTGTAACTTCAGTACATATATCGCCTTGGATGCAATGTTTATTTTTTAGTATTACTAACTAGTGGATAATTCTTAATCAGATAATAAGGTAATCAAGCGACAAGTTTTCATTAGTAAATACTTGACTTGAAAGGAGACTTTCGGGAAAAATAGTAAAAATTTCAATTGTCGATATCGATTGAACATCGTTTGATATTCGCCGCTACAACCGTAATTAATCTTCTTTTTGTATTTATATTGATAACTAACTGTGCAGTAAGTATGTTAGTCAATAAATTACACCATTGTGTAGACTAATATTAACGGTACATAACAGAAAGAAAAAGTTGGTACCTACGTATTTACATATACACGTTTACAAATGAATTCGTAAATAATGCTTAAATGCATGTTATTACATATTTTGCTTAGATGTTTAACATCTAAAATACTTTTACGTTATTGAAATTAAAACATTATTGAAATATATTTACAAAGTTGGCTACATTATAAAGTTTTACTTGCTAATTAATATCATTATCACCGCCGTAAGAAATTATTTACGGCGTTAATTGTTAGCAAACATGTAGGCATTGTACTCAATGTTTCGAAATGCGACGGAGGAATATGTTTTTACACTTCCTTTTATTTTGGCATCAGATAGTGAATGTGAGACAGTTAAGCTGTATGATAGGGAGTCATTTTATTAGAAAAAATGTTTTCTAAATGTTTTTCTTTTGTCGTTCCATTGAAAAAAACCTATGCACATGACGACTTTAATGTCGAATTTTCACCTATTTACGTTTGGTTGCTTTTACGGACGTACCACGTTAACTTTTCCCCAACAACCTGTGATGGCGTGCAACCTTATACCACAATGCTGCCACCTTCGTGCTTAATAGTAAGAACGATGGAATCCTTATGGAATCTCTCGTTCTATACGACGCAGAAGATTTTCGAGTGACTTTAGTTTTAAATAGAAGAAAACTTTATGTACTTCTGCGATATTAATAGCACATTGCAGGCGCTTCGCATTGAATTACAAAAATATTTTTGCTGTATAACGGAAAATGATTTCCATCCATACCTATCGGATACGCTGCTGAACGGATCTGACGAACGATTAACTATATCTGCTGGGTGGTTTGTGCTGAGCTGGAAGTAGTGACTCTATTGACGGGTTTGCAGCTTTACAAATAATTTTGAAAATAATTTACAAAGTACTGTTGTTTTCTTTCTCTATGGAATAGCAGAACATTCGATTTGCTCTAAATCATAAAGGCTAGCCTTGAAAAGTACCTCTTAAGACTGAAAAACCGAACGAATAGCACCCGCCATTGATAGAAGCGCACAAAATCATTATCAAGTTCGGCCTTACCAGAAACTTGGTAAAAACTACGGATAAAAATGGACCAGCATTCAAATACCTCTAACAAGAAATGCCTCGGATGAGTGGAGCCAACATTAAAGGAAATTTCTGTGGGATTAAACAATTCTTCTAAAATTCCAACTTTGAAAAATTTCTTCAAAGCAAAGAGGAATGCGTAATATCAAATAGCTTAAAGGTTCACTTACTTTACTCTCAATCTAATTTCTTCTTGATAAATATGGCGAACGTTTTTATCAAGACACGGTGGAGAAACAACAAGGTAAATGGTCCACGCTAAAGCTGGCTGATTATTGTTAGGCCCTTACCAACTACTAATAACATTTATTTAGGTGTACTTAACCGGCGCTAGAATAATTACAAATATACACTTTGTAATCCAAAATGCTCTCATTTATAAAGAAACCGTAGCCACTTCAGGATTTTCTTAGTTGTTATTCCTTAAGAAATAACTAGTTTAATATCGGAAGCCTAGACTGTTCTTTCTGTTGATCTCTGACAATAACGATCGTTTCTTTGATTTGTAATATATCAATCCTTGCATCTTCTAACTGTTGTGGCCGAAATTGTTGCGCCACCTTCTGCACTAATTTCTGCAGATAGATATATGGGTATTAAGCCCATTTAGGGGAAGGCTGTTGACTCGCCGGCGCATAGATCCAGTCCCTACCAACTGACCAGGAACTAATCATAACAGCCAGAACTTCAATGGAAGCAAACCAGTTGGTCGGCCATGAGCCTTCCTTTCCTCATGTTCCCCATGTCAGAAAACTTTCCCAACCCGTGATGGGTAACAATTGGTACCGTTCTGTCAGAACTTGGTTCGCATCTGGTCTGCCGGGGTCTAAGCCGCGACAACTATCAGCCTGTCAGGGCCTATGCTATCTAAGGACGACAACTGTTGGAAACGAAATCAAGCGTGAGGTACAATCGACCCGCCTGCGATTAAGTCTATAAAGTAGGGATGGCCGGATCAAAGCCCTGCCCAAAGCGTGCCTGGAGATTGAGCCAAAACGCAACAGCTAGCTACAGGCTGGTCTTCTAAAGAAGAATCAGTCAGAGTACAGTTGCCGCAGCGGAGAAACGTCCCTTATGTCTATTTGCCTCTGCTACGTCCGTTACTTTATGACCATTGAGTAGTGAAACTAGAGAACTTTATAGGTAATTGCTGTAGGACTGAATTTACAGACAGCTGTAAGGAAGTTTTCGTCTTTTCCAGAGGAAAAAAGATGTTAGTATATGGAATTGTTTGTGTCTCAATTTTATTCGGTTTCTTTGCGTATCATCGCATAATAACATGTTATTATTACAAGTGTACAACGTCAAGGTTGTACATATTTTTTTTGCTACAAAGGATTTTTTTCGTTTTAATATTGTAATATTGTTACGCTACGTGTTTTAAAATATTAAAAACGATTTGTATCTCTTTTTATCCGTTATCTTAATAACATTGAAAATATTCACATTGCATGAAGGAAGACCGTTTCTAATCCTAACTCGTTCAAATTTCAATCTTCGTCTGCCGGTGCCGACTGTTTACCTCTAACATTATCGTCTAGCTATCGATTTTCGGCGCCGTATACGGAGAATGTAGTATAGTGCAAAAGAACAGCCTAGTTTTTATGTCTTCGTTTCTGTTCGTTTTCATAAAATCATTGTCATGCATGTGTATCGTATGGAAATAAATGACTCGATCGAATATCGGTTATTTGCTGTGTCGCATCCACAAGAATACAAAGGTAGCGTTAGCATTAATAAACTGTGATTACCATGTTCACTAAAACATATAGAACTTGTATTTTGAATAAAATTGAGATATTTTTTAAAAAATACGTTTTTTTCGTATCACTATACAAAATACACCTTATAGCTACAAACGGAAATGGATATCAGGCATGTGACTACTAGGACTCACCTGATATAATGTTATGAATGATGAATTTCCTAAATAACACGTTGAATGTTTGCCTTGATGTGATTAATTGTGGCCGGACCGTTGGCGAATACTTTTTCTTTAAAGAGTCTCAAAGGAAAAGTCAAATTGTGTCAAACCAAATTAGCTTGTAGTTCAACTGATGTCAGTGTCTCTCAAGGAAACCCCATTTGGAATATATGGATGACGTGGAAGACAGTTACTGTTTAACGTGCTGCCGAAGCCATTTGCCGCTCAAGCTCAACTCATCAATTTGATAGAAAAAGGAATTATCGAATATATCACGATTGCATTTACTGTTACCCCATCATCAGCTTTACTATCAAAAACGCACTTATAATTGTTATATTCGTTGAATTTTCATTGTATTTCTTAAGAGACGGTTTGATAGGCTACAAACTCCTTTATTGTTAATCAACAGCCTTCACCGTAGCCGTCAATCCTCAATTAGCTTCCATCCCATAGTGAAACCCTCTCAGCTATCACAAATTGCTGTTGAGGACGTTTTTGCGGCCCTTCTACCAATGTAAGGATCTATGGCTGAAGACGTTTCTTCAATCAACAAGAAACGGTCTCACTTTTCTTTAATTATTTAATGTATCGCGCAATAAGTACCGGGATTATGGTGAAAACATATTATATACTGCCTTTTACTTTTTATAATTTTATGTACAACGTATGGCGCTATTGAGATATGGCATGAGGTAAAGGAGAGTAGATAAGAAGACCACCGTACATTCGATTTTGCATGAACATTTAGGCGTGAAAGCGGTCGATGGATTTCACACAATTTGACAAAATGGCTCGTGCCAATTAATATTTGGGTTTTCCCAGATTAACTAAACGTAACAAGTTATTCGTTCACGAAGCAGAGAATGATTGCTTGTTTTATCTATGTACCGAACATGTCGCAAACATTGCTTTGATGCTAAATGATGTACAACAATTTGTTTATCAGAAGTCCTTGACGAAATCAAGAAAAATAACCGGCAACGTCACATCATTCTTCATCATGATGTCAAATAACTGATTATAAACAACGTGAACGTGAACGCGGGCAGAACAAATTGCTAGTTGCCCGCATTCACCTGATGTATCGTTTAACGACTTCTCTGTAGCCTGCACGTCAAACACAAACGCGTGGACAGCGATTTTATAAGCTCGACAAGCTGTTGAAACTTTCAAAAACTGTTTCGTACAAATATTTCGAGAATCATTTGTGCGAAAGGAATCCGTTCATTTAATAACCTAAAAGGTACATTCCGTAATTCTATATTGTTTCTAAAAGGATGATTTTTTTAGGCAGATTTTAATTTGTTTCATTGAAAGAGCTGTACGACTGTCATGTATTTGAAAGGAATCAAATACTTTATAATAGATATCCTTATTATTGGTTTTTGGCTTTATCTACACTAACATTCAAATACTTAAAAGTTTGTTCAGCTATAATATTTTTATTAGGCATTAATGCAATCAGTTGGTGATTGCAATTCCTTGGAGACCTCTCTTGGAATTATCCTTAATGTTCAGGTTCACTACTATCAGAGTTATTTATTTCACATTATGCATGAGAATATACTTAATTGCGAATTAAGAAAGCACTACTAGGGATACTTTGTGATAAACGTTTAAAAAAGCATCTTTCTTTGAACTATTCAAAAAGGCAGATAAGTGTTAAATTTTGTGTAAAACAGGTATACAAGCCTGACCTTGAAGAAGAAATTTCGATGACATTTGTACTACATGAAGTTGGTTGCAAGTATCTTTTTTTAGACGCGAACGCTGATAGTAGATACATTTTCCAAGTTAAAAGGATTTTTAAATAGTTAATATGTAATAGTAGCTAAAAACATGTGTTCGTTTAAGTGCATCTTGAAAAATTTATTAAGCTTAAAAAGTACGTAAATGGGTCAGGTGAGGCGCTAATTTAAGATGGTCTGTTCGATAATCTTTTTGGTGGCGCCAGCCGCTTAACAATCTAATTATACTCCTCGGTGTGATTAACTGAATTCGATGTGATAGAAGACGGTTCAATATTGTGTTTCCAATACTCATTTTATCGTTCGTTGGAGAAGAAATTATTTTGGAGAAAGACCGATAATAGCGGATTTAATCCTGAAATAATGAATGTTTTTCAGATGATACCAGTAAGCGTTGGTAGGTAAGCACTAGGGAGTGGTGTACTAAATAACAGATATGTACTGGCCTTTTTCAGAATATGTACAACATAAGATGTAAGTACGAAAAGCTCATTAAACAAAAATAATGTTGGAGAAGTTTTTCTAGCGTTCTTCAAAACTTGAATAAAGCGTATTTAAAACTATTGTTTTCTGTTGATTTAATCAATTTGCTTTAAATAAATTTGAGAGAAGAAGAAAACATCCCTATTGTGCGCCCCAATGGGCCAAAGTAGAAGAGCGTCTTCAAATATCGTGAGATTGAGACTTTTTGGCTTTGAGATAGATAGTTTCCCGTTGGATTCCACATCTTTTAAATATGTGATTCAACAACGGAAGATCGAAAGATGTTTTGGCATAGTATTATGAATGGTGACGAATCGTAGATTTATTCCAATGAATGAATAGTTAATTGTTGTGCTTGGAAAAAGCGATCCACGACGACGAATCATCCTCTATCACAATAATACAAGTCCAGCAAAATCCTTTAGACCAGAAAAACATCGACCTATTATTTTTTGCCGTACAATTCAAAAGTAAGATTCTTTTACGTTCTTTCTCGTATCGATACTTTTATGTTCCTGTGCATTTGTAGACGTTCTATGTTATTGCACTTGCTTTGTATATACTCAATTAAGAAAATTTTACAGAAAAAGTCTTCATCTTAGGACAAAGCCGTCAAAATTTCCTTACATTTGCACACGTTTTTAACACTTGAGAATCTATCGCGTTTACACTTGACGATTTCCAGAAAAATAAAACAACATTTGCTTCAAAAGGAAAATGGGCGTGATCATATATAAGAAGCAAAGTTCTATCAACCAGGATAATGTTAGCCCGTCTTTAGAATAAGGGTGGACAGACATTCCAAGAGGAGGTGCGGGAAAGGACATGAGAGAAGTCATGCACAATACGCAGAATTCTACTCTGCAGGAGTGAAATTTTGCACCGCTTTATATACCTAAAATTCGCATGACGTATCGTTTCTCGTAATATACGACCAACATTATAATAGTTCCAGAACGATTGATTGGCTCCATTGATCAAGAGTAATATACAGTGGAGTTGACAAGTAAGTAAGTGATTAAAAGTTAATTAATCAGCCTAATTAAAATTAATTATTAATTAAAAGGAAATATTGAAAAATAATTTAAAAAATTAAAACAAAATTATTCTATTAATGATTTTAATTTTGTATCTCGTGCGGACGGTTGACCGTTCGTCATAAACTTTATTGGATGTTGTGTGTGAACCTCAAGTCTTACATGTGGATTAGAAATATACCAATACCCGTAATTATGTCTATTTACAGAACCGTTCGTCATAAACTTAGCGTCATAGGTGAAAACAATATTATTGATAAAATTTTAATTAGCCTCCATGTTATTAGTCATAATTTTCACGAATTCCACCCTTCGTTCGCCAAAATGGTCTTCTGATATTTTCCGCATTAAATGTGCTCCGTAAGGACCGTTTTAATATTTGATTGATGTAGATAACAATCAGCACATATCAAACCTAAAATATTACCGGGTAATATCTTAAGAAACGTTTCACCAAGGGTATTTTACTTCGTTGAATTCCTTAAACAAACCTAAATGTTACAGTTAGCATTCTAATCCATTTGATGCAGCACCTTGTATATTTACTCACCTGTTGATAATGCTCCAAATTAAAGAAGGGTGTAACGGCTATTGTTATATATATAACTTAAAATGTTTATACTAAACCATTTAGACGAACCACAGTCTTTGAAAATTTAATGTTTTATTTTAACATTATATTAATACCATGTATTCTCTTGTTTATTATTTTGAAGACTAATTATCTTTGATTCATGAGATTAAGCACTTATTCTCCATTACTGCGCCTATCATATTGCAAAAATATGATTAAATAAATGAAACCTTCACCCCGAATAAAAAAAATAATTTCATGAAACATGTTGATAACCAGAAATATCTTACCCCTAAGGTAGGCAGTGATTAAATTATCCATCATCCACCATTTTTTTTTTTACTTAAAGAGGCACTAATTGTGGGCATTATGGAGGGCTATATATAGATGCAACGAACTAAAAGAAGAAAATATTGGCAATCTTTAAGATTTAGCATCAACAATATTACTGAGCATGCCCAATATACAAATATAAGAGAATTTGTATGAAATAGTGAAAACATTCATCTCTGCGTTTGCCGAATTTTCAGCATTTCTGGTTATTTCCTCCTTTCGTAGATCTTCGTCAACATTGTTAGAGGTTGCGGGAGATAACAACACAGGTGTAGAAAGATACGTGCAATGGTAGAAAGCTACATGGGTAATTCTATGAAGAATAAGTTTGCATTAGCAAATTTTGCGATTCATGCAAACTAAAAATTCAGCTATTGCATGATATCACACTCGCAATTATGACCATTATTCCATTAAGATGACTTGCCTCACCCACTTACGGTTTGCGAACTCGAACTTAACAATCTTCGCGTCACAATCGCAAAATTCTTTAAAAAGGAGCCTCACACCTTTGGTTGGAAAGTAATTGAAACATTCGTTTTCTTCTAATAAGAGAATATTGTTTTACGTATATAAAACAAAAATTTTTAGATCGAGCACAGACTTACTCGGTAGAAGTAGATATATATTGCTCTGTGTACACGTAAAATGGTATTATTCTTCACTTTTACTTTCAAACTTTAATATTGCCTTCTGTAAGTGACGATATGGTATAACTCGGAATAAACGTATTGAGATGCATTGAACGTTCATTCAATGTATTGCATCGGATAACAGAATATATCCTCGATACTTACTAAAACAGTTTTGGTAGAAAAAATCCCTCAAGTGGCTTACAATACCGGTGCATTTTGAAGATGAACAAAGTACGCTTAGGTCATGCCGCATCCACACATCCACATACACACTTGAAGATACGGATTTAAACATAGAATATAGGGGGCATACACAGACGACAAAAACCGACCAGCTGATATAGCTAATATTTGTACTTTAGAGAAAAAATCGAAAACATCGCCTTGCCTGCGTTGATGCCTGGATCGTCTTACGTGTGTGCGTGTATGTACGTACGTATTTGTACGTGTGTGTAAGCAGTGTACACATGCACACAAAGAATCGAGTCAGTTTTTCGCCTCTCTCGTACTTGAGTTTTTCTTCGGAGGCTCTTTCTCTCGGCTCGAGTGGCCGATAAGGAGGTTCGAAACGCGCCGCTAGCCGATCTTTTGATGCGATGAACAAGCCGCTCCAGATAAGATAGCGTCGCCTTCGTCGGTGTATCATCGGTGTGCCTTTGGCTTTCTATATGTGCCTCGTGTGAACTTTACCGGTTTCGATATGCCGACACGGACGCATGCATGAACGGTATGGTGTATTCCGTAGGAGCAGATGCATTCAGTCGCGAAATCGATTGACTCTAAACAGATGTATTCGGTATGCACTACGTATACGAATACGGAGGCATTGAACAGTCCTCAACGATTACGTCATATACCGAAAAAAAATATATGTTTAAAGATAAATTAAAACATGAGTATCGGGTAGTTAAAATATCCTAAAAATTCTTTGCTATCTAATTTAATCATCCTTGTAATACAATCTTTTTAAACTTAAGGTTTAATTTTATTGAATTATCGTCTACTTTTTACTAATACTTACATGACCCAATTTGAGATTTTTACGAAATACAACTGTTTCTTCAACACGTCAGAGCGGTGATTTGAATTTCATTCAATTTATTTATATTTAGTCAATTAAATATGACACTGTGCAAATAATGGAAAGTTCAAATAAACGCTCACTTACAACAGGCAATATTAAGCATAATTGGAGACATGAGAGACATCTTAACAAAGAATATGAAATGTACTAAGTCCATATGACATTGGACGACATTATCAAAGACGTAAACACAAGAACAAAGCTCGTATATGTGGGAAACTGGAACTTGGAACCAAAAATTTCATTTAAAAATACGGAATGAAGCACTAATCGTCAGAAATTTAAAAACTAACGTCAATTAAACGGAAGTAACGGCCTTAGGAAAAAAGAAAGGAACTATAGATATTATATTGAAAGACACCCAGATCGAGCAAGTAGAAGTTTTGAAGTATTTAAGGGTTCATCTAGACTATAAGCTTTTCAAGTAATATAAATAGATATTAGATTGGAAAACGCGTCACAGTTATGCCATGCGATATGCAATCCATTCGTATGGAAAAAGGAAAGATGAAGAAATACAAATATGATGCTTCGGTTTCGACCAAACAGGTCGAACTCGATTTTCGAGACCAAGACTGAGTCACGACCAAGTTCAAGGTCGAGAGAGACCGAAACCAGACTAGTTTGTCGAGAGTCTATAAGTCATATAATTGATACAAATATTTAGCGGGATGCGCAGAAGAAAGTTTACTGCTAAACATGCGTTGGTTTCGATGACGCTAATCTGCTGACAATTAGATTGGCTCTTCATTAGGGGCTCAAGTCATGAGTTAAATTATGAGTCTCTTGAAAATATAAACTTTTATCACTTCGTAAAACATGTTCAAATTGAAATGTTTAATACTGACAACATCTTGGGATTTGTAAAATTTATGCAGGTAAGGTTCATATAGCTTGTAAAATTCGCAGAAGATAGAAGCGGACATATTCACGTGGAACTAACGACTGGTGACAGTCGCCAGTTCCACGAATCACAGGCTTTTGCAAATTTTACCAAAATTAAGTTTTAATACAAATTTAAGAAGAGATTTTAGAATTTATTTGAATATGAGAACCGTTTAATTCGCTTAATGAATGGCCTAACAATAGAGTGGCAAGTCTGGCAATATGCTAGAAGCCTTTAGTCCGAGGTGGTCCTAAGTTCTCTGCCTCATGGTTACAGGTAAGGTTTTTTTTATTTTATATTGAATACACAAACAGTAGTAACAAGCAATATATTTTCAGTTAATGAATAATTAAATACAATAAATTCGTCATCAATGTAAAAGTCATCTTACGCACTGAATTAAAGTATTTACATACATGAATAGAGCTCCCCAAAGTGCGTGGCAAGTCAGAAGGCGTACCGCCGGGCGTGGCCGGGGGGATATGTAATGTAATATATAAGCAAATAACTCGCATCGCATTTCGGTAGTTTATTACCGTATGCGATCGGGTTGTGACGGTATGGCGGACGCGCGTAGTAAGAAACGCCCACAGGCCGACAAAGTGAAAAAGTTCTGTGGAGAATTTCCTGACTTAATATATAATGGAAGTAAGATTATATGTAAAATTTGTAATATACCTCTGATGTGCAATGATAAATATGGCTGTAGAAGACATGTAAATAGTCAGCAACACAAAAATAAAAAACTGGGTGTATCACCGACTGAGGCAACTCAATTTATAATTGATTTATTTTATATGCTGACTGCGTGTAATTTACCGTTTTCCTTACTCAGGAAGAAACCATTCCGTGAATTTTGGAATAAATATAATCCAGACTTTGAGTTACCGTCGGAAACAAGCTTAAGGAGATGTGTGCCAAGTGTACGTACCGAAATTGAAAACAGGATCAGATCTGCAATAAAAAATAAACTACTGTGGTTATGTATTGACGAAACGACAGACCGTAAAAAACATTCTATTTTGAATGTGATTGTACGTATACTGGAACCTCGTCAACCTACAAAGGGAATTTTATTAGCTAGTAAAAGACTAAAATCGTGTACTGCCGACGCTATCGAGAGCGTAGTCGTTGATACTTTACAAACATTTGAAATTGCCACTACTCAAGTATTAATTTTCATGACCGATGGTGCCGCGACAATGCGTTGTGTAGGTCGTTCTCTTCAAGAACATTATGAGATGATGTTACATATTACTTGTAAACTTCATGCTCTGCATGTTGTGGCTGAAACTATTCGTGCAAATTTCCCTGAGGTAAATGCATTAATAACAAATACGAAACGAGTGTTTCTCAAATCTCCCAAACGTACCAGTGAATTTCATAAACAGTCTCCCGGTATTTCCGAACCACCAGAGCCGATTCTTACGCGTTGGGGGACATGGCTGAAGGCAGCGTTTTATTATTTTAAATACTTCCGGCAAATAAAATCAGTCGTCTTACAATTCAATCCCAACGAATCTGCGGTTATTAAGGAAAGCCAGGATAAATTCCAAGATATTTCCGTTGAAGCAGATTTACAAACCGTTTACAACAATTATAGAGAAGTACTTGAGGCAATAAATAAATTACAAAATAGTGCACTGTCCCTGACGGGGTCAGTACAAATATTAGATGACGTTAATACACTCCTACACTGTATAAATAACAAAAAAAATGATATCGTTACAAGAAATTTCTAAAGTGTTATGAAGAAAGATACAAATTTTAGCAGGTTAAGACAAGTTTGGGAAGGTAACTCTACTGATCCGGTGACTAAATTCAAAGATTATTTTAATTACGCGAGTATTACATCATTAGACGTCGAGCGTTCATTTTCAAGATATAAAAACATTTTTTCAGAACGACGAACATCCTTGAAAGAAACGACTGTGGAAACATTCCTAATGCTTCAGATGTTTGAGAAATCGGATTGCGCTTACGGTAACAGTTTTAATGTGCCTACCTCCTCGTGTGCTGACTAATACTATTTTCCTCGTGTATTAACACCCACTATATTGGATACGGCTAATTACAAAAGTAAGCGTTTTAAAATTCTTTATTTCTTTTGTTTTTATGTACTTTACTTATGTTCCTTATCGACGCCTATGGTGCGCCACGCGGTTGGGGAGCTCTATACATGAAAGCATAATTTATACTTAGTACAGAAGATAAAAACGAGTGAAATCATACTTTTTTTGCAGCGACTAGATAGAATCGTCTCTATTCGCCTCATACGGAAGGGTTCGTGTTGCCTACTGGTTTCCCCCAGAGTCGACAAAACATGAGTCTGTCTAATCGCTGTAAAACAGGTATGATTTCCCTCGCTTTCCTCCTAGCACTCAATACATTTATATTTCCACACAAGGTTCAGTAAGGATAAGACATGAAAATGAAAATCATGCTTTAAAATTTACATATTGTGCACACATATTAGACTCACTTTATTAAAAAATTGAATACCTTATTCAATTTTACTTCTGATGTACTAGAACCTTCGGTCCTTGCGACAAAAATTGAATTCAACACGATGGATATGAAGATATGAAGCCACTTTTACTTTAAATTCCAATTTATTCTATTAAGTTCCAAAGCAGACAAGAGAAATGAAACGGTTTCAATGAAAAAGAAGATTGAAAAATATAGTATTCGTGTTTCACCGAATAATTTTACCAATTGTAAATGAAGTCTTCACAGCATAGTTGAAGAGGGCAACCTCTAAGTTGTTTAAAAATTAGCCAAGGGAAGGTGAAACACTTCTTAGGTGAAATTTGCGAAGATAGACGTTTACAAAACTCCAAAAGTTTGTTCCAAGTTAACGTATTTTATTATGCATCAGATATTATCATAAATCCTTTTTGAGATTTCGCTTCTTTCGAATAAATAAATGGTTTCCCATTTCAGTGTTTTACATCCCGCTTCCTTCAAAATTTTAAATAAATTCTCAGCTTTCGGTTTATCTTGCAAAAATTGCAGGTTTATTAATTTTTACTTTTATTATTTCGATTTTCGTTAATTTAATTATGTACATTCCTGTGTAACAAAAGAATACTTGATTCTTCCAACCTTAATTAATCTAACCGAAGTTTTGCGAAGTTGTAAAGGTACCTGTAATAAAGGCAACGACAATCTCAATTTTTTTACATTGTTACGCCATTTCTCATACTAAATCTTAGTGTAACTAGCAATTAGATAAAGTATATTATTAATATTACTAAAGTACTTACTTTAGTTAAATTACTAAAGTAAAATATAAGGCTATTAATCCCATTATTATTCAACCTATGGAAGAGCGGACTAATATTGTTACTAACGATACATGCGCGTCCGATCTTTACAATTCTGTTTCCTTCACACCAACTGTTAAAAATCGTATCCATTTTCGGACAATTACAAAACCAAATAGATATAAGTGAGCCTATTAACCGCTTTTTACCGTTCCGTGTATTATCTTAACGGCGCTGAGTTGGTTAATTGTATCCTGAGAATTAAAAAAACGCAGAAATTGGAATAGTAAATCATTCTTCTTTCCATTCTGATGAAACTATAATACTTAAGATGGTTATCGCTAGTGGCTGTTACTAATGCAAAGGTGTGAATTTTTGCATAGATACGAGGTGCGAAAGCCAAATAGCCGAATCGGCGATCTACTTCTACAAAGAATAGAGCGCCCTGAGACCGACACCCGCCAGAAAAACATTTGTACAGTCGATAAAGGCAATATAACGACATACCATGATTTTCTAAAATTAATTTGCAATGCCTACACATCCTAGGCTAGACAAGGTTTAAAAATGATAAGTAGATAAGCTACTGTCTATTTGTCTTGTTACATCCATCACTTAATAATACAAATCAGTTTCTATTTATATCTGGGTTATTCATCTACTTTGCTGTACACAATCACACGTATGTACGCGCATGGAAACGTACACAGGCGTTAAGATATACAAGCCTGCCTGATAAGGTTGGCAGGAGACTACAAATTTCTCGCCTGTGTTAATAGTTGTGCAAACAGTCCTGCCAACCTGTGCGATACGAACATTGAAAAGTTGCGATTTACATAGTCGCGGCACACAGAACAATAAAAGCACAAGAGTTTCTATTGTCTAAAGAGGTTGTATCGCCTTGAGGAATCTATTGTCAATATTAGCGAGAGGCGCAATTTACATACATGGCGAGAACTTTGGTTTACTTATTTTTGGGGTGAATAGTAATAACTCGCATGAAATTCTTAATTTTTGTAGCTGCGCTGTCTTCCAGAGAAAGTACGGTTTGTAGTCTAGTTTAAAATGGAAGGAATAGTAGCAGATATTTGGTAAGTATAACTAATGGGAACAGACGTTGCTCTAAACGCGTCACTTTTCAGTTTAGTTTTGCCTATTTGACTATTTTTCTAAACCGACTGAATTGTGCGAGGCAGAAATGTTAGCGAATGAAGATCTGTCAAATATATATTCATAATCTGGTGGTATTTGTTTGAATCTAGTAATCTAATAAAGTTTGTAGTTGTTTATTAACAACTACAAACATTATTTTAATTTTTACAAAATATGAGCACTAAACTACATTCAGCTACAAACACGCTACAAACAGATCAAAGTAACTCGGTTGACGAAGTGTAGTCTATTAATGTAATATCACCGTAATTTAAAATGTTATATTTTGTTCGTTGCTGAATTCGAAACATTGGTAATACTATTCTGTGCCTCAATTAAATTCTTATTTAAAGTAGCCTATGATACTAACATAAATATAGTAACATGTAATATTAGTGTCTCTTTTTAAGCAGTATGTGGAAGAATATCATCCGACAGATTACAACTTATTGTTAGTTGTGTTGTAGATACATCTTGTAAAACTTCTTAATCGCACTTTTAATTTCAAAAATACGTTTATTGCAAAAATATTACATGTTAAAGAAGGTCCTCTAGTTTCGATGCCTGGGTTCCATGTTTACGAAAGCGTTTAATAAATGCTGAGGAGTTAAGCTATCAAGAACGTCTTTAATACTATCACAAAGTTCTGTAACTGTTCTCTATGTGTGGAAAAAATAAATAATCCATAATTGTAAAATCTCGAGACTTTGAAGGGAAATTCAAACAAATAAGTGTTTATCCAGCCGTATGCGTTGTTTGCAGGAAAAATTCGGTAAATTCATTAAAAAGTAGCTGATCAATAAAGAGTACTAATAACTCATTCCGGCATCCTTTAGCATTTATTGTTCTGTTGAAAAATAATGGTTCGACGATTTGCCTCCTTGACACTGCCAGCCAAGCACCAATTTTTTGAATGTGTAAACCCACGTCTCCCCACAAGATCTCCAAAGATGAGGACTTTCTGCTAACCGTATTTTCATATTTTATTTGTTTAAATATCCCGAAGCCTCTTCAGAAAAGAAACGTTTACTAAGAATGTTTCTGGGTTAAGTTTTCCTTTCGATGTCGAACAGTCTGCAGTTCCTTTCTTGGGTGCTCCGCTCGTAGACTTACATACTAGCGTCCCCGTTTCACGTAATCTTTCAATACAAACGTGACTTTGATTAGCTAATTGTTCGTATGTGTGGTATGCTACCACGAACTTCTTTAAAGTTCTTTAACTGTTCTCCACTTGTGGGAAAAATAAATAATCCATAATTGTAAAATCTCGAGACCTTGAAGGGAAATTCAAACAAGTAAGCGTTTATCCAGCCGTATGCGTCGCTTGTAGGAAAAATCCTGTAAATTCATCAAGAGGTAGCTGGTCACTTCGGCATCCTTTAGCATTTATTTTTCTGTTAAAAAATAATGGTTTAATAATTTGCCTTCTTGACACTGCCAGCCAAGCACCAATTTTTTGAATATGTAAACCCACGTGTCCCCATAAGATCCCTAAAGATGAAGACTTTCTGCTAACCGTATTTTCATATTTTATTTGTTTAAATATCCCGAAACCTCTTCAGAAAGGAAACGTTTACTAAGAACATTTCTGGGTTAAGTTTTCTTTTCGATGTCGAACAATCGTAAAATTTCGAGACCTTGAAGGGAAATTCAAACAAGTAAGTGTTTATGCAGCCGTATGGGTTGCTTGTAGGAAAAACCCTGTAAATTCATCAAAAAGTAGCTGATCAATAAAGAGTGCTAACAACTCATTTCGGCATCCTTTAGCATTTATTGTTCTGTTAAAAAATAACGGTTCGACGATTTGCCTCCTGGACACTGCCAGCCAAGCACAAATTTTTTGAATATGTAATCGTACGTATCATTCTAGCCATGTTCTCAGACTTTATTTGTTTAAATATCCCGAAACTTCGTCAGAAAAGAAACATTAACTAAAGACGTTTCTGGGTTAAGTTTTCCTTTCGATGACAGTTCCTTTCTTAAGCGCTCCGCACCTAGACTTAGATACTAACGTCCCCGTTTCACGTAATCTATCAATACAAACGTAACTTTGACTAGCTAACTGTTCATATGCGTGTTATGTTATCCAGGAACTTCTTTAAAGTTCTTTAACTGTTTTTCATGTGTGGGAAAAATAAGTAAAATATTCAGACCTTAAACGAAAATTCAAACAAGTAAGTGTTTATCCAATCGTATGTGTTGCTCGTATGAGAAATCCTGTAAAAGTAGCTGACCAATAAAGGGTTATAATAGCTCATTTCGGTATCTTTTAGCATTGGCACTGCCAGCCAGGACTTTTTGCTAACCATATTCTCATATTTTGTTTGTTTAAATATCCTGAAGCCTCGTCAGAAAAGAAATATTAACTAAGAACGTTTCCGGGTTAAGTTTTCCTTTCGATGTCGAACCGTCTACGGTTCCTTTCTTAGGCGTTTCGCTCCTAGATTTACATATTAACGTCCCCGTACAAACGTGAACTTGACTAGCTAACTGTTCGTATGTGGATTAGAGTATTTTACGAAAATCTTTATATGCATTGATCAATTACATGTCCGTTTTCTACCAGTTCTAAAGTAACTTTCAATAATAAAAGAAATGTGTTGTATTTCTAACATTATAATAAATATTTCAATTGTTAGGACAAGTTTTAATGCAATGACTTTATTGTAACATTTGTCAGTATATTAAAGATTAATATTTTATATTGCTATTGGAATCTTAAGCTACTCTAAATGACAATTCAATTGAAGGCACGGCAATAACGCAATTTAAAGGACAATTACTGTTTTTGTGAATACATGAATGAGAAAACCAATACATTTTATTATAGTCTAAATTTTGAATAGAATAAGAACATATTTTCTTTTTTCATCCATTTTGTGTACCGATATATACTATCAAGTTAAATCTTTTAATAGCACTGCTTTTCAAATGCTGTTGCTTTGTATGGCTTCCTTCTTTCGAGATTCTGCAAACAGTTGTTGAAAACTTCGAGTTACATTTTCGACAAACAGCAAGAAGACAACAGAGGTCGAATCGTGCTTAAACTTCCTGTCACCAACATCTGTACGATTCACAGTATTTATGACACCTGTCAACCGAGGTACCGTGACCAGCGGCCCTAGTTGACAGCAGAAGCGTACCACCATCCACTTCAACGAGACAAGAAGATGCGTACGACACGTATACGGTCATGTCGGCTAACCGGATGTTGTACCTATACGTCGTTATATTACGAACAACCGTAGACTCCCAGAGCGACGTTAAAGGATCGGGCTAGGTACGGATGAGGCGCCCGGTTATCAGACGACACGTTTATCAGTCGAGAAGGGCGCCTCCATCCCACCCCAAAACGAGATAGCGCAGGCATCCGAGAAATCTTAAAACAATACGCTAAAGGTATACCCAGTCTATCTATTGGTAAAGAAGGGAAACGAGATATCGGAAGAATTCTGCCCCGTTGGTTGGTATTCGAATTCCATCCGAATAGAACTTTTTATGTTTGTTGTTTCTTAATCGGAAATATTTGAGGCTAGATTAAGAAGAAGGACACGTGAACTACATATTGTGTTAGTGTTACCGTATGGAAGTAAGCCGACAGGTTCGACTCTTATTATAACTAAATAATAACGAGTTTATTAAGTCCAAAGCATAAGAGGCTTCATTACAAGATCTTATATGCAGCACGCATTAATTTAATTACCTACACCATTGCTAAACGTACATAAACATGTAAACAATTAAAATTGTAGGAATACTAAGACAATTGCACGCTGCTTCGTCACACCTAACCGCCAGGTGTGAAGAAAGGAAAAACCAATCCGCTTCTTTAATATTTTATTACTGTCACGTCCAATTTTTTCAATAATAATAATAATAATAAATATTTATTGCTCAATAGAACGCAACTCCAGTAATAGGGCTAAATACAAAGATGAATGAAGTACACGCAAAGATAAATATATACAAAATAACAAGAATATATAAAAAAATATGTTCCTTGTATATTGTATTCTTTAAATTTCGAAATATTCAAAGAAAAAAAAAGTAATGGGGAAAAGGAAAAGGGCAAAAGGAATGGATCCATTGTAATGAACGTAGCAGGAGCGGTTGCAGAGATAAGAACTAATTAGTGCTACAGCACTAGGACAAAATCCAATGGAAGACAGTTTAGACAAAAGAATCGCATTATCTATCGTATCGAAGGCTTTACTAAATTCAGTGTAAATTACGTCTACTTGCTGGCGATTATCAACATATTCGCTAATGTACTGCGTTAGTTCAATGAAGTTGGTAGCAGTAGATAATACCTTAATAAAATCCATGCTGGTGGATAGATAAAAATGCTTTAACATTGTTAAACAACCTATTATAAAGTAACTGCTCAAAGGCAGCGCAGTTAGACAGAATGTTGATAGGTCGGTAATTACGTCCACTCGTTCACCTTTCTTCAAAACAGGCGGGATTCGCCTAATTTTTCCAATAAATATAGAAGGTTGACGTTCGAATTGCCAAGTTAAAAATAACACGACTTATACTGGAATGTTTTGAGAATGCAATGGTGTGCCCATAAGATCGGAAGCATCATATTTTGATATTTTGTTTGTTTGAATATCGCCCTAATCTTCAGAAAAAAACAAAACAAAAAGTGCTATAATCATATAGCAGTAGCACATATAAAAACAACAACAATTTGTTTACAAACAGAAAATTGAACACATCAATAAAATACACATCATTTACAAAATTGGTTGCAAAAATTATTGTGATACATATATAGATCAAAGGCAACAACATTTATACAATAGAATCTATTCTCGCAAATACAATGTTAAAGCAAACGAGATTAATGCCTTATCGCAACATCACTACAACATAAAACACCATTTTAATTTCGAAAATATTTTAAGCAATGAAGTCAACTACCACAAACAAGTTACTAAAGAAATGTTCAATATTAAAAAGAAACAAAGATTCTGCACCATACAGAAGATATTAGTTAGTGCCCCGAGTGTAATATTAAATAATCTGATTGTTTGACCCAGCTGCCTGAATTGCACAGAACAAAATAACACTAAGCTTAATTAACCCGTGTTGGAAATCGTTTAATCTTTTAAAAAGTTTAATTACAAGAATGTACAAAACCATAAATTAAGTGGTTTGCAAACAGAGCACGTGTACATACGTTTCCTGTTTATTATCTATGAAAGAGAAATTATAATAAGTTAAAGATAGATTGAATAGAGATAGAAAATTTGAAAAAAAACATTATGTAAACTCGCCTTCTTGCCAACATACATTTTAATTTATTTAAAAGAGAAAAATAAATAAGGAAAGAATTGAGCAGTGGCACAAAAATTTTTAGTTTTAAATATGTTGAAATAATGCTAAAAAAAGACAGATGATATAAAACAAAAAATTCGTCATGTATAGTACGAAATAGATAGCACGGAGAAACATACTGATAAACATTGAAATAAAAACCAATTAAATTAACTTATTAGTTATCAAGTTTAAATTAAATAAGTAATAGACATATATTGTGATAATATTATTTATTGTTCCTTATTTTAAGGACCATCTATCCAGTGAAACGTGCCAGTAATAAAATATTAGACAAAGGGGAAAATTGGGTTTTTTCCCTTGACACTTGATCTCAAAACTCAAAATTAGCAAGGCAATAGCATTAAAGTAATAAAGTATTAAAGCATTATTAAGTAAAATTATCTTTATTTAGTGATTGTTAAGCTTGCAGAAATGAACTGCACACTCAATGGTAACGATGACGTATTTCGAAAGTTTTTATGTAGTTAGTATATGCATGTACAGACGAGAGTTCAAGTAAAGAACAACGGTACGAATGTAATGGGAATGACCTCTCTTAAATTCGCGAACATCACATTATTAGACGCAGAATGCTCGTTTTCCAAGTACACCAACACATTTCCAGCTCGCCGTAGGAGTATGGCCGTCATCAATGGAAACCATGCTAATGAAACGAAACTAAATCGGATTGCTGCGTCAGTCTATCATTACATCAACAACACAATCAAACTAAAATAGTAAGTAACTATATACATCAAAAAACGTAGCCTTCCACGGCCAGAGTCGTTTGAAACTAAACGTGTTCCGAATTCGAATCGTGTCATGTTGTCTTGGTTAAAATAAAAACTTGATAGTTTCGCCCTCAATCGTACGGGGCTTCTTCGGGAGAGTTGGTAGGCGAAACTAACTGAGCGGGAAGCAATTGATCAAGGGTAACTCAGCATGTGAACCATACCACAGCGATATGACACGGTTCAAATCCGGGACAAGTTTAATTTCAATTATTTACATTATTTTTAGTATTGATAGTGACCAAGCCGTACGCTATTGCAAGAGCACTCGTTTCTGCAGGCTTACATAGGACTGTGTAAAACTGTCTACAGACTTAGTAATTTTTAAAATAAGACAAGGATTAAAGTATTTTTCCCTAAGAACTATTCATAGTGAGTAATTTACTACTTAAGATCATATGTTTCTCCGTGAATGGATTTAACACGTGTACGCTCGTCCTCTTTGACAGAGCTAAATATTATTTCGATAAACAATACTAAAGTATCGGCATATTCCGCAATGCTCCGTTCTCTTTATTCATGAATGCGTTCCTTTTTATCCAAATGGTTTCGTAAGCGTCTACTTCCGGCGGCGAGGTTATATTTCCAATCAAATTCAAAATTTTTAATTTAATAATGTCATTAATAAACTAAAAATTTTAAATTTAAATTTTTTTGTTTAATAATGTCAGATTTCGTTTACGGGTTGTACTGGGCTGGACGATTCTATCCTTCCTCTCTCTATTTGTAGCACTTAATGTGCTCATTGAATCTGGTGGCTATCGCCTACTCCTTTCGTTTGAACAGCATATTTCAGATAGCCAACAAGGTTTTTAAGTATATCTCACGAGCTAGAACATACGTACGTATCTTAAACCCTAAAAACTTTATGAATGCCTTGCAATATGCTATGAGAGGGAAGTTTTTCTTCACTATTCAGGAACGGGAACATCGTTCCTTTCTACTGCTTCGACGATATTAAATATGGCGGTTCCGCGATACGGCGTTCATATACAGCTTGGTGGAACTCTGTATACTGCAAACTTCCAAGAAGCAAACTTAGTGTGTTTTTGAGAAGTTTAGCGATTCTTCTCAGAGACCTTGCTGAAACGGGATCTCGGAAAGGATTTACCGTCGACGTTCTTACTAACATAAAAAACTTGCTAAAAATCACAGTCAACAAGCTTACATTTCGAAAACGGATATCTACTTGGACGATAGCTTTAAATATTATTAACTAAAGGAGCAAAGTTATTGCGTTGCGGAAAAACGGTATTAAAAATCGGCAACAAACACACATAATCTGATGATTTATTTAATTTATTCTATATTGTATCACTGATCATTTTGCGTTATCCTACTAATAACGATAAAATCATACATGTTCGCACACTCTTTAAACGCCCGGTCTTCGTAGAAGAATACCTTCGTGTCCCAACTGACAACAATCCGCCGATCATCCTATAGCCCCTATCGCATAACATATTGTTTATTTTTTTTAGGGTAAACCATGAAATTAACATTTCATAGTTTTTGTTAATTTATTAACACCCTTACAGACCAACCAAAGTTGCAGGTCCTTTTCTAGCGCCAGATGTATCTTAATTATGTATTAGATGCATCTGGTTTTATTGTCAATGATCAAATTAAGATAAATTGTAGTTTCAGGAACATGGAATTATTTACGCAATGCGGATAAGGAGGGTACGATATCTAGCAAAATCATAGCAAGTTTTAGTTGATTATAAAACAAATAAAAATGGAAAAATTGAAAATAGAAAAATGGGGGTTGATACTAAAAATGCAACAGTACGGCTGTGCTGTTAACTTGTTACTTTAAACTATCAATATAAAATTGACTACCTTCCAATTTACGCGTATGTACATGCGCGTAAACGTAACTATTTTGTCATAAGATCCTTATCAAAATATTTCTGTGTGTTTGTATTATTTTTTTAAGGAAAATCTTTCATTTTGAGTACATTTAGTTTTCGGTTGAAAATTACGATCGGCGTATTCTCCGAGCAGCTGTTTCGGATTAATGAATTAACTTTGTACGATGCGAGGTGTGCCGATACTTTCGTATTGTCTACGTTATGCCGTACGTAACGTAAACAGGCCCGTGTCTCTATTTTCCCTAACCAGAAACAACACAAAAACATTTATTCCGAAACAAGTCTTCCGTTTCATCTATATGTTACAGTGTTACAATTAACTCGAGTGAAGTAATTAGTTTTTTGGGGTTTTCTTATTTTTCTTCAATTTTAACTTCTTGTACGCTACTATATCTTCATCAATACTTAGATAAAGAAAAAACGGTAAAGGTACTGTACGGGTTGATAGGGAAAGACTTGCGGTATTGCTGTGGATAGAGGAAGGTGGAGAAGAATATAGGCAGAAGAAGGGAGCATTTTGAAGATAATTAAGTTAAATTGTAAAATTTTTGGCAATGGATCATATTTATGAAGATAATCTCGTTAAATAATCACACCTCGTTTGAAGATACAACTTATTAGCGATGCTTTGCATTTATCGGATAACTAAGCCAACTAATAATGGTGATATAGATACCCTGTGCTTTACCCCTTTCTACTTTTTTGTGATTAATCTTATGCATACAAGAAAATAATTATTTCGATCAAAATTTTATAAAGTTTTAGGCGCAAGATAACCTACACGAGCAAGTATGGAAAAAGTCGAATATCGGATCGTCATTAAATTTTTACATTTAAAAGATAAGCTAAGCTAATTAAAGCTGTGATGGAAGTTGTTTACGAGAATTCTCCAAAATTTGCCACGGTAAAGATGAATTTAATTGTGGCCGTGCTAGCTTGGTTAATGAACGTTCGGAATGGATTAAAAGGTGCAATCACTGCTAATAATATTGAAAGAGTTCACCAAATTGTGCTAGACGATCTTCAAATTAAGGTTAGAGAGATAGTATAAGAAACAATGTGCTTGCTGTTTGCATATAGACTAAAGATTTTAGTATGAAGAAGCTGAAGGACACTTCAAAAATGCTTCAAAAAGCCTTGTTGAAGCCGTACGAAATAGGTCAGAATCAGTGAAAAAAAGTCAAAGGCTTTAATTTTAATTTTATAGTAAAAAAAAAACAAATAAACAAATTTAGAGTAAGTTAAACATTTTCTTTCTTTTTTTAAACTTAAAAAAAAAACACGAGAAAATCAAAAACAGTAGTATTGTGTGACCCATTGTGTGACAAAGTACTTGATGACGAGGTTCTATCGATGCCTTCGGAAAAGTTGTGAGCTACGACATCGTTGTATGTAGTAGTTCACAGCCCAGCACAGAGCAGCAACTGCGACTCTTTGATTAAGGCTAACATAAGCCTTTACGGAAAACACACAGGAGTCGGTGGAGGAAGGTTGGCGAGGAATCTATTGTTGCAAACCTCTAATCGAACGGATAAGTTGTCTGGGCAGATATACGACAGCCCTTTTAGCAGCAATATTTGCTAATCATCTAAATATTGGGATATTCTTAAGTAGATGTTCAAGCATAGGTCGATAATAGTCTCTTATATTGAAAAAGACTTCCTCCAGACTTGTAATTAACCGCAGACGTAACGTTGATATTTTGAGCACCAAGATGATTCTCATCCGGGCATCGAAGTGCGCTATCATTGATGCTAATGAGGCGGGCGATGGTCTTACCAGCAAAGCAAGTGAGCACACCTCGCTGGGTTCAGAATCTCCAGTTTGCGTATCTAATAAGCTATAATTCGAATGTAGGCTACCCTACAGGTTCATCTCATGCGAGGGTATTTAATTTACCCAGAAGACGCCGAGAAAGGGAATGTTGTAGAACTTGACAGGAAGTCTCTAGCTCAAAAGGAAGAATGCCATCTGCGTATGGAAAAGGAGGCAATAGCTGTTCAATCTCTTCTGCCATTCTCCTGCCGTCTACAGACGCTAGGCAGATTGGATTACTCGGCGACCTCCAAAATCACATTGTCCGCCTACAATAGACCTTATTGATCGATGTAGACAGGTGGATTGAACTGCTCACCCGACTTCACGTTGTAACTGCAACCGATTGCTTAATAATTATGGAATATCAGACTTTTCCGCAGTTTCTTTTAAGTAAATATTACAATCGATGGTATCAAGCGCATTAAGATTTAATACGTTTTTTTTTTTCTATTCCACGGTAAAGCCAGGTAGCTTAGTTGTTTTCATTGCCGCTCGTATACGCCTATTTATTGCGCATAAAACCTTTAAAATTATTGCTATTTTTTACTTGAACCACTAACATGTACATATTTATGCGACAATACTATAATGACCGTACTATATCTCCTTGCCGTTGCCAGTACAACCGAGTCGTTGCGGTCGCCATCAAAATAAATGTACGCTAGGGAGCGTAGCGGTAGCAATAATAATAATAATAATAGAACTACTAATAGTAATAATAACTCTTTTCCTTAATGATCTTTTTACATTAGCGTTGACGCCCCGGACCGCAGCGGTGGGATGGAAAAACATTAACCGTGGGTTCCGCGTGTGCGCTGCCAACACCACGGCCGCTTGAATAATTAATGGTTGCATAGGACAGCAATTTCTAGTTTTCAATTCCTATAATAATACATAGGTGGATGCATTGTATGCAATTATTTCAAATATCAACTAGCGACAACGTGGAAAAGGAATATACTTATGTACGAAGCGTGAACGCTGTGTTCCCGAAATTAGGTCCAATTTATTTCTAAACAGTTAGACATCTTCATGTCGGTATTAACATTTCGTTTGTAAAACTCCCTATATTGGTTTGGAGCCGATTGAAACTTTGATCTAAATCGTGTCGAATATTCGCGAAGAAAGAAAATAAGGGGGCTTATATTAGGCCATCCTGCGAGCGATGGTGTAAGAGGTCTGCCCCGTTCTCCTCGTCTATGTCCGAAAGTTCCATGCAAATGCTCCCTAACGGCAATTGAGAAATGTGCCGGAGTACCAATGTACTGGAATCACATTAGTTGCCTTTAGTTTTACGAAATATCGTTCGAAATATCACCTATTATGTTCTGCAGCAAGGTTAGGTAAGTGGTGCTTGTTAAATGGTTTGTTGAACAACCGGATTCAGGAATCTACCCAGATAAGATACCCATCAAAATAATTAGTAAGAAATAGGATCTTCGGCGTTATCGCGTGGGAACTAACGGCAAGAAACCAACTGTGCTGTACAAAATGATGGATTTAGGGCTTGTAGTTGTTTTTGTTATTTTTGCCTTTATCTTAAATCCAATCCTAATTTTTGATAGGGTAACTACACATTTGGTTAGATTAAATAAACACGTTGCAATTCTTAACATAACTTGTTCTTTCTTTTGAAATACTATGCTATGGCACTTTTATTTCATGACGCGAATGTCTGTAATAAGTGGAGAGGACAAAAGCGAGTGAAATCATACCTATTTTGCAACGACTAGACGGACTCGTGTACATTCGTCTTATAAAAAAGGGTTCGTGTTGACTACTGGTTTCCCCGAAACACGAGTTGAACACACAAGATGGAAGAATAGGAATTCTTTATGACGCAAATTTGTGTTGCAAGAATCTGCCATCTTGTTTTTGTAGAATAAAGGTTGTTAATAATATAAAGAATCGACAATATTGTAAGCTCCTCTATGAGTTAGTGCCGCACAGAATCCCATCGGCTACAACATCAACGAATTTTATCACGTTATCTACCAGTGTTTGTGGTATAGAATACGATTGATAGATTGTGTGATCGTCACTTAGACAACATTGGCCAATACATTTCAACTTTTGATTTTGCCATAAAATAATTTATACTAATTTCAATAGAAAACCTATAAACATTTATTTTAGCAAAAAAGTAGAAGGTCAAGTTAGTTCGATTTTTTTTTATATTTCAACGAAAAGGTTTTTTAATGCACTAGAATTTGCTTGGAAACTGAAAGACTTAGCTAATCAACGTTGATTTGAACTCAACAGATCTAAATCTACGAGTTTAGAAAGTTTGGATAACTGAAGAGTATCGAAACATCGTTGCCAAGGCTCTTCAATTCAAAAGTTTTCTCCAAACCAATCCTCTCTGGGTGTACTCTCAGAATCGAGTCATAAACTCCGTGAGATTCTCATCAATGGCATAACATACCAATTCCGTTCTATACAATTTGGATTATCAACAAGTTCGATTGCGTCCGAGTATTTTCCGATGAAGGACAACAATCCCATCATCATCATCATCCCATCAAAATTACTTCCAACTTGGCATCCAACATTCAAGCATTTTGAAATTACGATAATTTTTAAATAGACTTCGCTAAAATGGACTTATTTAATGTAAAAAACCATTTTTTCTATATTTATAACATCGCAATACATATTTTTGCCCTAAATAACTCCAAGTACAACGATAACTATTAGCTATAGCTATTAACTTGAAAATATAATAGCTTTGTTGAATTAAAGCAAGATTATAATGTAAGCTTCTTGATGCGCAGTGGCTGATTTCTGTAATGAGACATTATTTAATTAAGAGAGATATTCTCTAACAAAAAGAGGGCATTTACGTAGCTATCAAAGATAAACATTTAAATGGTCCAGCGTTTTTACTTTATATTGATTACTAGATACTTTTTACTCATCGAATGGCTGCAACTATTATGATTTATGATTGCTTATTGGGTATTATTTCTTCGAGGGAATTTTTGCATTTGGACATCATCAGAACTTTCATTATCTTCTAGTTATATGTTCACGAATGAAGGCCTTAACTTGTAACTTAAATTATATTTCAAACTAGCGCCCTAGTTAGCAAACTACAACACCTAACAGCAATTTGTCACGTGGCATCCATAGGAAATCGGTAGCTAATCTGAGGTGTGCGCTGTGTGGTGATTCACGTGACGGTGTCACTTTTAACTTTTCAGGTGAAAGTCACACGTGCCTCTTTCGACAGAAAAAGAGATAATACGACGCTAAGCAACGGATCGCGTGTGCGCGAAGGGCGCTGCGGTCGCTCGGTCACGTGACCGAACGGTCTTTTAGCAATTTCCGGTCGTCCGTCCGGAAAGCGAGGAAATATTACGGACAATCACGGTGACGCCGACGCCTTTACACGTCGCTTCTACATACGAAAAAAAAAATTGTACGATTTGGTATTGGGGGAGGTAAAAGAACAGCGGGCGAAATATACCGTGCGTGCGAACAGTTTATTGCAGCTTATTTTACTTAAAATCAAGTAACTGAAATTTATTTTTAAGTGTATAGGATGTTTAGTTCCTCTGGTACCTCGTTTAAATTTGTTATTTTACGTGGAGCACGCAGTATATCGTTGCACTTCTAGATTCTTTAAAAAAAATACAAGAAAATAAATTGTTTTGATGCTGTTGTAATAACAGTCTAGGTTCCAATGGAGCAATGTGTGATCGTCGATCACTGATCGACGATCGCTTGACGAAAAAGTCGCGATTTTATAAAATATGATACGAGTTTATCTTTATTATTAGAAAATACGCACATCGCGCTGATAGTCATACCAGTGAATATATCCTCAATTCGTTTAAATCCTTAAAAATGCGTACAAATTTTGCAATTCAGGATATATCCAAATAAAACTACTGCCTGACGCAGATTTATTACATTTGCAGCTTTATTACACAAGAAATTAGAATTTTTAATTTAACTTGAAATTTCTATTCGGCAAATAGCAAATACCAGAGGGGACAAAGGCAGATGAAAATTATTACTTTTTTGCAGAGACCAAACGGACACGTGTTTTGGCGACTCTCGGAACTTCCGGCAACACAAATCCATTCTCATGAGGCGAATAGACACGGGTCTATCTAATCGCTGCTTTTGTCACCTATATATATAACTCAAATATTTTTCCAATCATCGAAAAATCGATGAATTCCCTAAATATGAACCATGACGTTCACATATTTCGCTGCAATCATGATCTCTAGAAGTCAGTTCAAAACATAATTTTCTACAACATATTAAACGTTTTAATACAGGGGCCGGTCAGAAACAACCGAAACATTTTGGTTGAACGTTGCACTGAAAGACTGGCTCACCTAGAAAAAAAGGATTATTCGAAAAGTAATGATTGATTGAATTGGAATTTTTCTGCATTTTTGTCCGTAAAGTTTTAATTTAATTCGAACGAAAAACGCTGCTTGTTTATCGAATCTGTACATTATAATTATAATATTACTGCTACTGTTATTTTTTTGGTCTTTCGGATGCAACCGAGTAGGTGCCAACTTCATAACAAATGCCCATATAAATATTGGATGAACCCCTACATGTGGTATGCGTTCTTGTTTTAATCGACAATTCGTTCTCGATAAGTGAGAAATGCGAGCTCTATCATAATATTTGTTTTAGCAAGTAAAGCAAATGCCATACAGATATTATTAACGTGACCACGAGATTTTTCATGTTACATTTTACTGGTTAAGTAATAATTATATCTTTCACGTTAGTTTTAGCCTAACCGAAAGGTAATGATCCAAACGCAAGTATTATAGAACAACACACACGAAAAACAATATAATAAATTTGAAACTTTACTTCCACATATTCGTTTATTATTTTCATGAACTTCTCATGGAAAATCGTCGTGTCGACGTTGTATTCTTTAACTCTTCTTTCTGTTATTTGTTCCAATTTTACTTGAGATTATAGGCTAACTAGCTCTTCATTTTATTTATTTGTCTGATTTATCTATTTTATTTATTGTTTAGCTCTTTAATTTTAATGTTTACAAATATTTTATCCATACCATTTCACTACGTTGTACAATTTTTTTGTATTAGAATATATGTGAAATTTAGAAAATTACCGTTTGACAAGTTCTTACTGTCAGCAGAAGCAGCACTGTAGTTTGTCATTTGTTTGGTTTTTGAATTAGATGATATATAATAACTTGCTGGCGTAATGATGAGCAATTAGTTCGAAACTGGCTGAAAGTTTGTATTATATTAAATAGAGTTTGCGAGAAGTAAGATCTTCATTTACTCCTCATTGAATTTAATTGTATTCTTAAAGGATACGTCACGAAGAGTGCTTGGCTTTGCGACCTCATTGGTCTACTGCCCCTGCCAGCTCAATCAATATCATCAAATATTTTTATTGTATTATTCAGGCTGTTCAGAAGGAAGCCATTAGTTGGAACATTTCTACACAGTTGAAATTAATTCTTTTGTATAGTATTATCCTATTCGATGCATATTGAAAATTCCCTTGATTACCACTAGCACCTAAAGATAATAATTTTTGGTTTTATATTGTGTGTGTGAATTATTTCAAAGAAGAGTTAAATAATTCTTTCATCTTTATAAATTACTTACACTTATGTAAAAAAAATCCCGCTATCCTCTCAAAACGTAGAGCACAACTTGGTCATTTTTTGTAGAAGTCGATATAGTCGCTAATTTTGGCACTTACAACGATATCTTTATGTAGATATTCTCATCATATTAAAAGAAAATATATGTCCGTTTTGTTTTCAAGATTTTTACAATAAATTTGGATTAAATTATATACAATCGAAGTCCTTTGTGTCTGTATCATAAGAAAATATATTTTGTAACATCCTGTCCGGTTTCTCTTTTCTCCTTTCTTAATTCTTAAATGTTTCCGTATTATTTTACAGCCTATGTTCATTTTTGGTATTATGTTCTTCAAAATGTTGTTTCTCTGTCAAATGATTTTTCTATTTCTTCGTTCATTTGTTTCAACTGGCTTGATTTCTACGTTTAAATTTTAGACCGTTTTGGTGATCCTGCGGGCAACTTTACGAATTTTAAAGTCTTTAATAAAAATTTTCATTACGATGCAAATTCTTGAAAATCCTATGCCTTGTTGTTTTGTTTTGGCTGGTTCGTCGTTTCCAAATGTTACTATGTTGCCTGAGTCTAATGTCAGGCAACAGCGACACCGAATTAAAATACTGACGGAACCACGCTGATGACAACAGGCAGGCAGAAACATCTCTAGGAGTAGCGTAGTTTTTTTTTCGTCTTATACTGCATGATTCCATCAATGCCACGCGGAAAATATTCTAGCATTACTATTATTTCTTTTTTTTTTATTATTTCTAGGCATTCTCTAATGTGTTCCGTTAAATACGTACCGATACTATGATAAATGCAATATTACTCGTTGTCAATTATTATTTAAAATGTTATTGGAATATTCCGAACTTTTTCCAGAAATAATTTTTTCCACCCACAAGTTACAGGGAAACTAGTCTTTTTTTAAATTTTACCTGAATATTCTTATTATTTAACATTATAAACTTGAAACGTTATTATCAGTAATGTTACTAATTGTAAATTTATTAAATTGTTACAACTTTTTAAAGTGTATTTCACAATATACCCTTATGCTCTTTCAAAATATGATTTTCTCTTTAACTTTTTACTGTTGTTTCAAAGGATGTGAAGCTATTATTGTTTTCTCTCGGTAATAATTTTGAATAACCAAAGATTTCTGAATTATATCCAACTTCTTTCCATATATTACACCACTTTTAGATGTTAAACAGTATTTACAACAAAAAATTGTATATGCACGCTTTAATATCGTTTTTACATGCATTACTTAGTTGCTATAATAATAATTTAAAAAATAGAAATGTTTATAACACATGCAATATTCACACCTACTACAAGCACTTTTTTGTATAAAGTTACGTACAATAAATTCAACTTGAATTCAACTTAAATATATTATTACAAATTACAAATTACATGACAACTCCTCCACCTATACTCTTACATCTAGTACACATAAAAATGAATGGTTATAAAATTTCCTTCTTTTTTTTAGCACAAAATTTTTCTCGGTATTTTGATGGAATCTTACAAAAGTAACGGATAAAAATAGATTGAATTTAATTTGCTTCGGTTAAACCGTGCGGTATGTTTATAAGTCACAGAGAATGATTACTTTCATGGTTGATTTGCATGATGTTATTTTCTAGGCATAGGTCATCAATAACAGTCGATTATACTAAATTGTAATAAATTATACCGGTTGTCCGACGAAAATAAAGAAAAAAGAATAAAAGTAACGTCTCGATATCATTCGAATGTGGAAAAATTAAACAAAATATTGACTCGTGTCCTTCTTGCGGGTGTTTAAACTATTCGACCCCGGCTGAAGTGCGGCCGTGAGGGCCGTCTATTTGGTCTCCGGAGATTTGCCGGTCAAACGCTCAAATATCGGCTACGTCTGCGGCCTTCGTAGAACAAGCTATTTTGCCGTTATTTTATGTTTGTTTTTGCTCAGACGACAGCCTTCGCTGGTGCTGTTTGTGCTTGTCGTTGGAAGGTTGAAACGATGTGAGTAGAGGGCGCAGCTGCTCTCAATAAAAATAGAGCAAGAACATGGCAATTTTGGCTTTAAATAAGTGTGACGTTATGAGAGTATTGTTTTTTCTTTTTTTTTTTTGTGGGATTGGTGTTTTAGATTATGTGTACGTTATTATTAAAGACAAATATTCTGTAAACTTAAATACCTTTACATTTTATTTTACCTGTGTTGCTTTTTACGTACATTTTTATAAAAAGTACAAAACCAATTAGATGTTATTGTTGTTGGTCATTATGTAAATAAATATCAATTATTGCATAAAAATCTGCCATAATTATGGAATTAGATGCATTTGGGATAAGTTAATCGAAAGAAGTTAACAACTACAGTAAATTTTATCTATAAAGTCTATACTGCTAACACTGTCGTCTTCTTCAATTTTATATTAAGTCTGTTTAAGTAAGTTAGCCATATAAAGCTTGAGATAAAGCCAAGTGAGAGAATACACAGGATAAGAATATATGACACGAGAACTTACCCTAGATTTGTTCTCAACCTCGGCATGCTTCAACGAAATATATTCTATCTATTTTTATCTTATTACCTACATTATTTATTCATTATACATTATAATATTCTCACTTACTTTTTTTATAGAGTGAGAAGCCCCGATTGACGTAGAATAAGTTTCTTTTGTGATTTAGGCCTGCAATAATTTTTAGAAATTGAGCCCTGAAGGGAGAAAAGTAGGGACCGCATGTTGGGAGTCTGGTCATTTTCTAATTTAGAAAGGTGAAATTTGGTATTTAGGCTTCTGGTTTGAAACGGAAAAGTTCTATCGAATTTCGGATCCCGCTCACACAAAATTATACATCTCAAATTTATCCTCTCAAGGATGGAGAAAATACAGGAGATAAGAATATATGGCATGAGAACTTCTCAACCTCGGTATGCTTAAACCATTTGCAGCATTTTTTCGGCGCTCCGCAAATTATAAAAAACAAAGAAGTAGCATTTAAGTACATCTTCACTTGGGACGCGTTTATTAATCTCTTCAGTCATACCGTCCACCGGAATGGGCAAAAACCTTTAATGATTCTAATAGAAATATTACATCGTTTCGAACGTTTTTATTCGTTCCTTAGAAAATTGCGAGAATATATTAGACCGATGAAGAGTAGCTTCGCATATTAGAGAACGACGAAATTTCGAACATTGGAAACTTATCTAGTGAAGATGATGGTTGAGGAAGTGATAATGTGAAAGATAGAGAGGACAGAGGCAGGTGGAATTATTACTTTTTTGCATTGACTAGACAGACTCGTGTTTATTCGTCTCATAACAAAGGGTTCGTGTTTAGGTATTGGTTTGTCCGAGTGTCGACAAAACACGTGTCCGTCTAGTCTCT
The DNA here is from genome assembly GCA_020654165.1 of Oryctes rhinoceros. NCBI lineage: Eukaryota > Metazoa > Arthropoda > Insecta > Coleoptera > Scarabaeidae > Oryctes > Oryctes rhinoceros. The sequence goes on from JAIOKQ010000001.1 coordinate 3,262,866, forward strand.
GCAAAAAAGTAATAATTTCGTCCGGCTTTGTCCTCTCTAGTGATAGATCGAGACGACGGTGCGGAAGAAATTAAAGTCGAGAATAACAATGAATCAGATGTTACGAGTTACCATTAGACACGAAACTTTGTATTCACGAGCAGATTGTGCCATTCAAAGGTCGGCTAAATATAAATCAATATATTAAGGATAAACCAAATAGATGGTGCATCAAGAAATTTCTCTTAGTTAGTAAGAGTGGTCAACTATACGACTTTCTTATTTACCAAGGATCTACAACGGAATACAAAGAAGATCTTTTTGCATTTTGAATCTGGAAGAGGCATAGCGAGAACACGGAGAATTATAGAAAGCAATTTTTTGTTATATCTTGACAACTATTTTGGAAGTCACGAAGGTTTTTTTTTTTGGTTGGAGCAAGTGAAGAAAAAGAAGACGTTTCTTTGATATCGCCAGGTATCGTTTTCATCAACTGACTTGATAATAGGTGTTAAATTTTATATCAGTTGACGAGAAAGGCACATGTAAGCGGTTGGATAAGTTATCTAAGATTTACGTATGTATACGTAGAAGGACTAGAATATATGCTAAACTACAATATGGGCGGAGTCGATAAAACGAATTATTTGCTGATTACTTACAGGTAACCGTATAAATTCTCGCAAATGGACTTTGCGCATGTTAATTCATTCAACTGATTTCGCAACTTGTTAGCGCGTGGATTGAATTCAGAAAGAATTTTTAGGGATATCTAAGTAGCTAATACTAAATCAGTTGCGATTTAGACGAAATGCAGCAGAACATCTAATTTTACATCTAGGTTCGGCCAAATAAATTAGGCGGCCAAGTAAGTCGCTGGATAAATAAGATATGACGAATGCAATTGCTTCTCTGAATTTTATGCTAAAAGAGAGCTTCTAAATGCAAGATGAGGGCGCCAAGTGCGAAGTACATTTATATTTTGTTAAGACGAGGAATTACTTCGTAAAATTAGGTATTAGGAAGTAATTAAATATTAAAATTAGACAATGTATTCAGCTAAAATAAATAAAAGAAGGATCGGCTATTTTTTTAATCACATAAAGTTATTTTGTCAATTCTACGCTAACCCGCAGGAACGTAAGGACATACTCTTGTAACATAAACCTCGAAAACGTCAAAATACTGAATAGCGTTACTTCTTTCCCACGTTATATTCAACTTTGCTCGTCTCATTTCTTAGCAAAGAAAATATGTTTGCTTTCCACCAGATTTCTTTACTTTATTTATTCAACGAAATACATTTTCTATTTTTAACTTATTACCTACATTATTTATTCATTACACATTATAATATTTTCACTTACTTTTTTTATAGAGAGAGAGCCCTGATTGTCTTAGAGTAAAGTCCTGATTTTGTGATTTAGGTTTGCAATAGCTTTTAGAAATTAAGCCTTTAATGGAGAAAAATAGGGACTGGATGTTGGGAGTCTTGTGGTTTTTCTAATTTGGAAAGGTGAAATTTGGTACTTAGGCTACTGGTTTGAAACGAATAAGTTCTATCGAATTTCGGAGCCCGCTCACACAAAATTAATTTTCTACAACCTATCCTTTGAAGGATAGGCTTTCCAGAAGTGATAAAATATGTTTGTATCTAACCGGGACCTTTTACACGATTTTTTGTATCATTGAATTTAAATATTTTAGAATATTAATATAAAATTTCACTACCTCTTACCCCTAATTTTCTAAAAATAAAATAAAAAAATCGTTTTTTTTTTTATTTCTATTCAAAAGCCTAAATAACAAGTTCCATGTTTCTAACTACGAAAATTGACTTTCATAATAGTATGAATAATACGAAAAGTGCGGCCGAAACGCGTAATTTTGAAATTTTTTACCAAAAGACATTCATTTTCAACCAAAGATATGTTTTAATTCATACATTATAACAACATGCGGGGTATCCTAGTTTAATACAAAAAAATAAATTTCCTGTTTATCTTTAGTCCGTCGATTCGTCGCTGCCTGTCAATTTATTGATTATGTTACATATTTACTCTCCTTCAAAGTTAAAAGAAGTTAAAATGTTCTTCATGTTGCATATTAAAGGTGCAATGCTCCGTGAGTAATCTACGTTTTTCAAAAGTTTATGGTGTGAGTTTCAATTAAAAGTCGGGTACATCCTGAAATTTTGATGAAGATAACACCTTTTAATCCGCACATTTGCTGTCTCAGGAAATTCTTTGTACAGTGAATTACAAAACGTCTGCCTGTCAAAAGTTAGCGTTAAAGTTGTCTGTCTTCTTTATTTTCATGCTTCTTTTAAATGATTGAAACCATTAGGCTTAAAGACGGATACGATGAAATGATTTTCTGTTTGTTCTTTTTAACAAGTACGACACTATCTAGATGGCAGAAGTAACCTTTCTTGCACTTTATAATAATTAACGCAATGTGCCTAACGATGAAATAATTTTCGTAGTCTCTCGCACTCTCGTGGTATTTATCAATAATTTCTTGTCAAAATTTCATACCATGATACATATCCTAAGATATGTTTCGTCACTCTTCTGGATTTCATTAGAACGGTATTTGTTTTTCCTTAACCTATTATCTACCTATAATTCTTATTGGCGTTTAATTGCTGATAAGTGGACCTCCAAAACGCTTGAAGATTTTGCTCTGTTAGACGTATACCATCACATTATGTTTTTTATCACTTTATTTTAACTTTTCCTTTATATTGTTCGGGTGTAACACTTTTACCGGAGATTGAACGATCTGGATCTTAATGGTCAGTTTTGTCGAGAATTTAAAAATTATGCACGAGTAAGCTAAGTATAGAAAAATGTACCACAGTTAATAATCCCCTCACTGTCGTATTCCTTTTGGAAATTCTGGTTAACTTAAGATTATATAGTTTGTAACAATTTAATGGTATAACGTGACAGGAACTAGATTCAGCAGTTCATGCATTAAGTATAACGACTTATTCCACTTCATCTAGCAGTGATAATTTGCAACGATTCCATGGTACACGCAGTTAAAAAATTGTGGGAATATCTTGCAAGTAATAGCAAGTGTTTATGTAGGTTCGCTCACTTGCGAGTAAAGTATTTACATATAATTTAAGTGTAAAACCTAGAGTAACATTTTTTCCTACAAAGTAGAATCCTTCTACGCTACGTTTGCACTTTTTGGACTGGATACTACAAACTATACGATCTTTAATTCGAAGTAACAAGTGCGCTTAAATACTTAAAATTCTTAGACATAAAGTCAAGCTTCCATAACACAATTGTGTAAACTCACACATTGGTTTCTGCACGTATGCGAACATACTCATCCAGTTATAATTGTTACAATAAACGTAAAAAATTATGGGCGAGTATTTTATTCAAAGCCAATAGGTAACACGAACCCTTTTTGATAAGACGAATAGACACGAGCCTGTCTAATCACTCCAAAAAGGGCATGATTTCACTCGCTTTTGTTCTCTCTAATCGTAAATTATCACGTTAATGCTGAATCAATTTAATTTTGTTAAGTCACTAATCACCATTAAACACTTTAATCATCAACTACGTTAGTTAGCGTCGCTATTAGTGTCAATATTAATGTGAGAAAAGAATAAAATAATAAGCAAATAGCTGTTGTTTGTAAGAATTTCTGTAATACAGAACAGGTCGTAGTCTTCAAAGTAATAATAAATAAAAATAATTTCGTGCTTCCAATTAATTAGCTAATCACGAATTAAACCAGCTTAAAATGCTTACAATAATTAATTCAATCAGGAATAAGCTTTAATTCCAGATTTATTTCATTCCGAACAAATTCGAATAGCTGAAGATATCGTAGCGAAACCGGATAGAACTGGCTCTATAATCAGTCGCTGCCCAACAGAATCGAACGAAACTGAATACAGCCGAAAGGAAACAAATGTTTCATTTAACATTTTACGAATTACGGATGGTGACTAAATCTAAAACTGTAAATCAACCATTTGGCAGCTAATTTAATTAGTGTCATTTGGATTTGTCTAATAACTAAATTAAATTAAGTGAATTAAGTTAATCAGTTGAATTTCTTAAAGCCTAGTTAGGGTCCAGTTGTACGACCAGTGGTTCGGCCAATCACAGAACTGGTCCGTTGAATTGAAGTTTCGTCAGTTGATGAAGCAAAAGTGTCAAAACAGCGTGTGAAGTCCTTGACAATCCGTGCTTCGTTAACTAAAACGGTCGAAACAATCTAAGCAACCCGTCGTCGTGATATCGTCGAACTGAATAATACGAAATAATAACAATAAATAAATTAACTCTACAGAAACAAAAAATACAAAATTATTGAAAAAATTAACCAAAAGATAGATTACTGTCTTCATTGAGACTGCTTGCTGATCATGCTTCGTTCCTGATTGATGCAATTCTAGTCTGATGAGGATGAGTGATTACATCATTGATGGATTTCATATCGGTGAGACTTGATAGTAAAATCTGTAATTAGCAATTCCGTCTGGTTTTTGGTTAAATTTGCAGATATTGCTGGTATACACATTTGGTGTAAAGTGATTATTCAATGCTTTGAATAAAACTGACCCTTTAGCAGGTTATTGTCGTGATCATTTGTTTGATCTCTACATTTCTTCGTTCACCATTAATTCTACAACATCTGTTTGAGCGAAATCCTAGAAATCTCCTCCACCCATCGTATGCACCAACCCAGTAAATATATGTATAAATCGAAGAATAGGTTTTGTTCTCTAAAAAGTTTATTTTTCAGAATTCGTCTACTTTTGTATATGACCCGAACTCGACTGAACTTCCAACGGGAGCTCATGGTCCGTGATACGCTCAGCCATCGCGAAACAACGCGAATCTACATTTTGTTCGGCTTAAATTTTACCGACGTCCGACGGGACCATTACGCTAAACGATCTGTGGTCCGAAGTTTAACAAATCGCAATGAGAAAAAGATATAGGAAATACAAGAAGTATTATTGACCATTGCATATAAAAGAGATAGTACTTATTTGTATGTATCTTCGTTCTAGTATCAATTTTTATAATGTTAGTTTGGTTAAAATTTGGTTAAAATGCAGCTATAAATAAAATAGTTTACTGATAGATAAGGACAAGAAAAAAATAAAACTAAATATTTAGAACATCCAAAACTTACATAACAATAAGACTTTCTTTTTGCAGATACAATATTCTACCTAGATTCTTCAAATTTGCTGTAGGTAGATCTTCAGATAGACTCACGTTGAATGCATATATATGTATATATGTTTGTCAAAAAATTCAATATGTAACGGTTAACAGAAGAATAGAATGTTGTTAAATTGATCGACAGCTCTGTAACATAGTATGTATAAGTTAACGATTCTCGATTTAAAGACGAGCGCTCTAGCGCTAGAAAACGGTCTTCCATTGGTTTAGAATGTTCGATCATAAATAGAGATGACAAAGGCAGGTGGAATTATTCTTGTTTTTGCAGCGAATAGATAGACTCGCGTCTATTCCCCTCATGAGAATGGATCCGTTAATTTCATCCGCCTTTGTCCTCTCTGATCATAAAAAATCTAAGTATCATCAATATTTTTGCAGCTACTACCTAATTTTTTCAAATGTACGATTAAATAATAATAATAATAATAAATTTCACCGAGGTGATCTGATGAAAATGAACTAAATGTTAACTTAATTTTATTAACATTTAAATTTACGTAAAACCACAAACCATATTTGATTGTATTAGGGCATATAGTACATCTGATTGTTCGTAAAATAATTTACTAAATTATATAGAATACGTATACTTCATTTCTTCTTTAACAACTTCATTATTTATTTATAAATAGTACCCATGCCAAATAAAACACACATATCCGCAAATCTAGTTTCAAATATTTCTAAGCTCTAGTGGCTTAATTTATTTTTAAATTGTATTGCTAATAAATGCCACATTGCCGCTGCTACTGCTTTGTTCACATAAAATACGGTGTAAACGTTTATCTCATAGCGTTTATCCATAAAGTCCTGCAGGTTCACTACCCAATTCCTGGTTGATCACAGAATAACGGACGTGGCGGACAGGCAAATGCACACATGGGAGCATGTAGCGTTTCGATGCACCGGTTGGTTGACCGTAGTTTGACACAATCTCAGGTAACATCCCGGCAGGCGTGATTCAGATAGAGCTTTGTTCTGGCCGTCCATGAAAACAGGGATGGCCGTGATTTAAGCGTATAAAAATAGGCTTAAATCACGGCAGGTTGGTTCCGTTTCCGTCGCTGGTCGATTGCTGCCAGTGTCTGGTGGCGTAACCCCGAAGGGGCAATAGTTGCCGCCTAGGTTCTGATAAACGGATAGTTGTCGCCTGAGCAGCCTAGACTACGGGCAAGATCTGAGGCAGGTTCCAAAAACTCAGTACTGACATCAAGCATCGGATTAAGCATTGATAAGGGAACTTCTCTAACATGGGAAGCAGTGAGATTTAGCATGGATCTTAGTGAAATCATACTTGTTGTGCAGCGACTAGACTCTTATTTTTCGACTCTCGGAAAAACCAGTAGGCAACACGAACCGTTTCTTATGAGACGAATAGACACGAGTCTGTCTAGTCGCTGCAAAAAAGGTGTGATTTCACTTGCTTTTGTTCTCTCTACTTATAAATGATCGTTTATTTAATATTTGGTAAAATTAGCTCAAAGCAAAAGTATCCACATTTAATTCATTATAATTATTACTAACTAAATAAATATTTGAATATAAAGGTTTCAAACGACGAGGTTAGAAGGTTAAGAAGTGAAAATACAGCCTATTTAAAATTTGTTTAGTTACCACTAGCATAATTCATAATATACAATTCAAAGTTCGGCATAGTTGGCTATCGCGTTGAATGACTGCAAAGACAACTTTACGTTACATTAATTTCTTTCTTTATAAGCGATTCTTAAAAAACAGCTTTCATTTTATCATTTGTGAATTTTATTTTTCACTCCCAATTGGCCTTTTTCGTGCCCTAATATTTATCGTTCATTCGTGAAAGATATTTCGTATTTTTCTTATTATTCGTTCGCCAGGAATTCCAGAAATTGAAATAAAATTCATGTTTGACAGAAGTTATGTTAATTCTTTTCAAGATATTCGCGAATATTATAAAATATAATTTTATTTTTATAATATTTTTTTCCTTTTTCGAATCGAACTTAAAAACAAAGGATATTAATATTTTCGCTTGTGAGTGGATATTTTCCGTCGCTCGCAACGCAATATGATTTGTAAAAGAGAACGTGATTGAAAGCGCCAAGTTGAGTTGAATCAATTAAATCATGATTGATCAAACGAAAGTCTTTTCGTGTCTTTTTTTTTAATCCGCCCAACAAATATCACGTCGATTCAAACAAAATATATTCGAATCAGCAAAACGAATTTCCTTTAATTAAATCAACTTAGCTATTTAATCCATTAGCCATCGGTTGTTGTTGGGACGGTTAATGTAAACATTTTACATCTAATTTAAACTATAAAATAATACAATCCAAAAATACCATAAACAGGAATTCAATTATGCACATGTACGTCGAAGTTAAAAAAATAGCGACCCATTTTCGGAATGTGGGCGGGCGTGTCTGCTTGCTAAAGACGAAAGGGTGTATCTGTGCCTTAAAGCAGATCTTTAGATAAACATCAATCATTTTAATTGAATTTTAAAATGAAATTAATCATAAGGCGAGGCACCACTGACTGACGCAAAGTAAAAAGAAACATAAATTAAATTTTATAACAAACTATGTTGATTTTTTGAGCGTCCTAAGAATGGGTGATAGTGGCTTAAACCATACCTATCGATTTTCCCGTGTAGATATTGATCCAGAATTAAGATACATGTAACACATTTACACATTTTTCCAGCAACAATCCTCTGTTGGTTTATAATTCCTCCTAAATGAATGGGTTCCGTTATTTTGTAATAAAATTTTAGTACTTATACGGTAACATCTCGATATACAAAAAACTACAGAGAATTTGTCCCTAAATGTTATGTATTCACATCTCTCGCATTAAATTAAATATTCAAACCATATTGAATGTTTAATGCGATTGATGTTTTTTTTTTTGTTTTAATGCGGTGACGGTCCAATGAGGTGTATAAGCTTTTAAAGCTTGTTATAGCTAAGCCTGCAAAAACGAGTTGCGCTTTACGAAATTAGCGAAGACTAGACAAACTCGTATTTATTCGACTCATGAGAGCTGAGCATGAGAGCATGAGGCTCGCGTTGCCTATTGATTTCCCGAAGAGTCGACAAAACACGAATCTGGCTAATCTGCTAATGTCCTAAAGCGCACGGAACGTGTACTCGTTTCTGCAGGTTTAGTTATAACTAGAGCTCCCCAACTGCGTGGCGCACCATAGGCGTCGATAAGGAACATAAGTAAAGTACATAAAAACAAAAGAAATAAAGGATTTTAAAACGCTTACTTTTGTAATTAGCCGTATCCAATATAGTGGGTGTTAATGCACAAGGAAAATGGTATTAGTCAGCACACGAGGAGGTAGGCACATTAAAACTGTTACCGTAAGCGCAATCCGATTTCTCAAACATCTGAAGCATTAGGAATGTTTCCACAGTCGTTTCTTTCAAGGATGTTCGTCGTTCTGAAAAAATGTTTTTATATCTTGAAAATGAACGCTCGACGTCTAATGATGTAATACACGCGTAATGAAAATAATCTTTGAATTTAGTCACCGGATCAGTAGAGTTACCTTCCCAAACTTGTCTTAACCTGCTAAAATTTGTATCTTTCTTCATAACACTTTCAAATTTTCTTGTAACGATATCATTTTTTTTTTGTTGTTTATACAGTGCAGGAGAGTATTAACATCATCTAATATTTGTACTGACTCCGTCAGGGACAGTGCACTATTTTGTAATTTATTTATTGCCTCAAGTACTTCTCTATAATTGTTGTAAACGGTTTGTAAATCTGCTTCAACGGAAATATCTTGGAATTTATCCTGGCTTTCCTTAATAGCCGCAGATTCGTTGGGATTGAATTGTAAGACGACTGATTTTATTTGCCGGAAGTATTTAAAATAATAAAACACTGCCTTCAGCCATGTCCCCCAACGCGTAAGAATCGGCTCTGGTGGTTCGGGAATACCGGGACACTGTTTATGAAATTCACCGGTACGTTTGGGAGATTTGAGAAACACTCGTTTCGTATTTGTTATTAATGCATTTACCTCAGGGTAATTTGCACGAATAGTTTCAGCCGCAATATGCAGAGCATGAAGTTTACAAGTAATATGTAACATCATCCCATAATGTTCTTGAAGAGAACGACCTACACAACGCATTGTCGCGGCACCATCGGTCATGAAAATTAATACTTGAGTAGTGGCAATTTCAAATGTTTGTAAAGTATCAACGACTACGCTCTCGATAGCGTCGGCAGTACACGATTTTAGTCTTTTACTAGCTAATAAAATTCCCTTTGTAGGTTGACGAGGTTCCAGTATACGTACAATCACATTCAAAATAGAATGTTTTTTACGGTCTGTCGTTTCGTCAATACATAACCACAGTAGTTTATTGTTTATTGCAGATCTGATCCTGTTTTCAATTTCGGTACGTACACTTGGCACACATCTCCTTAAGCTTGTTTCCGACGGTAACTCAAAGTCTGGATTATATTTATTCCAAAATTCACGGAATGGTTTCTTCCTGAGTAAGGAAAACGGTAAATTACACGCAGTCAGCATATAAAATAAATCAATTATAAATTGAGTTGCCTCAGTCGGTGATACACCCAGTTTTTTATTTTTGTGTTGCTGACTATTTACATGTCTTCTACAGCCATATTTATCATTGCACATCAGAGCTATATTACAAATTTTACATATAATCTTACTTCCATTATATATTAAGTCAGGAAATTCTCCACAGAACTTTTTCACTTTGTCGGCCTGTGGGCGTTTCTTACTACGCGCGTCCGCCATACCGTCACAACCCGATCGCATACGGTAATAAACTACCGAAATGCGATGCGAGTTATTTGCTTATATATTACATTACATATCCCCCCGGCCACGCCCGGCGGTACGCCTTCTGACTTGCCACGCACTTTGGGGAGCTCTAGCTATAACCTTAGGAACCTTTGTAGTGTGTGTAGAGTGTTCCATTGCCTTATTATTATCACCCTTTCGCTGGAAAAGGTGCGACTTTGAATTTGATTAACTTGAACACAACCCTGGCCATTGAAGCATAGACCCTCTTACCATCGGACTACGGAGTCGTTCCTCGAAATTAATTGAAAAAGTTAAATTTCCGTTATTTTTTAAGGAAATTTTACTTTAGTACTTGCCGTTCGGCCTTCAACACATTCAAATCGTAGTAATTTAAGCACTTATTTACAGTAACAAAATTGCTAAATTTCGAACTGCCAACACCGCATGGAGAAATATATTTATATATAGAAGAACATACAACAATTTTCCATTTGTCGCGTACGTTCTTTCAGTATATGTTGTAATAAAAAAAAAACGACATCCATTTTGCAAACTTGCCGCACTCTAAATCTAATGGCGGCTCTAGATTGAACGTTATCTTCAACTGCTTAAATATCGATGTTTCCATCTCTTTTTTAAAATATTTACACAATTTGTACAATAGATATAAAGATGAAATTAAAAATGGGGGGCTGGCGCCTACATCGTTATTATTCGAGATAAATTTAATCGTCTTGTTGTCGGTAAAAGTAATACATTTCAAAAAAAAAAAATCGGTTATCAATGGATCACATGTATATTTATATACATTGCTAACAAGACGAAAGAACAAGAAACGGCAGTGCGTATGAGCGCGCCTTTGTCGAGAGTCATGAATCACTTATCGCATACTACTAGATGTCGACTATTTCCGGAACATATAAAGTCAATTTGCCGTCCCCTCCGAGGATAAGCAAAAATCACATAAAGTATTGTTCACCTTCGACCGACTCCCGGTTGCTTGTCACAAAAAAAGGAATATTTCACTTTCTATCGATGACATTTTAGTGTACAAGCAATACCGTGACGAAATGCAAATTACCATCTACAATGTATGTACGTTTAAATGTTTGAAGAAGAACAGAGAAAAACACCTTCTTGTTAGAAGGAAGTTTATTAAGGATAAATATTTTAAGACGGACTTTAATCGAATGGGTTTAAATGTGTTCAATACAAAAATAAGTTTTAAACGCATTAAGAAATGTCAGCAAAGGAAAATGTAATTTTCATTTGATAGAAGGTGAAAAAATAACTTTCAGGTTTCAGATTGGACATCTTAAACAATAACCGATATTTCTATGCTGTGTTTTCTTTATTATTTCTAAGTTCGTCTAAATAGTCAATTGTTATTAACGACGGATAACATTATACAAATTCATTTAATTATTTTGATTATTAAAATGATAGTGGGGAAAGAATAGTAAACGATTGTTACATTATAAATCGAACTCTTTATTTAATATTTTTTTTATTGTTAGTTTAAATAAATAAATTGCAAATAAGAGCAGATAACACTTACGAAAGATGAATCAATGAAAGAAAAAAAACTGAACTCAAAACTTTGATGTTTACGTACTAGTGCATTACATAAGAAATTCTGCCTTTTTTTCAATGACCAAATATGAATTAAAGTTAGTTTTACGCACGTTAATAAATGGCCAGTTATTATATTGATAAACAGGCTCCAATTTGATGACAAAGCGGTGTTCATTGATATAATTAATTTAATAGTTAATATAATAATTTTGTTGTTGATTTAATAAAACGATGTCAATGAACATTTATTGAATTCATTTCTTCTAAGTATACTTACAAGTTTGCGAGGTGAAGCGCATTATTTTTTAATTAGTTTATTTTGTTCTTAAAAGAAAGTGTTCTGTAAACATCCTTCAACGCGTAAATCTAGTTCATCCCTGTAAACCATTATTTCTTTAAATTAAATTTGATTAAATGTGTTGGTGCTCAGGAAGGCTAAGGAATTTATGAGGCGCTAAGGAGATTATGTTATCTATCTAGTCATGAATAATATAGTAACGTTGGCAATTCTTCTGTCAATCGTTGTGAGCTATTGATACAATTTGGGCAAGTTTCGTTCATATTTAAATGTTTGTGTTGTTCTTATAAAATTTTAATCGATAAAAAATTCGTTAAATTTAGCCAGAAGGGAGGTAGGGGATACAGACATATTTATAACAGGACGATTAATGTCTACGTCTAGGTGTACCCTCAGTTCAAGCTAACCCAAGATACGGAAGCCCTGTTAGCGCACGAATCATCGAAATCATCAGAAAAGTTGAGGAATTGCTCTTGGTAGATCGCTGTATAAGAGCATCAATGATTGCTGCTAAAGTAGAAATATCAGGAACTACAATTTTAGAAACCCTTCATGCGAATTTAGGAACGGATAAGGTGTGAATGTGTTGGATTCTTGCCGCTCCTGTGTTGATAACAAATTTATGAAGGAAAACTTTGCGGTTTTGGATAACGACAGACGGTCAGAAGAACAGAAGAAGCTCCATGAAATTGAAAGCGAAACGTCGACATTCTTATGCTACTGAGACGCAGTTTCAATCCGGAAACCCAAATTCTTTAAAAAAACACTTTTTTCAAAAATTGTAAACAAGAATTCTTGCAATACATTTATAAGGAAACTCCTCCATCATAAAAGGTAAAATCGCAATCTTCGTCAGAAAAACCGATGGCTACGGCGTTTTGTTTCAAAATTGTGCTTGAAGAATTAGGCTGCTTCATGACAATACCAGAATCCACAAATCTCACGGAGTCCAAAAAGTAATCAACAACTGTAGTTTTATACACTTGCTTCTAACTTGGAACAGAGCGGCAATTAGCATTTCGCTAAATTAAAAAAGAGAACGTAAGAGGACGGCGTCTTTCTTGGGATCAAGGGAGCTTTTTGAAGACCTAACAAAAAATTGTTTGGAGAGAGATTTATTAGAAAAGCGTTGGAATAAATACATGACCATTAGTGGAACACATTTATTAACATAAACATTTAAAAATCCACACTCAGTACATACATTTCTAAATGAAATATGGTAACTATTGCCACTGCATCGAATTTTTTATTTATGAAGACCAATCTCGTACGTTACAAACGATTTTTAAATTATCCGAAAGCAACACATTGCAAAATCAGGTGGATACGATGGATTATTACTTTTACATCTTTTTCAGCCAAATATTGGCTGAATTTAATTGCCCATACTAGTCCTGTATTTCTAAATAATATCGCATACGTAAGTATCTTTTGATTCTTGCTTCTTTGTCATTCTTGGTGTTTATTCGCCTTTTAATGATCCATATACAGCTCTCTTAACGGGCAAGCACGTTGAAAAGACGCATGTAAAGCTTATTACCTATTACCACTTTAGAAAAGAAAAATGGTGTGCACCACTCTTCAAGAGGGTTAAAGTTTCGCAGCAAATTTTCATATTCTCTGATTTTTGAACGTCAGTAAGTTGAAGTGACACAAAACGACGACACCCTTATGTTGATACTCAATGACAAAATACGTTGTTTTGTTTTTGTTTGTTCTCTTTAATTATTTTCCAAAAAGCAGCACTAATTTCTTTGGTAGCGGCGGTACAAAAAGGTCGTGACCAATATTAGAAAGGAGCTCGTCCTTTCTGATGCTGGCTGAACTTCTTTCCCGTTGAAGATAATTCTATGAGGCTCATAAGAGCTTAAACTTTTTCTGAAAAAACAAATCACGGTTCGAAAAAGGTTCTTTGATTAATTAAATTTGTTCACTTATGTTAGCAGTTAAAATATTAAAGACTTCGGCCCTAACTAACGCGATTATAATGAATCTCAACTAATAATGATAAATAGAGAGTTGCCCTAAACAACAGCATATGCTTCGTTTTTCATGGTCTACTGAGCTTTTCTATATCCAATAATATCGAATAGGCTCTCGTATACACTTTCGCAATAATCAAAATAATTTTGGCAAACATTTGCTAAGTTCTGCCAATATTTTTCAAAAATTATTTACACTTGCTTATTACTAAAGATTTTTTTTATTCGGTATAAATTTCATAATTCCATAATAAAATTAGAGAAAACGATGTTACGGCGGGCTATATTTACCAAATCTAACGTTAATAGAAGTTAATATAACGTGAAACGACGTAAGATAAAGAAAATTACGCAAAAAAGAATGGAGAGGAAACGGTATTAGAAGCCGGTGCACGGCGTTACAGCCACACATTCTTTGACGAAGTCAAAATAACTTAATAACTATTTTCACCCGGATCACACTAAGAGGTTTTAAATTCAAACAATAGCCTTGTTCCATTTCACAAATTGCCGTTCTCCTGAGTGGATGTACACCTGGTTTCGGTTCTTTTTAGCGTAAAGTACTGCTACGTCATGCCATCGTCTTCTCCTTGTTCCACCGGCTGCGGCCGCGAAGGGACGAAGACGTCGGCGTGTCTCTGTAGAAACGGGCGCAAATACACACGTCCCATTCGGTGTTTTATTTAGTGTGACTTGCACACTAGGGGCACTCAGTGGCTAATTACCTGTTAGTATCATTATTTAGCGACGTAGCTCGGTTGTTGCTGTTAACTGCGCTCTGTCTTTGCTCTACTCTTGAGTCGGTAATCTTTTAGGAAAGACGTCGTATTTTTCCGAGAGACCAACCGCCGCACATACGCTGGAATTGTCTGTTTCGAAAATTTGCGACAAGTACCGTTTGTTAGATTCAATTGTACGATTATTTGGGTGAAGAGGAACTCTTGCAATTCTTATAGCAAAATAAATACTTACTAAAGCAGGATACTACTATGAATATAACCTCCATTTGTCTTTAAACATCAAATGAATTATTTGGTCTGCCCTCTTGCAGCAGCGCTGAATTATTTTAATTTATTGTTGTATCGATTTTGAACAAAATAAAATTAAATAAACTTGGAGTAATAGTAAGATTAAATTTACCTTTTGTTTTCTAGTTGATTCTTAGAAATTGAAACGATTGAGGTCAGTATATCCGAAAAAGGATAAGAAGTATCCAGACTCGAATTATTAGGACAGCTTGTTCTCTACATCCAAACCATTGGAATTATATTAGTTATTTGGCGAAGGAATATATTCAATTAAAGAAATATTCAGTTTTATCTATGAAAGAAATTGTAATATTGCATTATTTTATATTTATCTAGTTTAATGTAGACTATGGTGGTATTAATAAAAGGACAATATGTTTATGTTTCTTTCAAATTGTGAGCTCTTTTCGAAAGATGACTTATTGGCGAAAAGTCACCAGCTCTTTTCTTACCTATAACGGGAACTGATACCTCATTATGTGTATTCAAGGGACCTATTACTACATTAATTTTAAATAAAGAAAAGGGCGCATAAAAAGGCAACCAAATAACCCAAACTTCTAATTTATCAAAGATATAAAAAGTAATGCTTGAGTACAGGCTTTTACGACCGTAATCCACAGTAGAAATGTCTTTCGGATGTTATCGAGTACTTAATATTTTACTTAACGTTTCGCTGATCGTGCTATCGGCTTCCTCAGAAGATTTCTATAGACTGCTGTTATTGTCTCTTGCTACTCGTTATATGTATTGCATTTCTGTTCCGCTTTGCTGAATCGGGTGGCTGGGTAGCGGAAGTTAGCACTGAAATGTCTGAGGATGCTTCTAAACTATGATAAGTCATAAACCGATCATTTTCAATCATGTTGCCCGCAACACCGATGTTTTCCGGAACAGCAACCGATTTTGAAGAAATTCATCCATTGACGGAGGCGCGACCGTGGAGAAATTCTGTAAAGCTATTCGGAACATTGACTCTAACGAAATGGGTTGAACATCGATTTTAAGTTAATTGCAAATTGTTTTTATTTTATTTTTTTTTTTATAATACATAAACACTTGCAAGTTAAGAACCTACAAATTCGTTTTCTTTTTTTGTATTAAGAATATTTTTCAATTATTCACACAACAGATACTGGTTTTCCATTAGGCAGATGCATCCAGAAGGAGTTGATCCATGATATAAAAATATTGCGTTCCGCGCATATGAAATGGAAATGTGATAATTAATTCTCTTTTATTTTTTATTAATTTTTTTTAGTAAAAAGTATATTCCCTACGCTGCAATTCAGAAGTAGTTTCAAATCTCTTTTAACTGTTTTATTTTATTTTTATGATTTACCCGGCACTAGATCAAGAGATATCGAACCTAATCAAAGTTGCTTACATCGAAGTTTTATTCGTTGAAATTGATTCAAACACCATTTTGTTTCATTTTATCGATGTTTATCTATATATTTCAATACGGTCGTCGCCATTTTTATCTGAGAAATCAAGATGCGTTGAGAATAAGTAGCTTGAAGATGACTATCTTTGTAATATAATAAACAGAATCGTAGATAAACTTAATATTGAAGCAATTACATTCAATTTAAATTAATAATTGCATGTATCGCCGATCGCTACTGATAGGTTAAAAATATTTTTTCTTCGAGAGGATATGTCAGATTAAAGCCAATATTAGTAATTCGTAATAAAGTGTCAAGTAAAGGTCGAGGAACCGTAATAATGTTAAGGTGGAGTACCTTAGAGAAGCGAATATTTACATTCCATTAACCAGATAATAATTTCGAGGCGAGATGCACTTTAGAAGAAATTGAAGGGTTCTTCAATAAGTACAAATAATAGTCTAAAATGATCGTATCACTAAAGCCATTTATATTAATGTTATACGCGCGATATTGCAAGAATTTTTATGATTGCAGTGAAACTAGTTTCACTTTTTCAAGGGCGGGTTTGAAATTAATTTTTCTAATAATTTAACCATTGTTACGGTTTCCACATTACCAACTAATGAATGATGCAGAACGGAAATGTTGTAACATAATTAATTAATAGGTAAAATCAACTTGACATTAATCTTTGTTTTGTTGTATTTAATTAAAATAAGTTTGCCTTTAGAACAACAATACAACAAAAGCAAGATCAGTTTGTATTTATAAATGGTAAACAGAAAATTAGTACTTGAGACATAGTGGTAGAAAACCAATAAATTCCAAATGCAATTCGTATACCTAAAGCGATGCATGCATACAAACGTTGTGATAATCAATCACTATTCAAAATTGTATCTATTCTATTTATTAACTCTTTAAGTTGAGGTTTTCTTTTTAATTGTTGTTGGTTAGAAAACTGCGAGGCGAAGCAGCGCTGGTGGCCTCTTCAATTGATTTTGCCCTAGAATAACCTTTTATCTTCGTCCTACAGTTGAAAGTAAGTCACTGGTTAAAAAAAGAAAGTCAACTAAACAACTTTTAATGTCCAAAATAAAGTTCACCATGAAGAGATTTAATTATATTTCTTAATTTTTAAAATTAATTAAATTAATTAACCTATCATACAGTATTGGCCGCGTAAAGTACAAATAAAGATAACATTTTAACAATAGAAGCGAAAGATATTAGGTAATCAATTATGCTCGTACGGTGCTTGGTAATAAAATAAATATTTATTAAAGAACGCATTATCGAAGTAATTACTACCACAGCCCTGAGCCCAATTTTTATATGCGGCAGTATTGCAGGACTTAGATTTTCAATTTAAAAAATGGCGGACTGTTTTTATTACAACAACTTGAATTTGAAACTCTACAGCTGGCAGTAATAATTACTTGGCGAAATGTTAGAAGAATAAGAAGGACGCGATGATTCTCCCCTAAGTTCAGAAGTTTCTTCCCGAGTCACTCTTTCGATATCCGAGGTCCGGCGTTGTCCTGTAAGATAATAGAAAAATAATGTATTCGCTGAAGAACAACGGTCGCTTCTAATTTGACTCGTTTCCAAAAACTCTTAACGGACAATTCCGGGTACTGTCCACCAAATACCCAATGAGATCTTATTCGGCTGCAAGGAATCCTTAGAAATACAGTATTCGTTTTTCGCCGCAAGTTAAGAACTAGGGGAACAAGCAAAGTTCATTTCTCTCTAATCGGGTTGTACTAGAATTTGCCTTCACAACCTGCTAAATATCCCCTGTGTTAACGATCTTAGCTTTCGCAGAGCATCCTTCATCGAGTAAGCTGAAACTTCTTAAAAAAAAAAAAATCCCGAAACACTTTCCTTATTTCCAAATGCGGAATATACTTTTCGCAGGTTTGGTATCGAATTTGTACCACTAGACTAAACAAACTCAAATGAATGTTTTATTTATTCGTATTTGAAATTATTTTAAACATCAATTGTGTAGGTATTCAATGAAAGAAGTAGTAGAAGTAAACCAAAGTAGATCACAGGTAATAAACGATGCGATGAATACAAAAATCGCATGAACTTATTTGATAACTTTTTTGGCGTGGATATTGGCGTGTCTTAGAGGTTATTATTCAATTTTATTCGAGTAGTAATAGTGGTCGTATATTTCGAAAGAAGGGAAGATGGGGATAAATAAATTTTGAAAATTCTTCGATTGATTAAAAGTTACCCATAAGTAGAGATGATAAAGGCAGGTGGAATTATTCGTTTTTTGCAGGGACTGGGCTCTGCAAAATGGGAATAATAATAATTCCATCCGCCTTTGTCCTCTCGATCCATAAGTATCAAGGAATATGTATGTTAAAGTATAAACATTGTGTATTGTACCATTTTAATTATTGAAATATAAGAAAAAGCTGGACGCAATTATTACTACTATTTTGGATTTGGATAGAACAGAGTAGAACTCTCGCTAAAGATATCGGATAACTTTTTTACTTGAAAAACTAGAGTGAGTAGTTAAGAATTAATTTAAATTTACCCAAATGTATTTTTTTTAACAGCCGTCGATTAGCAGAGTTCGATCTTGGAAACTGTGAAATGTAAAAAGAATATAATTCTTCAGATTTAGTAAAGCAAGCTCTTTTTAGCATTTAAAATTGTTTGATTTCGATAAAGCTCTTTTCGGAAAATAAGAAAATTTATTAAATCCCACTGATCTTGCGTCAAAACGTTCAACGTTTTTTTTTTCAGAAAAGTCTCCTTACAATATATTGGAATATCTTGGATCTCAATAAAGCTTTATATTTAATTTAAAAATAAAATAAAGAAATTTAAAACAACCACCAAATTATTCATATTCCAAGCTTTC
Organism: Oryctes rhinoceros; assembly: GCA_020654165.1. NCBI lineage: Eukaryota > Metazoa > Arthropoda > Insecta > Coleoptera > Scarabaeidae > Oryctes > Oryctes rhinoceros. The sequence goes on from JAIOKQ010000001.1 coordinate 3,282,029, forward strand.
GCAATTAATTTCTAAAGCTAAACAGAAACGTTTTTAAATCACTCTAAAATTACGACGTAATTAACAAAGTAAAATCACTTTTAATATTTGTGTTGGCTAACCATACACATATACTTAGGATACTTAATATAATTAAGTTAATGTTGTACAATACCTGCTTCTATTCAGATACGAGAAAAATAACTCTGTTAATTTTAAATTATATCTCTAATATTATCGTGTTAACCTTACAAATCTATATGCAACTTAACTGCAATAAAGTAAAGTTTATCTGAATAATATTTGTTTAGGAGTACATTCGAATACCTTACATTTCGGTAATTTCGCGGAATAAAATAAAAGTAAAGTATCTAGACATTTATATATGTATGTACATCAGATATTTCATTAACTTAAATATTTTGATAGACGATTTGTATAAAAATTAGATAAACATATTTAAAAAATAACTAATTACCATATTAAAGCTTACTTTTCATTTACAATAACAACATATTAATATGAATAAGAGGCGGCTTTAACAGCTATACGCATGGAAAAAGCCGTGCTGTTTTGCCGAAATATCTTGTATGTTTTGCTACTTAACTATATATATACTACTTAAGTATATATATATACTACTATATATATACTTAACTTGAAGAAAAGTGATCAATGGCCTCATGGATAATCCCTTTCTTAGCACAGTCTTTTGTTTGGTTTGTAATAGGTTGGTAATAAATACAATAAATATCATCATTTTGTAAAAACAAAACATTTTAAAATTGTTAAATACTTAACATTTTTATATACAGACACGTAGTAGGTGCTTTGTTAGATTCACCACCATATACTGTAAAATTTTCTCGATATATTCTGGATAACAGGGCGAAATCTTGGAAAATCTAAGTATATAATAAGGTCGATTCTTAAGTTATTTGAGGATGAAAGCCATACGCTTTTCAATCCAGAACTCAACTAAGAAAATTACGGAGGTGGCATTAGTACATAATTCCGTTTTAATGGGAGCTTTTACTTAGTCAAAAATAGTATTACCGTTTTACCGTTATCAATAGTATAGCTATTTGTAAAGTATTAAAAGCAACATAACGACATGTATTACTATGTACTTGTCAATTCTGCTTGATTAATCTTCGGCCATTTTTTTATCAGAATGAAAGCTGACGGGAATATATCAAATATGAGTATTATTCCTGTAACGACATTCGATTAAACTAAATAAAATAAATCATTGAATGGTTGCAAAACGTGGACAGCAGCAATTTTTATTCTAGCTTCGAGAGGAATGAAAACATGCGACAGATTATAAGTGTTAACTTGTGTTGTTAGAAATGGTTGATATAACTGTTTTGGTTGGATTTAACTCTTCGAGTATAAACTTTGTCCTAGATGAAATTTACTATTGATTGTAATGCCTAGTTTTCTTCATTTTTATATTTATTATATATATTTTTTTTATAAATATTCAATTAATTTCCATAAGTAACACCAACAATAAAACGTCTGAAAATATCTGATAAGTGAACACAGATGCCCAAATAATTTGAATATATAGTTGAAAAGACTAACAGCACTTCAACTCCGAACATTACTAAGATTTGTGATGAATTTCAAATTACGATTATTCCATTCTCAATATGCAATTCGCTAACTTCAAAAATGAGCATAAGTGAATCAATGAGAACGCAAAACTACAAATAATTAGTTTCGTTCTTGTAGAAGAATGCACATATTTGTACGCATCTTCACGTGTGATGCTTTTCAGTTTTGCTGTTGTATTGTACACGATTCTAAAAGTAATACTATTTGTTCGTTTAAAACGTTCTCATTTTAAAATCCTCGTACACGTCGAAAGTTGGTAATATGATAATAACAATTTAAAGCAAAACGTTAATATAGGTTATTATTCGCTTTATTCGCGAAAGAAACATGTCTAGGCTCATCATCCACGGACGAAACGGGATAAATAAAGTGCTTTACTTTATTCACTGTTCGATTTGGATCTTCACTTTGTGAAGTGAAGATGAAAACATATTCAAGCTTTTCGCTTCTAATGAATCATCAGCAGTGAACGTCTAAAGCGCCTAATAAAATGTATCTGAACGTCTGAAGCCACGCACAGTACATTAAACCGAGTCTTTTCAGGTTGCGATGAGTAACGAACCTTGTTAATACAATTTCGTGCAACGTTTATATTATTTTTTAGTGCTAATTATAAACGTGTTTATAAGTTAATACGCACAGTAGTTTCGATGGTCATATATATATTCGAATGTTCAGCTTGAATGTTACATTTTTTATTTCAAAACATTTTTTGCTTTTCTAAGTATCTCCGGACAGTTTGATTAAATAAGAAATGGCAATTTTAATGAAATTTAATAAAATAATAAAAGCTATTTGAACATTATGTGATCATGTTTATTTAACCAGCCAATTAAAGGGTTATTTGACTCAAGGATCAACATTCTAGACTCTTAACTATTGAAATCAAATAACTAAAATAATCGAGACGGAGCAAGTGTTTAATTGGAAGTTTATACGAGTATTTGAACCATCTTCGATAGTTTTTCTGGCACACACACACATTTCTGGCAATTTGCAACTCAAATAATAACACTCCATTTTCTCATCTATTAAACGTATAATAGGGCGCAAGCTGCTAGCCACACCAAGATGTATCTTTTCCAGGTCAAGGCTTCGTACCAATTTTGTACTACTTTGTACCAATGAACTTTAGCAAATATATGTCATCCAAGATGTTTTAACAAATTCTTCCATAAATTTATATTTGAGTGTTTGATTGGTTTTACATAATTTTGTATCATTTTCATGTCATTTTATACCAAACACTAAATGTTGGTTCTGTATTGTTTTGTTTCTAAAAACGAACATTCGGTACCAAAGCCATTTATCAGATACAAGCCATTTGAAGTAAACGTAGAAGCAATAGAGCGTATTTTTTTTGTATGGTACTTGATATATTTAGTTTTGCACATTAAATGTTTTATACCTAAACCACTTAGTAGATATAAGCCATTTAAAGTGAAATGGGACGTAAAATTCGATTTAAGTAGTTTATCTTAGAATAGTACAGAAAAGTTGAAAGGCATAATCCTACAGTTACAGACTTCAAAGTCAAATTCCTCAACGCCAACATAGATGCTCGGATACGACGAGCTTTGGTACAAGACAATACAGAACCACCGTCACTTAAAAGCATGACACCGAAATTTATTGATACTATGGCTTTCACTTTCACTTTAAATGACTTATTCATATAAATGTTTAATGTAAGGTAAAATAGTACAAAACCAGCATTTAGTGGTTGGTACAGAATGATATAATATTGATACTACATAAATTTCCCGAAGCTCTGTTAGAGCGCTGGTAGCGGCATCTAAAACCACATGTACATATTTACTAAAGGAAATTGGTACAAAACGTTTCAATTCTGGTGCAAAGCAATGCAAAACTAGCACAACAGATTTGGACAAAAAGAAGATGAGCATTCTAATGGGCGTGCATCTAAACGGAAATCGTGCATTACTTTCTATGCTTGATACGAAACATGGCAAAAGTGCTACAAACTTTGGATAGAGCATGTTAAAAAAAATGTGGCCCCAGGAAAAGTTATAGAAATCATGGAAGCTCATGTTTCGTGGCCCCGCCATCGGAAATGGCTCATATCTTCCAAACGAACATGATAAAAATATTTCTGGTATAAAATCATTTAAAACAGATACAAAACATCGACGTAGAAAAAATATAAAAATCCGGTGGTGAGGAGGGTAGTAGTAATGCACGCTATTGCTACTAGTTTTCAAAGAGCAGATTGTATTGCTCGCCATAAAGAGTTTGTAAAAAAGAGGTTGTAAACAATCGTTTTTAGAATGTAGTACTAGTTGCATGTATTTGCAGATTTTCAAGAAAAAGACTTGATTACAAAGCGTACCTAAATTACAATAAGCGATAATACAACTAAAGGTCAAGGGATAGAATTAGAAAGAAATACTTCTTCACACATAGGAAATGATGGTAATGAAGGAAGAGCTAGTTGAACTAACAACGTAGGAAGAGAAGTGTATCGGTATTGATTTTTAAGGTATTTGATAATGCATTTAAAGAAATGGATATTAACAAAAATTTGTTTCGGTAGCAATAGACGCTGCACCCAGTTTTATTCCGCAGCCTAGGCAAATTGTTAAAGATTCGCTGATTGAACTTCATTGTGTAATATATCAGCAAATTCTATGTGCGAAGCAATTTTTTTCCTAATGTAATGTCAGTTGCAATAACAGTTAGCAACTGTATACTGTCAACAACTGTATAGGTCTTAACAAACGAAAATTTGCACAATTATTAGGAAAAAAAATGAGGGCCAATATTACGAGACTTTTAACGTACAACAATTACGCTTAATTGCCGCCAAATGTTCAATCGATTTGTTAAATTATTAGAAAAAACAAAGCACGTCTTTAAAAAAAATAGTTATGACGATTTTTTAAATACAGGTTGGTTAAGTGATTCAATATTATGTAACATCACATGATTTTTTCCTTTCCTTCATCATGAAGATGAAGGAAAATCTTGTAGTAGTTTGTTCAATTCCAAAAGCATAAAATACGTACTTGACGACAGCATGTTCAGTGGTTCTGGTAATTGATATTAATTAGATGATACCGTGAATTGTCTATGGAATCAACCCCTTAATATCAACTTGTTACATCCACCCTTGTTTTATGCTCTTCATTTGCAAAAGTAAAGTTCGTGAAGAAAACGAGGAAATGTAAATCTAGAGAGATATTTAAAAGTTAAAACCAAAAGAAAGGATCAACTCTTAAGTTTTTCTGTTAACAAATTTTCGCTGTTTTCAAATTGTTGGTACCTTTATTTCTCCGACGAAATTTATTTAGTGACTCACTGGTTAATATTAAAAAAGAATAAGGTACAAAATTTGACCCAACTCTTAAAAGGGTTTGCTATCATTATTCATGACGAAACATGTAGACATTCTAGCACATTAGAATTTAATATAAATAAGTACAGTACTGTCGCTTTTGAACGAGCTCCCTTCTACACTGGTAAGAAATTTATTAATCGTTAATCGTTAACTTCACAGATTAAAAATAAAAACGTAGGCTTCCACGGACAGAGTCTGTTGAAATTAAACGTGTTCCGGGTTTGAACCGTGCAATGTCGTTGTTCAAATAAAACCCTTTCAGATATTTAGCAACGTTTTAAAAGATTACTAAAAAATATTTCACGTGACTTGGACTCCCTTTTGTGTTCGTGCCTTCATAAACCCCTATATCTTTTCTGTGATTAACGGATAATAAAATAAGTTATTATTATTATTGAAAATCGCTGGTATCAGATTTGCATCTGGAGGAGCTCTGGACGTTGTTAAGTAAGTAATTTTAACATAACAATTGTAAAAAACATATTGTTTTCAGTTAAGCAAGAACTAGTACAGAGTGGTATCGCAAGTAGGTCGATTTTTGCTTGAATTTGATATTATTTTCAATAACGAAGGTGTCGATCATCTTAAAAGTTCACAGTTCTTCAACAGATAAATTCAACTCGACCTCGAGAGATTTGAGCTGTATATGTAAAAGCAATAAAATATTGTTCTTACATGACAACCTAAGACACCGGTACATACATCACCTCGCATCACTTCTGAATTATAAATCGTTTTGCAACCCGTCTAAGTTGTTCCTCGCAACCTCCGTTCGGAAAACCGACGATGACACGTTATGCATCATCGCGTCGCCTCCGTCGCGTCGCCTGTTTTTATTTTCGTTTTGCTTCTGCACTGCATCAAATTGGAAGGAAGACAACCATCCGCTCGTCGTTGTCGAGCGAAATTAGAGGCAGCGGGGTCGAATAAAGGCGAAACACGAGAGAAGGAGTTGTGCATACATATAAAAGATGAAGAACGATATGAATAAATTACGGCGCAGGAAAAGCGTCGAGTCATGGCAGCACTCTCTCTCGCTTTTAGTTAAAACTATTGGACGGGTAGTAAGTGAGCAGTCCGCCTTCTCCATCAAGAAAGACGACCGCATCATCGTCATCGTCGGTAGAAGTTGCGGGTTGCTGCGTGCGTGTGTGTATGTGTGTGTGTGTGTGCACGGTTGTGATTACATACCGCTAATGCACTCCTCTAAGATCGAGTCGTCCTGTCCGCACCCCAGTTACGGCCTACTCAGATAGCGATCGTGATGACTTTGACTGGACATAGAATGGAAGAAGGTGACCGGCTAGCAGAGCCGGCATTCGATTCTTTGTTAAAAAATTGCAAACTGAAGTTCTCAATATTACAATGTTACTTTTAAAATTTCTGGAGGTCCAATTATGGCGCGGAAATTAATTTTTGTAAATTATTAAGCTTCAACGCTGATCAAGAAACTGAATTAGGGATTCAAGCACTTTCGAAGGTCTTCCATCTAAAATTTGAATTTTATTTTCAATAAAATCTTTGATGTACGTAACTACTACTAAAGTGGACTTCCCAAGGCCTGTCTTTTGTTGGAGGTAATGGCTGCTCTAGAATGAGCTAAAATCGTCACAGAAAAACATCTGAAACTCTTTTGGAGTATTTATTATTTTATCAAAACAAATCACTTAATTGGCGCATTTACCATGAATGAAAAACCTATAATTTAAAGCGCAAGACAATGTATTATTTTTGATACAATGTAACATGAAGATAGAGCTCATGAATTAGAGCTGCATTAATTCCAAGCAGGAAAAGCCTTTTAAAGGTGAATTTGGTATAATTTTCTTTTGCTACTGAAGCAGTAGCTCAAAAAATCAATATGAAATCTATGAAAATTCAAAAGAAATATAAGTGACTCTGTATACTGTAAGAAGCAGCCAAGAAGCTCTATAGTAAACGTTTTATTTTTCTAACTAAAAGTTTTTTTTTTACCCAAAAATGTTCGAGCATACAAATTAAATCAAACCAAAAAAAATATTGTTTGTCCAAAATAAGTGAATAGATTTTGCCTAAAATGTTACTATTTGCATTCAACGCCTATTACTTTAGTTTAAGTAGTTACAAGTTTCTGATGAACACGACTATTTTTGTAGTTCAAGATATATCAACTCAGCTTGATGTTTCCGATTTCTCTAATTAAGTAACTCTTGAATCGTGTTAAAGTTCTTTGATTGCCGCAAATTTATTTTGCTTTATCACCTGATTACTTGAAAATCCGTTTACACACGTTAGATCGCTTTTAATAGACCGGATCGCAGGTCCACAACAACAGCTTGTTAGCTTCTGCTGTTCTACATGATTATGCCATTTGTGTATGGTGAAATCGCAACCGGTTTACATTAAATTGTTAGCGAGTTGACTAGTGATCTGTCCCAACTCAATCTTTTCAGGTGTATTGCGATTCTCCAGTTCATTTGCGTTAGGTTCCATTTGTTTTTTAACTAGACTTAGCCTTATGCGCAATCTTTCCATTTCGCAGGTTTTCACCTTTAGATTGGGATCCAATTTCTAAGGATCGTGGCCTTGTTGTTCTTGTGCAATAGTGCAGTATGTATCTAAATTTACATCAGCACTTAAAGCTGGATATTTTTGTTTAGGTACTTGATACGTATTTTTGCTGCTTTAACTCATAGTACTTGTAAACCGCATGTACATGTAACAATTTGGCCTGCCTATAAGTTCAAAAAGAACCGCCTTAAAATATAAAATTCCTCTACTAATCGTATCCTTAACATCAGCGACTATCACCCGCATCTATTATTATCATTTGTTCATAATCTCGACGCAAGCGACAACACTTTGCAGTGTCTGCTCAAGTTGAACTTTTTTTACTAAATTCAGATAGTTGGTACCTGAAGAGCCGCAAACTCGTATTAGTAAGACATCCTTTACATAATCATTTAATAGACATCCTAACAGATGTTCTGGATATTTATTGCCGGATGGAAGGGTCTACATCCAGGAGAAAGAATTTTCAACGATTGCAACGTTAAAAACAGCAACTACTGTTTCGAGACTACTTATTTTGCAAATACCTTAAATCTCACCTCAAATGATCGTAGTTGCATGAATCACAAACTCGAAATTTTGTCGAAATTAAAGGTGGTCATACTGTCAAAAATATTGGCTCAATATTGTTTTACAGGACCCTTTGTCTTTGTCTAGCAAGTCAACAGCTTAGGCCTGTATCCAACTTCAGCAGAACCGATATTTCTTTTCTTTCTATTCTTTAGTAGCTGCTTTAGCTACCGTGTATGCTCGGATTTCTGCCAGCAGTTGAGCCTACATTGGCTAGTCGATCCGCTTTAAAGTTCCCTGTACTAAAGACCATGGTTCCATGTATTAATCCAAAGTTACCGTAAGTCGATTATCTAGCATATTCATGCAATTTCACACCAGTCTCGACCTTATTTGTGGTCTGGTGGCTTCAGTATTGCTTGAATATCTGAATAAGTGTTTATTTGTTAGATTAGTACTGTCGTTATTTCGGCTGGAAATACGGCAGCATTGGTTTAGGCTTCGCACCTCAACTATTCTTGGTAAATCTCATTAATTCCGGCGCTGACTTCGGTCTTTGTCTTTGAGTCATCTGGATACCAGATGGATGCTAGTTTAATGGCGAACTATTCCTCTATCTACGTGTTGTTGTAAACTTTCGCGGTCGTTGTTAAAGAATTTGGATTTCCGGGTTGAAACCGCGTCTCAGTAGCATAAGAATGCCGACGTTTCGCTTTCAATTTCATGGAGCTACTTCTGGGCGGTTGCCCGGACGCGGTTTCAACCCGGAAACCCAAATTTCTTGAAAGAATATTCCTCTATCTAGTAAGTTAAGACGATCGATTCTGCGTCTATTCTCGTTGAATAATAGTAATTCACGCCTTCACATTCCTCAACAGCCTTCGCCAATTACAGACGACCTAGGTTGCTGATAAGTTATTACTGCGCCTGCATCCTTAGAGTGTCTTAAGGAAAGCTACGGAAAACTTTAGCCACTAGTTAAATATACAAGTAGTTGTGTTGGCATGCATCACTCATGTCATCGAAAACAGTACTAGCTGCTACGAGAACCGTTCAATGGTGTCCAACGGTGTGAGCATGTCATATCAGAACAACGGAAATACTTTGGAAATTAGAAAGATCACTAAGAAATTGTAGAAATAAGCCTTGTTCCAGGATCTTTACCGCCCGTAAAGTAATTAACAACGTTAGCAAATTGCAAGGTAAGATTTCTTTGTTATCGCGAGTACATGCGGACTTAGTTATACTTAGCGGTTGTTTGTGCTTCCTCACGAGTAAATTCTTTTTCCTTTCGTGTACCCTTGCTTCCTATCCGCTTTTTCACTTGCTTTCATCCGGCGTAGCTGCCAACATCATTTCAATTGATTCACTTGATCCTCTCTTACCACTTTCTTTACTCTATGCTTTCTAATTACTTTTTTTACTTTACTTAAATGGAACTTACTTGAAACAGGGAACCAGTATGTTCTAGCTAACGCATTCGTCTGTTCTTCAGAGTTCTTTTCTGTATATATCGTTGCTTATTTTATCTATTCTAGCTTTTATCTTATTTTCCACAGAAAATATTAAAATCTTTTGATTTGTTTCTATGACGCTTTCATTTTTTTTAATTATTCTTTTATGTTCTCTTCTTTGCTAATACATATTCTTAGATATCTGTACGTTCCCACTTGTACTTTCTAATTATCGCTATATATTTTTTAATTCCATTCATATTTTATATATTAGGCATGGAATTATACGATTCGAATTTTCTAAAATAATGTTACTAATAATTACGTACATAATCGCGTATCTTATCCCGAACTTGCCTGTTCTTTCATGAGCATTTGATTTAATCCTTGATAACACAGAGGACATAATCTTGTCCAATGTAATTGTCCTAGATATTGCTTGATTGATTTATTATCGATACGTGTAGTCCTACTGTTACCATAACGCCGGTCCTGATCATTGGTACATTGCCCTTGAGAATTCAAAATACAGAAAGCGCCTTCTACCTTCCTCTCTTCAATATTATACACGCATCTTTACCATTGTTATTACTCGTTCTTTGTTTTTTTCCTCTTTTATTTCACGAGAAAAAATTATCTCTTCAACACTTTTATCTAGATCGGAGATTTCGACGGACGATAAAGATTTGCCCTTTTATTTTTCGAATCCTGAATCCTGTTCGTCTAAATTAGTTCTTTCCTTTGGTACCGACAGCTGTCATGTATACACATGTATATGTAAACCGCGCGTCTCGGAAAAAACTAGAATTCAACCAGTCATGAACGTCAATTGCTATCAATTTCTAGAGGAAAAATTAAAATGAAAGGAAGTGATCAGATTGGCGCTAAAGCGATTAAACAGATCAAGTTATGATGCTCAGTAAGCGTGTGTTGTGGTAGCGTATAGAGCGTATTCCTATTATTAAATAATTATTATTGGAAATTACCGTAATGTAGCTTGGTCCTTTTTTGAAATATAATTGCCTTAAATCGAAAGGTGTTGTATGTGATTTTTTATGGAAAAGGGTCAGCAGGAAACTATTAATGAATTAGAAAAAGTTGAGTTAAGAAAAAATAGAGGATGTTGAGGTAGTGGGCCTAGCTACCATCTTAAAATGCTTACAGGACCCCACACCAACATATTTCAAACAGAAATTTCTGCTTTAGACTTGTACGTCATAAAGAACCTCGAGATAAGAATACGAGGAACAACCATAACTATATTTAGTGACAGTCAGGCAGTTCTAAAGGCTATCAAAGCTGACTCATACGAATCTGGTCTAATTCGCGAATACATGCACAATTTAAGGTAATCGGGACCCAAAAACTACATTACGTTCCGGTGAGTCCTAAGTCATCAAGAAATAGAATGTAATGAGAAGGCAGACAAGCTGGCTAGAGAAGCAACGAATATGTCCTTCATCAGTCCTAGTCGCTTCTTAGCCTACAAGAGAGCTATATTAAACAACCAACTAAAACTGAGAGGACCTCGTACCGGGAAAATATTCCAGGACAAAAACAGTCGAAAGCGTTCATGTCAGGTTCGCCTACGTCAACAAAAATAGTGTTATTGTTCATCAGAGGAAACCTTAGGTTACTGGTAGGATTTTTGAAAGGCCATGCGGCCCTAAAATATCACCTGTTCAAGCTAGGAGAAGCAGAAGATCAAATCTACCATCTATGCCTAGAAGAATGTTGTTGTCATCAGTTGTACTTGGCAACAACATTTCAGTAAACCATTTCTGATATCTAGTGAACTGAAGGATGAAGAATACTAAGGTTTATTAGGAGTCTTCAGCTACCCTAACACATATAAGGGCAGTTTGTTACAATACATCTATTAAGGTCGCAGTGACTAAAGGCATTACATCAGTTTGTTCAACAAAGTATAATACGTGACCAAAAAGCCAGGGTTCGGCGAAATTGCTGAAGTTTAATATAAATATGTTTAATTATGGGAGAAAGATAACATACATAAATTTGTTGTTAGAAACTTGTATTGAAATTAAGTCGAATAAGATATCAATAATACACCAAATTTACAGTAAATTTTATTTATTTAAAATAAGCATTGTGTCAATTTGACATTGAATTTTATCTAATTTAAATGCATCTTACAAGTCATTTTAACATGACTTTTTATTTTGTGCAATTCATAGAGCTTTCTGGTAAACCTATATAACATACTATCGGACATTGTCGAAGCTTTGGGACGGCTTTAGGTAGGCGGGGCAGCTAGAATAAATGTGACAGTAAATACCTGAAACGAAAAGTAAGCGGTTTTATGATGCCCGCTAGGAAAGGAGCGATTTGGATTGGGAAAATGCATCCGTATGTACTTGATGGAGCCCGAACAATGTCTGGTTTTTGCCAAGCGCTACGTGCTGTGTGGACGCATGACTGATTCCATCAAAGTCGATGAGGTTGCAATTGAATTCGATATTAAAACGTGTTGTAGACGCAGTAAATTACATAAAAACTAAACGCTGCTATATCACTGCAGCTTCACGATGGCTTTCACGTAGTAACATCTTATCTCGTGTATTCGAGCTACGTCAAGAAATTCGCACTTTTCCACAAAAGGAATCCAAGACACTTCGCAACATGATTTTTTGGTGAAATTAGCGTGTTTGTGTGATATATTTGGTCTTGAATCTGTCTCTGCAAAGCAATAATATGCACACTTCGAAAGTTTGGATGAAGGGATGTGGATAAGAAAACTCATTGACAACGACGGTCAATTGTTGCTCTAATTTACAGTAATGTGGTTGTTATACAAAGCTGCTATTCCTTTTCCGCCTCTTAGAGACTAACTGGTTTGCAGAATACTTTGAACAAGACAATGTCGAAAAATTTGCCAAGATCCTTTTCGTGCTCAAGCTCTTCTTTCTTCGCAAGAAAAAGGAGAGTGTAATTGAATTCTCTGACAATAACAGCCTGAAAACAGAACTTCTTCCGATTTAGGGGAATTTTGAATAACAATCAACGATGAATATGTAACTCTAAGTTCAAAAGACGTAACGATCCTCGTTTCCTTTGCAACAACCTATTTATACAAAGTCTGATTTTCAGCTGCAGCTGTAAGTGAAAGCAAATATCACGAGAAAATCTTTGTGGGGCCAGAAATCAGAGCGACAGCGTTTGGGAAAAATATATGGCAATCGGCAAGCTCACCCGTAACATTAACTAATACCATGGGCGTAACCAGAGGGAAGGAGGCGCTCCTAAATCGCTGAAATAATTTCATTTTCATTTCTTATACTTCTTATACTCCAATTATCCCCTCCCCACCAAATTCTGGCTACGCCCATAAATAATGCCAATATTCTAAAAACTATCAAATCTTTTTATGGGATACGTACAAAGCATAAATACCTACAACTAGTAGACTTCCACTAAACTACAAAAATTCCATGTAAACTGTGTAGAGCAATATTTACTTTACATAATCTGCCTAGATACCGATCGTTCTGTGACATACGTACGCGGGATGATACGACTAATTTTCTTCATTCATTGGTACGCACCGTATCAAAGCGTTAATACAATTCCCTCTCGGATTTAATCGAATTGTATTCGTGTATCTACCGCCTTCTAAAACACCTATCATCCGCATCGGCTTTAATGAGGGTTAAATAAGATAGTAGTGATAGATTGGCAGATGTTACCAGAACCATCTGCGCACTACGCTGACGTACACCTACATACACGCATGTATCAGACCATGCTGCCTAGATGAAATTCTAAGCATGATTCACTCAAAACGTCACACACACTAACATACGTATACCTCTAATAATGGGTGCGAATAACCACGAACACGTAAGAGAGAATACAGGTAAATGGTAAGCCAACAAAATATTTCTGGGTAAGGAGCGAAAGAGGGGAAGAAAACTGTGGATAACAATTGCTGTCTACCGTAGAACCTGTCATCCGCGTGATTAAAACAAATGATCGTTGCACGGCCTGGCTCCGTCGCTGCCTCAATGAACGCATCACGATTTTACGGGATATCGATCTTAGGAACATTAGCGAAGCGAATTGGTTCGGTGTATGTATGTGTTTGCATGCGTATGAAATACTGTTAGCGTTTAGTGTCTTCTAAGAAACGGGGTTCATTGTTGAATTCTGCAAATTAATCGTACGACAATAGAAAGTTGAGAAAGAAGATCGCAGGAATCGTAAATTATATTCTTTCTTGATTCTAAATACTGATATGGATAACAGAACTGGTTAAAAGAAAGTATAGTTCAGGAATATAAAAAATTAAAGCTAAAGTAAGCACAAAAACAAAGAAGGGCAATTTAAACTGCGTAGGCAATGGATCAGCAGACTTTGACTAGAAAGCTTTCCCATCCTGCTTCGACGATGCTGCGCTCTTTACCCAGGCACCAAGGCATTTATCAGTCAGATACAAATTGCATCTACACACAGTGTATACCCGTGGCGAATATAATGTTGATGAATGCTGCTGTTAGTTGGAAGATTATTTCTTATATATGTATGTATACAGTGAGCTATTTCTGAAACGTACAAACATGGAGTTATTAGGATTTACTATCGGGCATGGGCTTTCCGGAATTCCAAGGATTCGTTTGTGCTAAAAAGAGATGGACCCCAAAATAGGATTCCGTATGCCAACCTTAATTGTATCTCTGTAATGTATCATCACTAGAGAGGACAAAGGCGGATGAAAATATTTTTTGCAGGGACTAGATATACTCGTGTTTTGTCGACTCTCGGGGACACGAGGCGAATAGACACGAGTCCATCTAGTCGCTGCTAAAAAGGAATAATTCCGCTTGTCTTTGTCATCTCTAATAACACTCGCCAACAAATTTCAACTTTTGATTCTGCAATAAAATAATTTATACTAATTTCAATAGAAAACATATAAACATTTATTTAAAAAAAGTCAAGTTAGCTCGATTTTTTTTATATTTCTATGAAAAGGTTGTTTAGACTAGATCATAATTTAATGTATATTTCAAATTATTATAATTAGAAATGTGAAGTAATACTGCTCCGTCTCTTATAAACAATATCTACAGCATCTCTTCTGAAGATCCAACAGTAATCTGCCAACATAACAGGATCCCATTTCCCCTGATACCGTTTTTCCATTCCCGTGATGTCTTAGTGGAAGCGCTCAGCGTGTTCATCGCTAACGTCGCCCATACTTTCCGGACAAAAATCCAAGTGGGAATGTAGAGTGTGCACTTTAAGGGACATATTACAGCCGGCAGCGTGAAATACTCGTAACATACCCATTACTAAAGATTTATAGTTGTCAGCTTTTTTGTTTCCCAAGAGATTCGTGAAAACTTGTATCATGGAGAGCCAAGCTGTTTTTCCTTCGCTGTTAATTTGGTTTCAAAGATTTCATCATTTACTGTTTCTCGTATCTGAGGTTCTCGTTCAGTTTCCCTTGTGTTAACTTTGGAAACTTTTCACGAAGGTATTTAAAACCTTCACCTTCGAGATTCAGTGCCTTTACAAAGCTTTTATGAACCCAAGTTTCACGTGGAGAGGTGGTATTATGATCTTTTCTTTCTCTACTAGAGGCTGATGTTGTACATTGTCTTCTCCTGGTACAAACTGTTGTACTAATGGCCACTGTTGCTTATGGCAATGTTTTTCCCAAAGACATAAAAAGCAACAGTATTTGGTGTAACCAGATTGCATACCCAAAATAATTGCGATTACTTTAAAATCTGCACAAATATTCCAGGAACAGTCTTTGTACTTTATCTTTTCTAATAAAATTTTCAGATTTTCGTAAGTTTCTTTCATAGAAACACCATAACCTATCGGAATAGAAGGATAATGGTCTCCATTATGCAACTGTCTTGAGGCTGGTCTTTGATGAGTCTATGAATAATCTCCAAGAACTAGGATCATGATGTATTCCAAAAGCTTCAGAAAGTTTATAAACATTATTGCTGTAGACCAGATTATCGGCCATACCATAAAGGCATTTTCTCTGTAACCAGAGCTAAGCCAATGTTGCCGCTTTTCGAATCATTTTTACTTTATATACGCTGTTCAATTTCATCAGTTACGAACTTAGGGTAAAAACATTGTTGGTCAGTGTAATCAGTTAAACCATATTAAAAACTTGTAGAGTGCATTGCTATGTTGTTAAGGTTAAGTTTTTGTCATTCATGTTTATTTAATTCGTTTGAACAAAATGATTCATAGCAAAGATGAATTGCTTCACTACTGGGCTCTATTGTTTCTAGTGGACTATCTTGGCTGAATAAGACCTGCATATGTATATGTAGATTACCGCAACAAAGACGAAATTGTGTATATCATTGGTACGTATATGTACAAGTTAAATAACAAGGACCCGATCGCCAATCCTTGATGTACTCTATGAAGTATAGGTATTATGACGTTTTAGACCTCTGGAGATAGTTCATACGCACATATGACTTACAGTTATATATTTAATAACAATATATTTAATAAAAACATAAGATTTGATACCCTTTAATTTTTCGAATTTTCTAAATTAAAAAAAGAAAAAAACAGTGGTTTTAACGTATTCATAATTTATTAGAAACATAAAGTCGTAAGGAACGCCTGTTAACAAGTACTAATTTAAAATTCGTAAGGGTAAACTGTAGGAAACTAAAAAACATAATAACTTGACCGAAATCGAAGCTTAAAAATTCGCAAATTAGTAACATTTTAAAGTTGCCGCAAACCTTTCACCGATGCTTATTGCCCATACTTCTTTGCAGAAAATGTTTACATTGTTGTAATCTTTTTTTTTAGGTACAGGCAATAGGGATAGATGAACTCCTGAAAATCCCGAAAAAATAAAGACCAATAAATTTGGAAAAAGAGGTTCTATTGTTCTAGATTTATAAGATCCCAGTAATTCTTCATTCTCTTTTGTTAAGCCTAAACCTCTAAACAAATCATTCAGATTGCTTTACGTTAGCAAATGCGCTTCTCGTTGTTTCGGAATATCCGGAAGAGGCTCTTTCCCTTCTTTTAGTTAGGTATTTCTTGAACGAATTCTTCAGGAGCCCTCGCAAAAACTGCTCTTGATGAGGTGGGTGCCATTTCACAGTCAGGAACTGTAGTCCTTGTAGATTTGAATTTTGAATATGTAAAATTCTTATAATCAGACGGCTTTCTAAGGGACAATCGTTTAGATGATATGCAAGTTTTCTCCGTGACAGAGATCTGCCCTCGCCGCAACTTTGATGACGGAGTGGCTTGCCAAAATAAGTGCTGAACTACACTAGGACTTTGTATTAATATTAATTGAATGTTTATTATTTTTTTTTCTACGCATTGTAAGATCAGCACACGTAACAAAAACTATGCATAGAACAGAAAAGAAATTACAAAATGCCCCAAACAAACATGATGTGATCTAGTGTTGTTTCTATTCATTATGTTTTAGATCTTGGCAGACACTATATAAACAAATAGAATAAACACGATATTTTTAGAGAAACTCGTGAATATATTCTATATTGCCCTATATTCACTACTACATTGGTGAATTTATCATCAAATACTGTATTTGACTCGATCAAATTTGTGGGTGGTACTATACGAAGAGGATAGGTGTGTACCCATACTATTTATGTGCGTTGTGTGATAAATGAATTCGTGTATTTCCTATTCGGCATCAGAAATCCATCTCGCGGTACGTCATCTTCGCTCCGTACGGCCAATCAACTAGCTCGCGAGGAATTGGATTCGCGCAGAAAAAGAGAAGTAGGAAAGCCCGATCTCGTCCAATCGAAAGAATCGCCCCGTTTATACGTGTTCCTTTTCTGCGCCTAAATGATAAACGATGCGATGATGGCAGCGAAAGAGCTTTCCGGATAGGTATTTCCTTTCCGCTTAATCAGGTCAATCCCGAACTTCTAATATCGGATTTTTGTAACGGTCGCCTATTATTGAAGAGATCGTCAATTCATCTGTAGCGATAAAAGAGAAAAAGGTGTAGAAGTAATATTAAGGATGTACGTATGTATACATACATATATGCTTCCGAAATATCTCCTAATATAAAACGGCGAACATGGCTACTGTTTATTTAGATTCTCCCACTCCTTATTCTATCCAGTAAAATCTTTTCCCGATTGCAATGAATAGAATAAATAACATAGTAAAAATATTCTTTATGTGTAACATTAAAAAGAAATATTTCGTTTATCAAGGAGAGAATTTCACAGCCTGTTTAAAAATACATTCGGTCAAACGGTTAACAAAGAGAATCCACAATTTCTCGAAGTATGTTCTGAAATAATATTTTTCAAGTTTTTTTCAGTTCAAGTTCAAGCCAGTATTCTTACATTGTCGTTAACTACGAATCCTAACAACTATATGTTGGGACATTATTAATTTTTTATTCTATAAAACGTGACTGTGTGAAAGGGAATTTAGTCGAACTGTAAGAAGTGTTAAGAAGATCCAAAAAATTTTGTTCTAAATTGCAATGAATAATTGAATATAAATGAAAAGCAACAAATTTTACGAAACTCGTGATGCCTGTTTTTGACTTGATAACTGCTCGAGTAAAAACCCTGGCAGATTCTGTGAATATTGTCTCGAAAATAAACTCTTTTTGGATGGGAATATCTTAACCGGAGTTTCTAAGATTAGAGATCAAAGTGTTATGCTTGGTAAATTATGTTTAGTAAATATACCGAATTATTTAGCTTTACTATAAGAACAAATTTCTTCTTCTTCTGCGTGCCTCATGTCTCAATATTTTGCATATTAACTCATTGATGTCTTACGCATATTTTGTATAGTGCCCTCAACGAATTTTTTTAGTCATCTGATTTCATGCAAACACCTTGCTCTTCAAGCGCAGACTGTTGCAGGACTTGATATTCCTGCATATATTGCTTAATAACGTATAGTATCTACTTGTTTCTTTGATTTCATTCAGTGTCCCCTACCACTAACAATTTTTTAGTTCACCTGCGCTTGTGTCATGCCAATTCTTTTCAGAACTCCCCGATTAACGAGCAAATCGGTATTTTCATCTCTCTCGGCATATATTATTGTGGATTGAATAATTTTATAATTGTAATTATCGAACGCTTATTTGATTGATGAATAAATTTATAAAAAAAAAATTATCGTCAACTCTCCTTGAAATTGCTTGACTACGATGTTACTTATATGATTTGTATAATTGTACGTGTGTATTATCATTTCTTATTTTAATAGTTATCTACGTTAGAACGCTTTTGAGTTCAATCCGTTGGTGTAGGAATGCAAAATGATATAAATAGCTAAATAAGTAAATAAATAAATATGTTCTGGCGATAAAATTCAGGAGGAAGTATTCGCATTTCTTTTAATTTGCTTCTTAAATCAGTAATTCCTTCAGAACAGTTCATTGGATATTTTTTCTTTTATATTGTACTTACAATTTGGATGGTTTAAATCGGGATCACGGGAGGGTCAAAACAACATTTTTATTTTTTACTTTTTAGCAAACCATTGCTTAGTTAAATGCGCGATATTACACGATGCGTTGGAAAATGAAATCGACGCTTCTTCCTGCAAAATTTCTTGATACTTTGCAGTATTCACCTCACCCTCAATTAATTTTACCATTGGCAGACTTACAAGCCCATATCATTTACCCTTTTGGAAAATTAACGGTCCGTTTGAGAGAGTTTTTATGATATCCTCTCTTTCACTTCTATTCGCTGGCGTTCGAGTATCTCCTACACAAACGTCAAACTTGCAATCTAGACTCAAAATATCTTTTTTCAACCGTTAAAGGTCTAATTTGCTTTTAATTTTGCCAAAATCAAGCGGTTTTGTTTCCGAACAGCAAGAATATGGAGATTTTTCTTTGGGCGACAGCTTGCTCGGAACGCATTGACAAGTCAACTTCTTTCACGGTGCTTCTGCGATTTTCTTTGTAAATGTTGCTAAGCTTCCATAGCTTTATTCAGTTATGATTGTAGATCTACCAATTAATTGCGATGGTTTCAGTTTATTTACACTGTTTAACAGTGCTTTCTACTGGAGATTGCGCTATTCCTCCATATTGGACCACAATCTTCCTACTATTAAAATAAAATTAACGCAGCTATTCGCGAAAATATTAACAATAGATTACCAAAAAAGCCGACAGGAAATTGTCCAATTTTGTTTTCTTACGTTCCTAACATTTAGATATCGATGAAATCGATCGTATATTTTTAGAATTTCAATTAAAAATACAATTAAATAATAGTGTTGATATTTAATAATCACAAATTGATAAAATATATTTCTTTCGATTTTGTTTTGAAATATTTTGAATTATTGTAAAAATATGCAGAATGTACCGTTTCGATATATTATTGATGGGCTCGAACTGGCTTAATCTTTTACTGCATCAGAAATAGGCTTTTAATACACATATTAGTACAACCTTTCCTACCGTTAACTTTAAAAGGACTTTTAAAAAGCTCTGCAATATTCAAATCTGTAGCATGACCAAATTCAGTACAAAAAATTATTGACAGGGCGCGATCATTCTTTTAAATTCAATTCAATCAGCTGTGAATTTATTGTTTATGTGGCTCTTACAGAAAATATTTATTCTTGGTTAAATTTATAATTTGAAATTCATCGAAAAGTGCTTCTTTATCAAGAAGAAGTATGTATTTTCTGAAAGCTGCATTACTTCCAACAAATATGACGCATTTTGTGGTACAATCTTATTAGCTTTCAATCACCAAGTAAATTGTTGTATTTTTATAAAGTACTAAAACCTGATGGAGATAGTGGTCAGCGCAATAGAGACTACGTCTCAACTTATCAACTGAACTTAGAGTTGAACACAACACGTAACTTCTTTAATTACTCTTCATGGAAAATTCATACTTCTTAAACTACGCAAATAGAACCTTTATTTTTCTTGCTTTATGCAGTGTCTCTGGGCCAATGTAGTTATTAAGTATTAGATAGATATATTAAACGTAACTAACCAATTATTACACTAATTTATTAGGTATTTTGGATAAACTGAGTATACTGGCGCTAGGTACGCTACATCGAAATCATATTGGCAATTGTAAAATTGAAGAAAGAGGCTGAAGCTTCCTATAAAAAATGTTCGGACAAGTACGAAAGCAAGTTTGTACAGCTTATATTAAATTTTGCTAATAGAGACTAATAAGTACCTTTAAAAGATTTGATGGAGCAAGTAAGGAATGTTAGAGAAATGAGGTTTTATCATCCAATAGATCACCAACTAATGCTTGGCTGATTTATAAACATGAATTTGGCTCTTAAATAAATAAGGACATAACTATTGATATGAATGTTTAGTAAATGAAAATTAGGTCACTCGTAATAGAATATAGAACAATTAATAAACATTAGTAAAGCTAGTTACCCAAAATCGTACTTTTACCACTAAAGAAATCATAAATTTCATATGGAGAAAGCTGTCGACAAAGTTCTCAGGAATAAAATATGGAAAAGCTTAAGAAAGAGAAATATGAATACTAAAGAAGCATATAACGTAATAAGTAAAAATATGGTATCGGGAATGCATTAAACGAGAAGGACGACAGAGAGGAAGTCTAACTCCGTTTCTTGTCATTATTTTTATTGATGATTTGTTAAAAGAAACAAACCAAATAACAAAACCATTAAATATCGGTTATAGGAACCCATGAAAGGTCAGCATCACAGAGTGCATATTTGGAGATGATAGCAGCAAAGGAAAAAGCCGTAGGAACTAAATTGAAATGAACGGAAAGACGTTTTCGAAGGAATGGTATGAAAACGATTACATCCAAGACAAAGCTTATGGTCACATGAAGAACAAGTACAAACTTAAATTAGGACAAATGATTCAATAACAATAGAGGTCAAAAGTCTTCAATATTTAGGAACAACTCTACAAGAATTAGGAAGACATGAAATAACAGAGTTAGAAACCAACATAATAAAGAAGAATTGAAAGTGGAAGAAATAGAAAAACTAAGGTGATGGGGACACTTGCAAAAATTGAGCACTAGTAAAACATATCAAGAGAATTTGCAAGCTAGAATGAGAGAGAAAAAGAACAAAGGATTAAAGAAGTCAAGGGATAATACAGTAGGAACAATTTTACGAAGGAACGAAAAAGCATGGTTGGAAGTTAAGAAACTAGCAGCAAAAAAAAAATAGGAATAAATTTATTGGGAATTAGTGTCTAGAAGAAAAAAGAAACTCTTACAGCTTAAAGATTAGATAGGGTACGGATTATCTATGCTACTGTGACATTATTTTGGGTATTGATAACTTCTTCCACTCAATTGCCGCTAGATTGGGTTTTCATCTTCGTTCTACCCATTGAGTAAAATAGGTTTCGTAAAAAAGAGACAGCAACTTGTGCTGCGAGAAATCAAAATTACATTTCTCTATATACTATTACATCTCTCTATTTCAGCGTACCGTTGTTCATATGTCAGAATCAAAATTAGTATCATTCTTATGGTAATCTACATAATTTCGATGTAGCTAACAAAATCGTACCAGTACATGTACACATCGTCCACGTAGAATCACATGGTTGTTATTACATCAAGGGTGCTATCTGACTTAATCGATTTAGTAACTTATGGATGGAATTTTGGGAAATAATTTACAAAGTAAACAATCCCGTTTCGACAACGTCAACTTTTCCAAAATTCTTGAAAGAAAAAATTTGAAATTAAATATTTTAAATGGTATCTTCACCAGATCAAGCTAACACTCAGAAATGGAAAGCGGGCCTTCTATTAAACAAAAAACCGGGGTTCGCAAGAATTTCGCAACAGAGGAAAGGACTTCTGGACTTGGATTAGAAGAGTAAAGGTATCCAAAATTAAAAAATTTGGCCCAAATAAAACACAAATTCAATTTTCTTCAAATCCATTTCTAAATTTAACAATCGACTCAGAAGGTTAGCTATTGGTTGGGGATTGTAATAGGATTTAGTATTTATTTCATTTAGAAGAATTTTTCCAAATTTGTAAAGGGAATATATTTTTTAAGCTCCATCTAAAATAAATGGTTATCTTGTATACATAAGATTTATTTAATTTACTTCTTGGTTATTTTTCAATTTGCAAAAAAAAAAAACAAGTATATCCCACAATATTTAAAAACGAAGAAACCTTAAATTTTAAATTTGATTCGTTTTAAAAGAGGATCTCATTCCTAGAGATGACAAAGGCAGACGGAATTATTCCTTTCTTCCAGCTACTAGATAGACTCGTGTCTATTCACCTCACGAGAATAGATTCGTGTGCCTACTGGTGTACCCGATAGTCGACAAAATCCAAAATCCAAAACTATAGAAAACGTAAATAAAAGAGAAACAGTGAAAGCCTTAAAATAACAATTCCTAATTAAAGGAAGTTATTTAGAAATCCAAGAATAAATAAATTCGGATTTAAGAAGACCAAGATAATATGCTGAATTAATGAAGAAATTCGTCGAGAGTGTAATATGCAACGATTAGATATACTCGTGTCTATTCATCTCATGAGAATAGATTCGTGTGACTACTGGTGTACCCGATAGTGGACAAAATACGAGTCTGTCTAGTCTCTGCAAAAGAGTAATAATTTCATCCGCTTTTGTCCTCTTTACTCATTACAATATAATAAATATTAAAAGGAATAAAGGTCCTACTATTCACATTTATTCTTTCTTCTGTTCAGAAATTTCTCATTGTTAGTAGTAGGCAGCGCTGAACATACATTATTGTTGAATCAATACACGTTGATTATAATTTACAAATTACGATCGTTTAAACTAGGATTTTAGTTCATTCAATTAAAGATAGTCAACTAAAAAGTGTTAGACTAACAGGACTTACACAATGGCTCGATGAAACTAAAGAAAGTTTCATCGAGCGCACTTTACTCCTTTTATTTGTTCCATCAGTTTATTTTCGCCACTATGAAGACAATATTATAGAGATTAATAAAGTTAGGTATCATAGTGAAAACATACACAATTCAATTTATTTGAAGAGCGAATTTGGCAAGCTTTCTATTCGAAATATCAATGATGATTTAGCTACTCTCATTATAAGGAAAGGCAGTTAACCTTCGAGAAAAAGTTGTTATTAGATTACGCAATTGCACGTTCAAGAAGTTTGTGTTAACCTATTTTTTTGGGATACGCACTGAAGAAAACCATCCTGAATGTTCTATATTCTGATTTTAATATATTTTCCTACTAGCGCAATTGATTAGTTGATGGTTGGCCTTCAAGTTGGTATAACTCTTACGGCCGGCCCAATATCCACGGTCGGTAAGGTAAGCAAAAAACCAATGGTATTTTTCTAACGTTGGGTGTAGATTGGCTCTAGAACACTAAAATCAGTGAAGCATTGGTCGACACACTTGAGCAAGTTGATGAAACAATTCAGTCGGTACAGTGTTAGTTGAAGGTGGGATTGTTAAGCGTTGTACGCGTAACGTCATGGTCAGTAGACAACAGTGAGCCAATTTTCAGGGAGTGTCGTTTAACTGCTGTTGGCTGTAACTGTCGTTGGCTGCTGGCATCAAACCAAGCTACTAGATTTTTGTTATTTTTCTTACAGAAAAAATGTCTATACGTTACGCAGGATATTGTTTTGATTCGTTACAGAAAAAATATAATAGAAACCTGACAGCCGTATCGTAGAAAACTGCAACAAAGAGGAAAATAAAATTTTTGACGACACTATCGATCACTCTACTTGTATTACGTGTAATAAACGATAACTGCTATTATTTAGCTATTATTAGTTAGAAGCGAATAAATCGACGTATGTAGGTATCTACGGAACAAAAAAAAAGGAGATCGATGCAACGCGATAACACATCGGTATATGACGACGGGTAGAAGCAAATTTACGACACGGCAGATGCTCCTATCTAAACACCGGGACCCTGCCGGAAGGATGGGATAGCGTGTGTCCAGTTCGCGTGTCAGACCTTACCGCCGATGATGACTCCGTCTGACTTTTCGGCCTTAATGACCGTGTCGTGCGATGACGTCATACCATCATAGCGCACCTATGTATATGATAGAATAATACCGTGGTGGTGCTCATCTTTAATGCAACGCCCGTCGTATATCACATTCGATTTAGTTTTCAAAGCGCTTTTGTCCGGTTAAAATCATCGATGAAAAGGTGTAAGCGGAGCGCATTAATGTTTTCTTCCATTACTTACCTTGAAGCTATCATCGTCATTAATCGTTTGCAGTTTATGCAGAACATTATTTATTTTAATGTAATACTAACATTTTTCGTAAATAACGATTGTCATATAAGCCATTGGAATTTATATAATATACTGATACTAAAGGGTTACATAAAAATATACTTACGAATGTTGTTAGTGCGATAGAATCTTTTCTTTTAAACAACTTGATCCAGTATCTGTCATTTGTAAGTACCCGATTGAGACATTCCATTAGTTAAATATCTACTTAAAGCTAGCTCTAATCAAATAATTATTTAGGTATACTGTTTATTATTATTTAGTTGGTAATGGAACGATGGTTTGGTGATACCATCTTAATATTTTAGATATGAATAACTTTCACTTATCTCATTTATTGTTAATGGGTGTTTATGATTGCATTTACATAATCGTGGCTTAGCAATCTATGATACTTGTTCGGGAGAATTGCATTCATAATGACAGGATGTGAAAACATTCTACATAATAGAAAATTATTATGTAAGTTTTCAGGATTTTCAGATGTTAATAACCTATAAGATCTACTGTAAATTTTCACGTACATCCTATAACTATTTGCAAATGCTGTTCTAAATTGTTACTTAGACATTGTGATCATTTGCAAATAGTGTCGTGCGTTGTTACATTGTTTTGATAGATTCACAACACATGTGCACACTAAAAATCACGTAATCACGGGTTTTCGCGACGTGGTTACATTATGAAGCTCCTTAATTCAGAGCTGGCATTCAATTTAAACAACGAAAGACATTTTGTCGAAACTTTTCAGCCCCATTAAATTTAAAAATTTTTATATGAAAAATATTTTCATAATACTCCTTTAATTACAGTAACCAACAAGGTCTTTACCCTAAATTAGTAACTGATGAAATTGAACAGCATATATAAAGTAAAAATGATTCGAAAAGCCGACAACATTGCCTTAGCTCTGGTCACAGAGAAAATGCCTTTATAGTATGGCCGATAATCTGGTCTACAGCAATAATGCTTATAAACTTTCTGAAGCTTTTGGAATGCATCATGATCCCAGTTCTTGGAGATTATTCATAGACTCATCAAAGACCAGTCGAAAAGCAGTTTTGTAGCATAATGGAAACCGTTATCCTTCTATTCTGATAGGTCATGCTGTTTCTACAAAAGAAACTTACGAAAATCTGAAAATTTGATTAAGAAAGATAAAGTACAAAGACTATTCCTGGAATATTTGTGCAGATTTTAAAGTAATGGCAATTATTTTGGGTATGACAATCTGGTTACACCAAATACTGTTGCTTTTTATGTCTTTGGGAAAAACATTACCATATCGAAGAGTGGCCACTACGACAACAGTTTATACTTAGAAAAGACAATGTACAACATCAGCCTCTAGTAGAAAAAGAAAAGATTATAATACCACCTCACTACGTGAAACTTAGGCTCATGGAAAGCTTTGTAAAGGCACTGGATTTCGAAAGTGAAGGTTTTAAATATCTTCGTTAAAAGTTTCCAAAATTAACACAAGGGAAACTGAAAGAATATATTTTTGTTGGACCTCAGATACGACAAATAGTAAATGATGAAATCTTTGAAACGAAATTAACAGCGATGGAAAAAACAGCTTGGCTCTCCATGATACAAGTTTTCAAGAATTTCTTGGGAAACAAAAAAGCTGACAACTATAAGACTTTAGTAACGGATATGTTACAAGCATTTCATGCTGCTGGCTGTAATATGTCCTTGAAAGTAGTGCGCATTCTACGTTCTCACTCGGATTTTTGTCCGGAAAATATGGACGACGTTAGCGATGAACACGCTGAGCGCTTCCACCAAGACATCATGGGAATGGAAAAACGGTATCAAGGGAAACGGAATCCTGTCATGTTAGCAGATTACTGTTGGATGTTAAGAAGGGATGCTGTAGATATTGTTTATAAGAGACGGAGCAGTATTGCTTCACATTTCTAATTATAATAATTTGAAATATACATTAAATTATGATCTAATCTAAAAAACCTTTTCGTTAAAATATAAAAAAAATCGAGCTAACTTGACCTTTTAAATTTTATTAAAATAAATGTTTATATATTTTCTATTGAAATTAGTATAAATTATTTTATGGCAAAATCAAAAGTTGAAATTTCTTAACCAGTGTTATTAGATATAATGAGGTAAATGGGTAAATGGGAAAAAGGAGGTCTCAAAGAATTGTTTTCACTTTAGACTACTTTAAATTGTTTAATTTTATAAATTTCCATATAAATTGACGCTTATAAACATTTTTATATTTAAAATGTTTTTTATCATAAATAATTTATGATAAAGAAAGAGTCCATTGATCCATAATAAAAATTAAATTTCTTTTTAAAATTATGAAAAACCCATAATAAAAGATCCAGAAACAACATATATACCATAGTTCTAGTTGTAAAATTACAGGAGAGGAAATCGCATAAAACTAAATTACATCCGGTATATGCCTAAAAAATGATGAGCTTGCTTCTTCATTAAAACTAGATTTAACATTCTTATTCCAATTTGTAATTTTATGGATGGCTTTCAGCTGTCCTGTGGCATATGAGCAGCGCATATTTCAAAACCGGTAGCTATGTATTAAAGAGTTTTGTCAAGCTTAGACCGTCTTTTTTTCCATTTATGTCGCTACGAATTGCTGGTATGAATTATTTAATTATTAGACATGCTAAGATTTTATAAAACGATCAATATTATGAGTATCATCACAATATTATTGATATCTAACTTTGAAAGACGAAAACATTTTTACCATAACTTTTGCAGACTAAATATGGCCACCCGACTTACTCTGGAAGAGAGAAAGATGATAGCAACCTGGATGGCAGTGAGTCACTCTTGGTAATTATAAAATATTTCAGCAATGGTTTCGGAAGGATCTTCCAAGCCGTTTAACCATCCGGCAAATGCATGAGGTATTGTGCGTAAAGGATCTGCGAACAATGACCCTAAAGGAAAGAGTGGACGTGGACTGCTAACGCATACTTCTGGGAAGTCCAGGACAACATCGCAAAATTGTTTAAGGCACAATGATTAGGAACCTGGGAAAGGCAAACGCGATATTAGCATTGGAAAGCCGGCATCGCGGAATATACGAGCTGCAGGAGTGTTATAAAAACGACGAACACTAATCCTAATGTCTTGTTCTTTATGTCGGAGGAAACTACATTTGGTGTCGAATAAGCACAATTGCGTAATTTGGAGTACAGACAGTACCCATGAACCAACATCAGCACGCTCGCTCCTCTCCGGAAGTTAATCTGAGGTGTGACATATCGAAGTTTGGGGTACTTGGTCCATGATGATTGCAACGGGAGATTCTTACGTAGATATTTTGCAGAATTTTGTTGTAAACAATCTTTTTCCCGCATCTTAACATCTGGTTACTTTCAGCAAGATGGTGTACCATCGTATTATTTCATAATGGTTCATCATTATCTGAAACAATTGATAGAAGCTGCATTGAAAGAGCTAGACTTTGGGCTTGCTCAGTACAGTCACCAGACTATGGGGAATAGCATGCTTATAAGGTGTTCTCTTCTCAGTTAAATAGGTATGCGGCTACCGAATCCGATTTGGTTGACATTATCGGGTTCCACTAGAGCTTTCATATACAATAAAATTTAATTGCACGCTTATCAAAAATATATTTGATTAGACAACCTTCCTTCTTGTAGTTTACTTGTAATTCAACATTCCACAAGGATCTGCACATTAGATACTTCTAATGTTCACGCAACTACAAACGTTCAGAAATTGTATATAAAGAGTATATCATACTATTTTTCTTGATAGATGAGTATTTCGGCATTTCTCTTTAAGTTTTCTATTAATAAGTACGTGTCTGGTTTCAGAGCTTCCATGTTAGGAAGCCAATAAGTTTTCCTTTTTAAAAGAAGAAGAAGAAGAACTGCATCGCGCACGTAATACTACAGAAAATTGTCAATTTCTCTTTTATAAGTAAGTAAACAAACGCAATGAATTTGGAATGATGTAAGAAAATAATGATATTAAATAACTATAAACTAGTAGCACCAATATCTAAAATATATATCCTTTTAAGGAAATTTTAGTGATAATTTTAGACACTTAAGGCTTTAATTTACTTTTGACTTCGTTCATCTAGGGTTTAATATTTTTTTATCTTGACGTCTATGTGCATTTAAACCTTTGCGGTTGCCTTTTTTTTCTGAATTGGCCTAAAAGATATTTTGTTGTATCGAACAAACACATTCAACTCCATATATTTAAGTGGCTTTTGTATATTTAAAACTTCATATATTGATTTACCTCTTTCGTGACGATAAGATATTCATAGCTATATAAATATGTATACGCATAAGTAGATACATAAAGTGTCGAAATCGACAAAGAATATGCTTTTTCTCGGAACAAAGGCGCAATTTCGTTCCGAAGATGAAGGCGGTAAAGACAATTTTCATTTTTCCGATTTTGTTGAAGCGGATTTGTCGTTTTTGGGGAAATTAACATTGTTTCGTGCAACTAGCGTATGAGCTTTGGTCTTTGAAATAAGTTTTATTGCAGTTCGAATATATGGTCCATGCTTCTTGAATATACAGAATGATCATAAAAACGCGATCGACGCCATTTTTTCAATTATTTTTTATGTCGGTTACAACTACATCCTCAATTAAAACTCGTTTAAATCATAGCAACAATGAAATTTCGAATTACGTTCGACATACCTGACAGTAATGATGCAAATAAGTTTCTGATTAAAGCTTAAACGGTCGATGTGGTAATCTAACAAAGGAAGCTCTCCAGGTCTCAAATTCTGAATTATTTTTTCTATTGGTGGAAATTCAGTTTGAAACAGTAAAACGCTCATCCGAAAGTTGATTTTCATTTTTTTTTCTATATGGTTCTCGAACAGCAAAAGTTAGACGTGATGTTCAAATGTAAAAGTTGAAGTTCCTTTATAACACGGTACCGCGGAATGTACAGCATTGCACACAAACGCAACGCCTGTGTGAGGGGAATATATTTAGTAGTGTTGAAAGAAGTTTTAAATAGAAGTTGTTTGATGTTTAATTTCACTTAGAATCCTACATACATTTTCAGCTATGCAGAATGTTTCGGACCTAAGTAACAGTAAAGGGCACTCGAAAAGCACCTTTACTATAATATCGTAATATTAATTATAAGAAACAATTGCGAGATATACAGAATGTTACAGTCAAACGAAATTTCTTAATTATAAACTTTCAAGCGTCTCAATAAATGTCAAGCGTAATTTGAAGATTTAATATTTTACTAATTTAAATGTTAGTTATACTCATAACCAACAGAAAAATAATTCAAAAACATGGCTTTTCCGATTACATCTTTTTTACATTAAACATCATCTCCGGTATTATCTGTTTCTTTTCGAGTAGAAGATGATGTGAGTTTAAATGAACAGTTTTGTTAGTACTTAATCAACTACCTACAGTATTGAACTACCTTTATCAAATTGAAGCTTTTTTATCAATATAACAAATATTCGTTTATTAACCCACCTTGTCAGAAATGAAACAAATTTTAGGCGTTTTTCATTAGACTTTAATAAATATCAATAAATCCGTTTATTTTATACCTATAACGTATGTGTTCAATGATATAATAAACAGCAATTTATGAAAATGATAGACTCGTTTGTTGGGTCAATTTTTTATAAAAACATCCTTATATTAACGTACGTTTTTGCTATATTTAGGTACATTTCTCGTTTACTACAATCGTCGTTGAATTCATTAATTTTCATAGAAAACCTGTGTGGATTTGTGCATTCTCGAAAGCATCCTAATAACGAAATATTTTGAAAAGTATGCTTCTACATTACACGAACTTTATAATATTCAGGAGTGAATAAATAGATTTGCTGTCCACGGATTCATGTACACGTCTTTCATGTAAGATTTAACGAACCTAGAACTATTTTTCTTTTTTTTGTAGCAGATGTGTGTGAAATATCGTAATATGTTAATGTGGTTTATTATTTCTGAATAATATATATGGGTACGATGTAAACTAGTCCGCTATCTTTGCTCGAAAAATCAATATTTCAAGTTTCTGTAAAAATATATTTTATTCGACACAATCAAAAGCCTTTGAAGTCACAAAATATACCAGTTGTTGACTCAATGTTTTCTAATATAGAATTATAAATCTTAAGTAGACCTATGATAGTGAAACCCGTGCCGAGATAAAGACGAAAGGTTGCACCTATTTACATAACTTTCAATGTATAATAGAAAAGAATATTTAAAAATAATTGAAAAATATGAAAATAAGCCAATTGGACGGTGACTAATAACAATTAATACATTTCCCATCTTGCGCGATGATTTAATAATAGAAGTCTTAAGCAGATTTTGAAAAATACCTTTACTAAAGGAGCGGTTGAGCAAATGAGCGATCGGCTTCAGCAATTGTTCTTTACAAAAAAAGAAGGATATTTTTTTGTTGTAACTCGTAAGCACCTGACCAAACATGCTTTCAGTTTTACAAAATGGGTTTAACGTTTCAAATTGCGAATATGGATGCAAATGGATAGCATTCAAATTAACTCTTACGTGATTACTGGAACATTGGGAGCGTCTAGGAAGAAATTGATTGATGTGTTTGTACTAACGACAGAATACTATAATTTTGTTCATATAAATTTTAAAGAATTTATTTAACAATTGCATTTTTTGTCAAAGCTACATATAAAACTTAAATGTAACAATCAAAGTATCAACATTTAAATCTTAATTGGGATCAAGGCATATAATCATTGTGAGGGCTAACATATGGAAGCCGTTCGATTGGCATTAAATAGATATAAACAAACGAGCAGACCGAAAACTAATTTTGACTTAATAGCGTTAAAAAGCAAGTGCATCTACGTTTCCATACGCTATCCATCGGACTGTAAGAAAACGACCAAATTTTAAATAGAAACAGAAATAAGTTTCATCTCCGTCATTTGGGATTTCTAAAAACACGACAAGATTGGTGAAAAGATGTATTTGCTTAAAGACAACTGCACAACACAAAAGTCTAAACAATACCATATAATATTTGCCCTTCTTGAAGTATTTATACCTAACGGGAAAGCTGTTTGCAATAATGAGTTTTTTAGGTAACGAACTGTGTATAGGGTTACGTTTCTAATGACTAACTACTTTCTACTGCAATATATCTACAGGAACCGAAGGAAATTTTCTATCGGATCAACCCGCATATGGATACACGCAAGGATGATGGCATGAATGTGGAAAACACGAATAAAAAGTATTTATAGAGCAGCTTTTGAAAACTATTATCTAAAGAGAGTATTTTGTAACATTTTATCCTAGCAATCCTTTAAATAGGGACAGGGAAACACATTAATTATTACTTATAGGATATAGCAGGCTAGAATGACTTGAAGTATAGATTAATGGTAAGGAAACCATTGCGTAAGTTGTTGAGCTTCAGTACAAGCTTAACAGATCTTTTTGCCTAGGCATTATGTAAGCATTATTAAATATCTATAGCTTGTATCCGTTCGAACTTCATATCGAATCGTTATTGATGCATTAAAAAAATTCTTCTCCTTTTTCTTCGCTTTGACAAATACGTATTACACGGGAGTAAAACTGTGCGAGCGGAATGGAAGGGAGTTTTGATATTTATCATTTTTCGCGAACGACGACAGCCGTCGCTAGACGGCAACCGCTTTTCTAAAAGTATCTTCTCTCAGACCAAATTCACTTACTTCATACACAGATATGCTTTTAGCCGGCCCCGGTTCTATTTACAAGGGGGAAAGACACCCTTATGACGAACACTCACCACCTACGACTGTGTGTACATATATATATGTATATGTAGAGCTATGTATACATATTGTACATACATGCGAGTATGTGCGAAGATGTATGTATAACTATGTATGTATGGATACATACGCATACGTTTGCCGTAATAGAAACGACGCCTAAGATAGGCGGATATCTAAATACATTTAGCATTAATTTCGGTACTTACACGACGTTCCCGGCACGAATCCTACAAATAAATATACGTACATATAAATACGTTGATCATTTTAGGTGGTATTACATTTTCTCAGAGTAAATGCCTAAAATCTCTAATCGTGAAGATTCATTTGTGGAATTTTATTTTGTGTATTCAAAACCATGGTTTTGCAATCAAAATCTGAAATAAAATTTATTAATAGAATTACCGCTGTTTCATTGCTGATAGAAAACCGCTGAAATATATTGATTAGAAAACAAGGCTTTTATGCAGAACTTATTGCCGTTAATAAATTATTTTGTAAAACTTACTTTATTGTTATAATTAAAAGGTTATTTAGGTATTAATGTATTCTATCCATATTTTTCGACTACACTCTTAATAACCAACGTAATAATGTAATTAAATAACAATTGAATAATTACTAAGAACATATCTAAATCAAGTAGTATATCTGTAATTTTATCAACAACATCTTCTTTAATCAATTGAATCAAATATAGATAAAATTCGTTTGGTCTTTCTTGAACTAACAATAAGTCTAATTCCACCTTCTAATGTGTTGGACGCTATTTATTGCAGCTTACATATTGACAGCGCTGGGTATTATTAACGTTTCAAAACGTGGATATGCAATAACATTTTAACTGCTTAAAAACCTGAGAAATATGCGTTTGTCTCCGCCTTAAAATTTTTTATACGTATAAGATGGGAAGACTAAAGCTAGATGGTGAAAGCATACGACGTTGATTGAAGACACCTTTAAAAAGGCTTCTGAATTAGTCCGTGTCTCTTTGTGTTGTTTTCTTTTTTTTTTTGGGTCTAGCGAAAATGTTAATAGCTTTATGTTACAAAAAGGAATGGCAAGATAGTGTTGTTCTGTATAGTTTTGAAATAGAAACTAAGGTGTTCTATGGTAACTAGTCAGCTACGAAAAACGGTTAAACGTTTTTTAAAAACAAAGTTTTCCGGATTTCCTTTTTTTTAATATAATATTGGATATAGAATTAGAACCGATTAATTTGGCGCTAGAAACAATCACATAATCTCTTAAAAAGTCTCAAAACTAAATCATGATTACTCCTAGCAAAATCTTCGGTGCCTTCAAGAGAAACTCACAACAATTAACGTACTAAACTACTAGAATTCCAGGCGTTAGGAAGGTTATTCTTGCTTACATTATATATTAAAGGAGTGAATACCATTCTAAAGATTCAACTCTTTAATGCTTATCATAATTGCCTATTAGTTAGGAAGAATCTACAAAACGTATTTCTGCTGAGATTGCTGAATCGAAGAGATATCTTATGTACTTAAATGAAGCTGTGTATTTGTCGTACACTCAAAGAAGTAAACATCTCTTATTATATTGAATTGTTTTAACATACGACGGCTAAACACCCCGTATCATAACGAAAGCGGAGAGTTTACATACTTCGCTTATGAAGTAAGTCGTCAATATTTCACATGAAATTAAAGCAATATTTATATAGAACAACCGTGCATTAAATAAAGTGTTTTACTATGTAGTATTTCAACAAACAAAATTAGAATAATTTAATTAATTAATATTAAATTTAAATGGTTTTAAATAAATAATTAGGAAAGTGTTTATTTATTCAATTCGTATTTTCTTCCGATAAATATATGCGATGGAACTGTTAATTATTTACGGAGATATTAGAGAAACTAATTTTATTTTGAAATTTATCATTGTTTCGGATTTAATACGTTTTAATATTTTAATAAAAAATTTTCGAAGTTATGGGCATGGATACTAGGTTTTTATACATCTTTTCTGTGCGGTATAGCCCCTTAGGCCGTTAACCAACTTTGATGCAGATTAGGACGTTTTTCAAAGGAATCATCTTAATGGCAACAAGGCAGAACCATTCTTCACCAATCATGGTCCATCTAATTAACACCAGTACAGGACCTTTGCAAAGAAAGTGTTTCCTCATCTCGTCCTCAAATCGACAACCTATCCGGTATTTTGTTGCTTTCTGGTTGTTGGAATAAGTCAAAGTGAAGCCCCGTCTTTCCGAGAAGTTTTCACGTACGATAGTTCTGATTTTATCATAAAGCGCAGACGCAGATGGCGAAATGAAGGGTTTCGAGCCATAAAACAATCCGTTTTGTACGTGTAGAATTTAAATTGTCAATTGTACGTAAAAAGACACAGAAGGAAACAACCATTAGCAGGAAGAGAATTATTTGGATATGTTTATTTACCGTATCACACAAATCGCTTAGAGAGGAAGATACAGCGCAAAGAGAAAAAAGCAGTTTATTCCTAACAAGAACAAGTTCTGCTATTAGACAAGAAATTGCTATTAAACATAGCAGTTTCTGCTGCATGCCGTTAGAGATAAACCCACTCGTTGGTCTCAGCTGTCTAATTCTTACATTAATTTCGAGCTGCCCTATATGAACGCAGCTTTAAGCATCGAACAGACTATTGCGGTGGCTGTGGTAGTGACAATCCCAGTAGTGATCGCTAATACGTATATAAGTAAAATGTTTGAATTTGAGGAAGAAGTTGAAGAGGGATCTCTTTTATTGATAAGAAATATATAAAGAAAAGTGTTGGGGCAGCAATCCTTTTGCTTTTTCGAATAAAAGCTTAATTCAACAAAATACGTGTTTTCTTTAAACTTTTTAACTTACAACCAACTGTAATTTCTGTTAATGGGACTACTTACCTTGCTAAGTTAAATTAACGTGTTGTACAAATATTATAAATTGTTCCTATTAAAAAAAAAATCTGCGTACTTAAGTAATAAGTAAAGATAACAGAGGCAGGTGGAATTATACCTCTTTTTGCAGCTACTGTGTGTCTATTCGCCTCATAAGAATTCGTGTTGCCTACTGGTGTCCCCGAGAGCCGACAAACCACGAGTTTGTCTAGTTTCTGCAAAAAAGTAATAATTTCATCCGCCTTTGTCTTCTCTAGTGATAGGTAGTAACATAAAAACCAGAAACGTTTGGACTCACGTCATTAATTTTAGAAGGAATAAAAAGGAAGAATTATACAGTCTTATTCGGATATAGTACGAAAAAAAAAATTAGGTGAAAGAAACGCATGAGTAATGCCTAAATACAAAATATTATGGTTCTATGTGCACGTAGTAACGAGAAAATGATTTTTCTTTATTCGAGTCCGACTCTGTCTTAGTTAACATATGGGAATCATCGGCAGTCGCTGAAGCAGCGTTCGGATATCCATTTAGTATGCACATAGCATTCACCGTCATTACACGCAATTGCTATGGCATCCTATACGAATATCGAATACACCGATATGATTTTGATTTATGGCGAAACAGGACAAAATAGTCTTGCGGCAGAAAATTTGTACGCGGAACGGTTTCCCAATCGGCGACATCCATCATCCGAGACAATTGTGAGAACCGTGTATCGACTTCGAGAAACAGGATCAGTAATTCCACGTTTCGAAGGTCGTGCCACGTTTCTTTTTAAATTTTCAGTAACACATTGATAGGTAGTCTTCAGATTTCCGTAGCTTACGTGCTATTTACAGGTAACCCTGTATATACGTTATATTCTCAGCTAAGAACGAACGAAAAAACGTCTATTATACATTGTGTGGTGTGCAAACCATCGGTTAGCTGAATACTTGGAGTTATTATTAGCTGAATGCTGAAAATTTTTTAATTTGAGTCAAATAAAAAAGAATTTCTTAATTTAACCGTGGACCATCCCATACCACATGTGTGTGTGCCGATATTTAAATAAAATAATCTCGAAAATAAACGTTAAATCACTGTAAAAATACACTGATACATATAGGATAGAACAACAAAGTTACTAAAATAATTTTGAGTTTGTGCGACGATGCGAATTGTAGAACCTACTCCACTTTTTGTTCAGCATGGGCAGTCAACGTAAGGATATTTTTTTTTAAGACGTGTAAAGTGGAAACCAGGCGAATATATCATTGCATGATTTACCAGAACGCTATCTAATTTTTTTTTAACTTAGCAACTGAAAAGCGGATAAAAACGATACGAGTTCTTTTATATTATTTTCACATTCTTGGAGTTTAGTCCATTCCTCCTAGTTCACC
Source organism: Oryctes rhinoceros (assembly GCA_020654165.1). Lineage (NCBI taxonomy): Eukaryota > Metazoa > Arthropoda > Insecta > Coleoptera > Scarabaeidae > Oryctes > Oryctes rhinoceros. The sequence continues at coordinate 3,318,872 of JAIOKQ010000001.1, forward strand.
CTGTATTGTCAACGAAATCGCTGATTACATGAATCATAACAAAGAAAATAATGTCTAACAATAAGTAGAAAAAAATTACGAAGAATGAAATAAAATAATTGCAAGTAATTCTGGTGAAATCGAAAAGCTAACGCGTATCTTACAAATTTCCAAAATTCCAAGTTCGGAGCTCTCTCTGAAAATTTTGAAACTAAGCATGAGCAATAATTTAAAGTGGCCTAACGGGCGGCCCAAATGTATCTATTAAGATCAATCCTCAGTAATAATTATTATATTTTGCAAATAGAAGGTGTCTCTGAGCAATATGTTAGCAAGTCTGCAGAACCTTTTACTGCTACTTAAATCTTGAATAAAAAAAAAACTGTACATTTAAATATTTTTAATGGTTTATATTGCATTTTTAATGAATAAAGAATAACCCATAAAAATTCAACAGGAACTTGGTTTTGTTGTAGTTTGTAAAGTTTCAAAAAAGCCACCACATAAATTAATGTCAAATGTAAATATGTTGTAGCAGCATATGTAATTGACGTTCATGATTTTTTAACATTTCTAAATATGAGGTTTTAAAGAGAATCAACCTTAAATAAAATGTATATCCAGACCTACCCAAAAAAATATACCGTAGAAATTGTTATAAAAACAAAAGTACAGAGTTCGCAGCGTCGAAGCATATGTATTTAGCATGCCCGTAAGACTTTTGTTCTTTGAATTTACATTCTTGAAAAATGGAATAGCTATTTGTATGTGAAAAACGTCAGAGCAGAGATATTTTCAGTTGGAAAGCGATAAATTCCGTCACTTTTCTCTTCGGAAATACAAAAACCTCTATTCGTCATGCCCGCAATGTTAAATGGGAACGCTCTTAAAATTGAACTTATCGACAGCATCTATCCATCAAATATCCAGCGTATGTCGTAGCCAACATATGGGCATCAATAAAGCTAAATCAAGATGGCCCAAAAGCACACTAATAAAATACCGTGAACTGATGAATGTCTAGTCGACTAGCTGTTATTACCACCACCATATACCACTGCCGACATTAAAACTTTCAAAGCTTACAGCGGGAATAGGTAACAAAGTTTGGCAAGAGAAGGTAGCGGACCAGCGGGCAATAGATTGTCAAACATGTGGCGCATTCTTACGCCTCGTTGAGCTTTTTATTTCTGTCGGATTATTGCGTTACCCTCCCTATGTTTTTTTTTTTTTGCTGGTCTAGTGTTCGACGCGCCTAGCGGCCATTCGGCGTATGTGTGCGTATACCTACGTATATCTCGTCTATCCTCGCGTTTCCATGCCATCCTTGCTTTTAGTGTTTCTCTTTCATCGCCCGCGATATATTATACACGTTTATCCGACGTATTGTCAGATTTTCTCTAATCGAAATTTATTGCGCAGCCTAGGGTTTATTAATTCGATGTGTTCGCTTGGAATAACGTCACTTTTGTCGAATTTTCTGCACGTTTCTCGAGGATTTATTGTATCGATGTATGCGTGATTAAACTAGCACTTTATATTAGTGATCATTTTGTTTTCGTACGGTTTGTACAAAATTTATACGCTTATAGGACGCGCATACACAGCAGCTCTAAATGTAATTGTAGAAAACCGTAGCTTTTCAAATAGATTAAAGTAGAAGTACATACATTGATTGTTGACTTGAAATTACTGCATTCCGTTCCGAAAGTGGCTTCTTTCTTTCGCTCAAGATGTATTAGTTTGTTTGTAATACTTTTGTTAGTATGTTGATAATCACAAAATTTTACATGGCGGGTATCATATCACCAAAAGTCACGAGTATTACGCACGTTTCAGTAGCTGGAAGCTGTCATATTCAGCAATAAGACTGAATTAAAGAACTAAGCTAAATATGACAATTTAATTGTATATTGGCTAGTAATATTTATAATTTAATTTAACATCTCCTTCAAGAATTGCAGCTATCGAGACATTTTCATTGTCGATCAATCAAATATCTTCTAGCATTGATTTTGCGAATAACAATAACCTAGCTGAAAATATAAATATTTAATAAAAATATTTTTATAAAAGCGTTTAAGAACACTTTACTTCCTCCTGTCTCCCATGTTTTCAATAATAAAACACCTAATTATTCCACGTCAGCATGGATTTTCTAAACAAAGATAGTGGCGCATCTATCGATGCTGTGTACACCGATTTTGCAAAGGCGTTTGATAAAATCGATCAAATGCTGCTCTTGGAGAAGCTTGCGAATGTTAGTCTGCACGGCAGCTAGTTGTGGTCGATAACGTTCAATCTAGATAATTTATGAGGTACTCTGAAGCACATCAGGGTTCACATCTTGCCGCCTCTTATACAGCGCATTCGTAAACGATATAATTTTATAAACAGCTGTTAAGAAGGTACGGGTTTTGCAATGTTTTTAAATGGTATGAATTGTTTATTTTATTATTTACGTTGTGCTATTGTACCGAGCGCAGGTCTATCGTATACAGGGCGAGTCGTGAGGAACGGACTAAACTCTAGGAGTATTTTTTACAGGAGAAGATAATGCAAAAAAAAGCTCGAATGTTGTTATCCGAATTTTATTTGTTTTCCTAGAGTTTAGTCCATTCCTCACGACTCACCCTGTATATACGTGCTAAGTATGAATATGTATATCCATCATGCATCTCCGATCGGCACTCGATGTTAGTACTCCCTTCTTCCGTTGGCTACCTGTTTGTGAATATGTACATACTTACTACAATCCTGGCTCTACGCATGAAAAAGGCTAACTCTGTTCGTGAGTAATGGCCTATCATGACTAAGAATCGATGAATTACGGTCAATCATTACTAATAAGTAATTGTTATTCATGAATAATGGTCATTCATGACTAATACATAATCAATTATTTGTTCTTCATTAGTTTGTGATTACCGTATTTAGTCATTAGTAATTATTGACTAGTAATTATTAGTAATTATTGGAATTATTAGTAATTATATTAATATGATTAAATTCTTAGTCATTAGTCATGAATAATGTTTTGATTTTTAGTCATAGTCAGTAGTCATGTCGATGGACAATATATTGTTCATCGTTCACGAACGTGTCTGTCTTATGTTTAAATCAAAATTTCGGCATTTTCTCAAAAAACTGTCAATTTTATTATATTAAAAATTCTAATTTCCTGCTCATCCTTGAAGTGGAATGATGGATTTGGTTAGTGAATAATTTTGGTTTGTTATGTTGGTTTTATTTGAGATTTTTTAACGTTTAAAACTTGTAAGGTTACCGCAGGTGATGAAACTTAGGCTTATGGATATGATCTCGAAACTATACCATAAATATCGCGGTAATGGAGTTGTTCATCTTCACCTCGACCAAAGAGAACCTAATAAGTCAGAAATAACTTTCGTAACGACAAACTCTTTACTAAAAGTTTTCTCGATATTCGTGGGACGTCTTATGACAATTAAAGGCGGACCTGACAAGGCACACTTGTCCGATTTAGCTTCTTGTGGCTGTTTCCTCTTACGAAAGATGAAGATAAAGTTAAAGAGGCAAATATCACACCATAGTGGACATTTTGGTTGTATCTTGGACGATGTTGAGCATATTAGCATTCCTTTCGTGACATACACATTGTAATCGGTGTTTGTATTTCCAAAGAAGCTATTTTTAACGTGTCTGACAATGAGATGGTTGAAATTCTGGGATTCTTGAATTTTATTTCTTGGTACGTTTCGGGAACTATTACGTGCCACTTCGTACTATCAATTTCTAGCATGTAATCGTTGATCAATACATTTATCGATCAATTAGGAATGAAAGAAAATAGGTTATAAAAACAACAAGGTGTTGCATACTTTACCAAGAAATAAGTACTCAATTGTTGTTTTTCTCTATGTACATAACTTCAAAATTGGGTTAATTTTTTCATCGCCAATAAAATGCTAAAAATAAAGGAAGAGCAGAACATTATATTGTTAAGTTATTAGATCCCCAGCGAAGCTGTTCCCAGAAATTTAGCAACATCGTTACACGCCGTATTTTTCTTTCTTAAAATTTCCCAAAATAAAAGTACAACAACCATTAAAACTAACAGCTACATGAAGAATACAAAGGACCTAAATACTCCGCGTTAGGCAGCTCCCCGTTCGCGTAGAAAGCGCGTAAAAGTTCAGCAGCTCTTAACGGTAAAACTAATGCAACGGCCCACGAGGAAAAATTAAGTACCTTCCTACCGGGTGCGCCCTCTCTTTGCTTTATGGAGGCCAAGCATCGTCGTTATTAAATATTCAAGATCGCGCACAACAAAATGGTCATCGCGCAACTTGTTACTATGACATAATGGAGGGCCGCGTAGTAAAAGTTGGGCGAAAGCTCAGTTCACGGCGCTTTATACCTCTGACGTGCACTTGCGTCCTGTTTTAATATTCATGACGCCAGATGTGTTCGGAGCTTATACCGGGGATAAACAGAGCAATTACACTCTTCCGCGTGATTAAACGGCGGGGTATTATGTTTTGGTGACTGTAATTTTTTGCGAATAGGGAAAATGCACGGTGACATATGTAGGCTTTGTACATATCGTTTAAAATCCAACGAAATCATATGATTCGTTTATTGAAGCTGAAAAAAAAATTAATCTTCTAACTAATTTAATGAATATATAAATAAATAAATATATAAATAAAGATTTATTGTTTGAAAAAATATCTTTAAACACCAAAAATTTCCTTAAATATTGAAGTTTTTCAGGTTTTATTTAAATTGAAATAAATTTAATTTAATTTAAAGGAGATATACATATGTGGTGAACGGTCTCACTCAATGTGATCTCTCCTTCCAATCCATTTGTAGGGAAATGCTTCATTCCGGATACAACGAACTGCTAAGATAAAGTTAGGACCAATTGCGTTTTTTATTGATATAAATGTTCTGTTGATATAAATGTAGATTCTCTTCATTTTAATAACGCAAATTTTTATTAACGAAACTGCTAAATATGAAGGTGGCTTCATTTACCTTCATTTGTTCTCTTCAGCATAATTTCGTGAAATTCAGTTTCTTGGTCAAAATCATCTTCAAATAACTGTTGCATTGGATGTACTTTATACTTCGTTTCGATAGGCGATGAACCTAAGACTGTTCGATTTTATTTTCTGGAGTTACCATTCTGATAAAATTGCAAAGGTTTCCGATAGGTCTTTGCATTATCAAAACGAAATTTGTTTATTCTGTAGGAAAATCTTGGATAACCAAAACGTGAACGGTCCCTAATAGTCCTTACTTGCTCGCTATATTATTCAACAAACCGTAGAAACCGCAGACTTACGATTAGAGAAACTAATATTGTTTAGGTGCACCATTTTCTGATAAGACCTTACTCGAACCCATATCGTAAGCAGAAAAATAATTCACTCATCCTCAGTAAGAAACATAATTCTAAACTTAACAAATAATTATCATTATAACAACAATGACATAGAACAAAGATAAATGTTTATGCTACCATTGCTAACGGAGGAAGTTTGAGAACAAGCGAGAGAACACAAAAAACAAGCATCAGTAAACTTGGTCCACGGTTAACAGACTCTTGTTCATCTCTCATCTTATCAACATTATGAATCTGAGTGACATTTCTCGCGTCTAATGCTTAATTGTTTATGCAGTCGTTACCAATTTTGCCCAAATTGGTGGAAATGTTTCTGACCCGCTTCAATTACCGTTAAACAAACGCTGTAGCTACATTAAATTTTGACATAAACAAATTATGTGCGAGCATAGTATTAATTTAACATCGCGTTGAATCCCGCTAAATCAAAAATTATATAATGATTAGACAGGACAAAGGCGGACGAAATCATTACTTTTTTGCAGAGACTAGACAGATTCGTGTCTTGTCGACTCTCGAGGACACCAGTAGGCAGCACGAACCCATTCTCATGAGGCGAATAGACACGAGTCTATCTAGCAGCCGCACAAAAATATCCGTGTAGGTTAACCTCTTCGTACGTATAAAAGCTCCAATTATCCTGAAGCATTGTTTTGTCGCAGTTTAATTATTACCACCTTGTTATTGATAACGCCATGTCTATTCATACCGGAAGAAAGACATTTTTCAGCGCATGGGTAAAATTTTAACGGCGGCAAAAAGAAAACATCGAAATGAAGAAATTCTTCGCCGTTGCCGTCGGAGGAAATATTCTATCTGCAACATGGAGGAATCTATCACTGAAATAGGGCAATTTTTATCCCAAGAGAAAATTTTTAACACCGAAATGGAGAATTTTCTCACCGCCAGAAAAGAAACACTGAAACGAAGACATTTTTCATTGTTGGAGTAAGCGGAAATTCACTAAAACGAAGAAAATATTCACCGAAATGAAATATATGTTACATCAAAAGATTTTGTTCATATTCAACACGGTAAAATTTTAACTCCGCCGATTTTCAATACTAAAAATGAACGTGATGGCGTCGGATCTAACTCCGTATTTTTATCTATGTAGGATCTACGCACGTCGCTTTTCTTGATATTTTTACTACAGAATGATGGGATATAAGCTTTCACGATTGTAGTTTGTTTTAAAAAAGCTTTTTGTAATTTGATAAAAGCTCGGAGTAATGACTAAATTAAAAAAAAAATGTTAAATTTCAACCAATATTTCGCTTTATTTCAAAGCATTATTCTAAATTTGAATCATGTGTTCCCACTTCCAATAATCTGTTAGTTTAATATGGATTTGCAGAAAGGAAGTTAGACTTTTTAATTTTCCGGATCCAAATACAGTTCAATAAGTCTTCTTTTCGCGCTCTTTCGGAATTGCCTAAAAATATTGAAAACTGACCAACCTGAAGTGAAGTCCTAATTGGATGAGTTGCATTCAAATTAAGAGAGACACGGTGAAAATTTTCCTACATTTAATATTATTTTCGTTTAAATTAAGAAAAAAAAACATACATAATTACCTGTAAATAGCACTTAAGCTACCGAAATCTGAAGACTACCTATCAATGTGTTACTGAAAATTTAAAAAGAAATTTATTTGTAACATATACATTTTGTTCAAATTTTAGGGCCCAAAATGCAGGTAAAGCCGGTCCATATCTTTGTTTCTCCTATATTATACAAATACCGCTGATGAATCAAAGTTAACCCAGATGCAAATAAAAATCGATAAAGCATTGTAGATGCTATGAATAGTGAATAGTCTATTGAAATGCATTAGTCTGTCGTACAGCTGATGTCGAAGTGTTTATGTGTTTACATTGAATATGCCGATAACCATATGATTTGCGTTCGTAATGTTTAAAGTTAATGCATCCGAAATGTCGGGTTTTGAGTTATTTGTAGTTATACATTCTTTTTCTTTTTATGAAATTTGTGGTGATCCTAACAAGGACCGATCTAGGCGAAACAGGACAAAATAATTTATTAATGTAAAAAATGTTCGAAATGTCCACCGTGAGCTCTAATACAGGCATCAATTCGGCGACGAAAGTTATTATGCACACGAGTAAAATTTACCATGTCTTCGCGAATGGGTTGAGCTGCAACATAAATGCGATTTCGCAGATCTTCGACATTTTCAATATCAGGGCGACGATCATATACCAAGCTTTTCATGTATCCCCACAGAAAAAAGTCTAATGGATTTAGATCGGGACTACGAGGTGGCCATGGAGTACGACTTCCACGTCCAATCCATTGTGGAAATCTTTGGTTCAAAAATGCTTGAATTACTCGACTACTATGCGCGGGTGCTCCGTCATGCATAAACCACAATTGTTGCCGTATCGCTAGTGGTATCTCATCCAAATACTCGGGTAATTCATCTCGGAGGAACTGTAAATAGGATTCTGTATTTAATCGTTGTGGGAGCACATGTGGTCCAAGTAGGTAATCGCCTACTAAACCCGCCCAAACATTGACAGATATCCTAACTTGCGAGGCGCCTTGGTGTATCTCGTGTGGGTTTTCGTCTGCCCAGTGGTGAATATGATGGTAATTCAAAATACCATTTCTTGTAAACGTGGATTCGTCGGTAAAGAGAATTACTGACGCAAGACGTGGTTGACGAACTTCGGTGCGTTGAAACCACTCGCAGAAGGCAAGACGGCGAGGATAATCTAATTCCGTTAATCTTTGCACGCGCTGGATGTGATACGGATGAAGTAAATTATTTTTCAAAATTCGATGTACCGTCGTTTGGAACACATTTACTTGCTGGGCTAAAGTTGTAGTACTTATGCCTGGTTCCGCCTCAACGATGTTTAAAATATGCTCTTCTGCTTGCTGAACTCTACGTGATATATGACGGCCACGACCTTCGAAACGTGGAATTACTGATCCTGTTTCTCGAAGTCGATACACGGTTCTCACAATTGTCTCGGATGATGGATGCCGCCGATTGGGAAACCGTTCCGCGTACAAATTTTCTGCCGCAAGACTATTTTGTCCTGTTTCGCCATAAATCAAAATCATATCGGTGTATTCGATATTCGTATAGGATGCCATTGCAATTGCGTGTAATGACGGTGAATGCTATGTGCATACTAAATGGATATCCGAACGCTGCTTCAGCGACTGCCGGTGATTCCCATATGTTAACTAAGACAGAGTCGGACTCGAATAAAGAAAAATCATTTTCTCGTTACTACGTGCACATAGAACCATAATATTTTGTATTTATTAGAAAAGATAAAGTACAAAGACTGTTCCTGGAATATTTGTGCAGATTTTAAAGTAATTGCAATTGTTTTGGGTATGTAATCTGGTTACACCAAATACTGTTGCTCTTTATTATGTCTTTGGGAAAAATATAACCATAAGCAAGAGTAACCACTACGACAACAGTTTATGCCAGGAAAAAACAATGTACAACATCAGCCTCTAGTAGAAAATGAAAAGATCATAATACCACCTCTCCACGTGAAACTTGGGTTCATAAAAAACTTTGTAAAGCATTGGATCTCGAAGGTGAAGGTTATTGCTCGAAAAGAGTTTGTTATAAAATACATTATCTATATTCGCTAGAATCTTCCCTTTCAGATATAAGTAAGTATAGGCTTGCTTTAAACAATTCCCTTAATATTGTTCTTGTGTTTGTTGGGCCAATACGCTATGGGAAGCTTTGTTTGGACTTATATAAAACAGTTTTGTGATTATCTCTTGATGAAATTGATTTTTTTTTTCATAAAATGTACAGTGCCCTTCACATCAGATAATGCAAGTACGTTTGAAACCAAAAGCTTCTAAGGTAAATAATATGGTTTCTTCATTTAAGAAAATGCATCCCTTACTTAACAAAACTAAGGTTTCGATCGAAACTACGCCTAAAAATAGAATTTTAGAAAGATATATATTCTCGAAACAAGCGAATCACTGTCGATCCAATAAGGCTAAATTAAGAAAGTAGTTATTTTCATTCAATGATAAACTTCCGTCTATTGAAAAAGATTTGTTCGAACAGATTTTGTTGGCAAAAGAATATTTTTTCTGCGTGTTTAAAATACATGTTCCCAAAGTTTCGTAATTTTTTGAATTTTCCTTGTAAGTTTTATACGTGCTTAATACAATAAATCGTGAAATTTAATTTTTCTCAAGTAGTACGTATACATGCCGATTCTTTATTATGTTGCATTTCACACTCATTAAAATGTTTGGCATTCTTTGAAGTAGCACGTACGTTATACACATTTCAATATCGCTATCAAAAAAAATTATATAACACCAATTTCAGCTCTTTCGCAACGAGTTAATGCGTTTCGAGTGATTAATTCTCATTGTTTCCCCAGAAGCACCATCGCCACCGCTGCGCCGTATACAATCGTTGTCGATTGGAAAGAAGAAAGAAAGAGAAAGTATTAGGCATTCGGTCGAACGTTACGTTGTTGACGGTCGATTGTGCAATAAGCACTCTAATCACCGTTCGAGAGCTTAATGTACTTTCGATGGTCAACTTAATAACGGAACGCTGCGAACCATTTCGGTCAAGTTGGGGTGGTGTTATTTCGCGGTGATTGTCCTAATGCAGCCGATACATTTAACTTTATGCTATTACTCTCTGCTGTACGATATGGTGGGTACTTCTATGACATTACCATTGATGCTGTTTTATTATTTTATTATTAACGTTGCTTTTGCGATTGTTTGAAATACGCTGCGAATCGGATCAGAAGTAAGTTTACTTTATTTTGGATTAAAACAAATTGTTTGACTTTGTTAAAATTAGTTACTTAAAGTACTAAAAATTCCACGTCTTAGTGAAAACATTACGAACAGTGCTTTAAGATCAATACAAATTGAATATTCTAACATAGAAGTGACTAGAATTTACAATACATTTCATAGTGTCTACTTCATCAGCAGAATGGTAATACAATTCCGTAAAAGTGGTAGTATAAGCATTAATTATGGGGTCGAAGGAGAATAACACCTGCACAAGATTAAAGATTTAAGACTTCAGGTAGGACAAAATGGCGTTCAGCCGTCTAGGTCTTCGTGCAGCTACCGGAGTGTTTGTATCCGATCTGACGGCTACAAGTTACAATTGCTTGTACTCATCGTATCCTTCAATAGCGCTACATGAACTTACAGAAGCGGTGCAACAAGAGTAGGAAAGAATTACGCAACGATATCAAACAATACGCTAATAGGTGGCATGTTCAGGAGTTGCTTAGCCGTATCACAAGCTCTAAGGAGCTCCACAATATATTATAATTAAAGTTGTCGCACTTAAAATTGTTAATTAGGTTAAACAAATAGCTTAGGCATATTCATTTTTAAATTATTACTTCATGTTATTTTCTTTTGGTAATTTATTAAATTAATTTCTTGAATGGTTCTAGATAGTCTTAAATACTTTGTTATATTTCAGTCACTTTTCTTTTTATGTAAAAAGGTAGATTTTAACTAATTTTCGGTGGATCACTTCAATTTAATAGCAGGTTATTTAATAATAATAATGCTTTAATTTTCCTAACGCATAACATTTACATTACGTTAACAGTTAACAAAGAATACATATTATGTTACAAAAAGCATAAGGAGTAGGCCAGATAGGTCGCGTAACGATTACAGTTTTTACACCACGTCCTCGATAAAAATCTAAGTGAAAATGAAAAATAATTATCTTAAGGATAAACTTAACTATAATGCACTGACGAAGAGAAGAGAACTGTAAACTGTAAACGTATTGGACTTAACTACTTGGTCAAATAAGATTTGACGCACCTGAACGTGAGTGGTTTTCATAGATGAAAAATTGAAAATTGACGCATATCAATAAGAAAGCGTACCAACCCTCATTCTCAAATACCTCGAAGTTCGCAAAACGAAATTCTTACGGCATAAGCACATGACGAGCTGAACGCATTGCCACTATCAATTTTTTTATCTAATTTTTAAATTTAATTTTTAAATTTCAAAAGCCCAAAACATGAATCTTTTGAAATTTGTAAAATCAGTGCGAAATTCAGCTTCAGGGACTCTTTTAGCCGACAATAAAATGCAACAGGGAAGTTGCACGAAATCTTATTTATAAAACTTAGGAGGATATCTACGACCGCAAGAGGCAAAGGTGTCAACTAATAAATCAAAATCAAGTACGCAAAAATGCAATACTCATACTCGATAACATGCGATTAAACGCACTGAAATAGACGTAGTTCGCGATTATAGATCGGCAGAATACAACGAAATAAATAAAATAAGAAATAAACTAGAAAAGTAACCTGAAGGAAGTACATTGTCTAAACCACGAAACTAACATTTAAAATACATAGTAACTGTTTAATACTCAATTGAGGCTTAAATAAAAAGTGGGAAAATCAAATTATAACATCCAAAAGACAAAGCCAAAAAAATTATTGAAATACACGATAAAGCTACTTTTCCACTACGTATTCCTCTAACATAGTGTTCAATTTTAACAGAGTTAATATTGATTCGCCTGAACAAATGGTAGTATTATTCTAGTATCAGCATGAATTTCTATATCTCGATTATTAATTCAACAGAATAAGAAAAGGACCTGTTATATCTTTTATTTTAATGGAACGAAGCGATACAATACGATAAAGATTGACAATTAAACGTCAATTAAAGGAATGGAATTGAAGATATCTTGAAGCTCCGAAGCAAATGACGTTTTATTTGCTCTCGAGAATAATTACTTTTGCCAATTGTGGCATAAATGCTACATGTATCAGTTATCCCCGTTGTGACCAACACAAATGCAGTGGAAGCATATTCTGGACTCGTTTTAAGAAGATTAAACCGTCATTCGTATCAGGGACCCGTCATATTTCTCCAAAACACAATATAATCTTTCCACAAATCAATCCACGAAGTCGAACGTATGCCGGACCTCACTTAAATCCTTTTCAATTCGCCAGATTGGTAGCAGGTGATATTGCAACCGATTCAAGCACGAACGGATCGACCGGCCGCAGCGGATCGCATCTCCCGCATAAAGAACAATTATTAGCGAGAGACTTTAACGTGATGCATTCGGACAATGGAAGAATACGCGAAGGAGAGATGGTTATCGTGAAAAATGGGCCACAAGGAGACCGAAGGTTTGTGTTCTTCATCGTCCCGGGTACATCGTAGCAAGTACTAATTGCTGTCGCGGAACGACAAGAAGAAGAAGCGTTATCGGCGTGTCCATCAGGTGTCGCGCTATCGTAACGTCGCATCTCCCTAATCCCCGGCCCACAGGTAGTAGCTTGTCATGTCTGTCGTATAGTTGCTTACGCTGGCTGCTGGGCCGCCACACAGAATTGCCCACTAACGTCGTTGAAACTATTTTCTTCCAACTGAAATCGCTCGGATGCCTCTCTGACTCTACACGATCGGTGATGCACTGCTGTCCGGTGATGAGGGCTCCTTTGAGTGATTTGCGGGAACAGGTCAAAAACAACAGGTTATATTGGACGATCTACAATGATTATCTGATAGATAGATATGTTCAAAGGAACAGGTCAATTTGAATTGTTAGTTCGATGCATCAAATTTGGTATTCCATAAAAAAAAAAACAATCGAAATCGAACATGACAAAATAATTTAGATTTTTTTATTTTATTTTCAAAATTTGTAAACAAAAAAGGTAAGGAAGGAGTGCAACATTAACCGCTTTAAATGTAAGTGTACTTATCAACAAATTAAATAAAATGTTCTAAAAAGAATTACAATGTCTATTAACTTCAACCTGTCTGATTATTATTCATTTTCTGTGTATCTCCTGACATCTACTGAAACTAAGAATTATTGCTAACAACGTTCATTAGTCGCGGATTATTGGTATCCTTTATTTACAAATTACCTGCACATTGTTATGAACAATTAAAACATGCATTATAACTAAAGAGTCCAAACGATGTGCCCGACCAGCAGCGTCGATGCGAGAGCAGAGTGGAGTAAACTCCGCTCTCGCATAAGTAGTAAAAATAAACGATGCATTTAGTTGCCGTTCTAACGCGTTAAAGTATACGTTGAAAATGTTGCGAAGTCGTAAAAATAATGCGTGAAATCGGTTGTCTGCTACCGTAGTAAATAAATTTATACATCGGTTTCCCGATTTAATGTATGACGGTAAGGCAGTGAAATGTTTAGTTTGTGAAACAACTTTATTATCTTGGAAAGCGAGTCAGTGTCAAAGACATATAAATAGTGACAAACATAAATTGAAAAAGATTAGACGCAAACCATATAATGAATTTGTGGTTGATTTAACGATGATGCTAATTGCGACCAATATAGCAATACATAAAGTCCAACACCCAATGTTTCGCCAGTTTTGGAATAAATACAATCCTACGTGGAAATTACCATCTAAAAATACGCTACACAATTACGTACCATCAGTGCGTGAAAGAATTGTAAATTTTACGAAAAAAACGGTGAAAAATAAATACCTTTGGTTGACAATGGACGAAACTACAGATATTAAAAAACAGTCCATCCTATTCATTGTCGTAAGGACGCTGACCCCACAAGGATCTTCTGACCCTTATTTACTAGCCTGTAAACGAATGCAAGATTGTACTGCCACGGCGATACGTGGTGTATTAATAGAAACACTACACAAATTTGAAATTTTACCGGAGCAACTGTTAATGTTAGTTACCGATGCTGCCGCGGTTATGTGTTCCACAGCAAAATTACTCAAAACGATTCAACCAAACCTGCTGCACGTCACATGTTTGCTTCACGCTTTACACCTTGTAACAAACATTGTACGTACAGGTTATCCTGATGTGGATGAACTAATAGGACAAACGAAAGCGGTTTTTCTTAAATCTCCGAAACGTATTCGCCTATTTCATTCGCAGTGTCCTGACATACCCGAGCCGCCGCAACCAATTCTTATACGATGGGGTACGTGGTTAGAAGCAGCATTCTATTATTATAAACATTTTGAAAAAATTAAATCAGTAGTTTTACAACTAGACGGCAAAGAAGCGGCTGCAATAAGGCTCAGTCAGGTTCAATTTAAAAATCCTCAAGTTGCAGCAAATTTAAAAATTATTTACGACAGTTACGTTCCAATAGTGGATGCAATAAAAAAGTTACAGAACAGTGCGCTGTCCTTATCGGACTCATTAGCAATTATTGACCACGTAGAATTAGCGCTGCATATCCTTGATGATGAAAAAAGTGTTTGTGTTCGTGAAAAATTTAATAGTGTATTAGATAAAAATGTAGATTTTACAAAATTACGGCAACTTTTTACCAATACTGAAGATACGTTGTACAGATACAAAGAGCACTTTAACTATGCAAATATAACATCTCTCAACGTCGAACAATCCTTTTCAGCATATAAGCATTTATTTACGTCGCTACGTACGAACCTTTCCGAGACTAATACAGAAACATATATGATGGTGCAATTACTTCATCGCGCACATCCGGATATTTCTGCAACAATGTAAACATGTTAGGTAAGTTATTTATGTTTTTTCTTAACGTTTTGTAAAGTGATTCAATATATTTATTTTTAAATAAGCGCACTGTTATTCTGGTAAACTCTCCACGCAACGCCAATGCTCGGGCACATCGTTTGGACTCTTCAATTATAACGTCTTCTATAATTTTACTTCTTTTAAAATTGTCTTTCACTATCTAACTATTAATTTTTTTCAATATTTTTTAGTCGTTTGAAGTTACGTAGACCCTCCAAATAATAGAGAACAAAATGCATATGCACTGAAGAAATGAATTTGATAAATCATTTTCCTTGATTTCGTTTTGTCAAAGCAATAATAATAATATTATATTAGCTAATAAATTTATTGCAGCAATGAACTAGGTTTATCAAATTAAAATTAATTTGTCAACATAATAAATTTATGAGAAACGAAACAAACTTTAGCAATTTTTCATTAGACATTTGTCATTGACATAAACATATTGTTTATATCAATAAATCCGTTTATTCTATGTAATGCCGATGTTTACTGACATAATAAATAGTAATTTATTAAGATGATAAACTCGTTTGTTGGACTACTTTTGATGAAAAAAATTGTTACATTTTTATTGTATTTAAAATCCTTTATTTGTTATTAATTAAATTGTTTTATTTGTTATTAATCTTTATTCGGTGGTCGGCTAACACGATATCACAGACTTTATTGATTATATCGTCTATGGTCACCTCGTTGCGACGACCTGATCAGTCGTCATCAAAGACTGATTACGCTTAAAATCATCTGATGGTATTCATCAAAGGCACTTGCTCGCTATACTTAACTGCATCTAACCCCTTTTTGATTCGTCCACATGTTACCCCATCCAAAAGAAAGGTCGAATCACTGTCCAATGTTTCCTCCACGATTCCACAAATACATAAACTTACACGCCTTGAACAGCCCTTAAAACAACACTACTCGATGAATCTCTCCAAAATTTTGACTGACGTCGATTAGAGAACGATACTAACGTTAATGAAGATTTTCATATAAAGCACCATCTACCTTCAAACACGGATACATTAATACCATCCTCGTATGTCTGTTCACCTTTTTTCTCTAAGATGCTTTTTACGAATGGATCGACATTACGTAATCGGTCATCAACATCCGCGAGACTATTAGCCTACATATTGCCTTCAAAGATGATCATATGTATAATATAATGGCAAACACACACACATATATATACATGTAATTCATGCTATTCCAAAAACGAAGTGCATAGATATCCATACGTACACAGTTAAGTGGTTTTGCAGTATGCGAGGAGTTAATGGTGCGTGGAATTCGGAGACGGATCCGGTCAGCATTGATTGATACTGATTGCTCGACTTATTATTCAAGTGGACCGTAACAAGCAGACGAGAAAATCCAAATCCATGAACGGAATCTCGCTTACGTTAGACATAGTAAACACATATTATGCAAGTAAAGAACATGTAAGTTAATAATCGATGTCCTCAGGAAGAAATCGGCAATCGGCATGAAGTCATTCAAATAATTAATAAATTATGTAATGAGAAAATGGTGGGTGTTGATAGTATACCTGTGAGTTGCTTGTAAACAACTCCATTGAGAGGCGTTAATTCCAGATTCCTTGAACATAATATGTTATCCATTTTTAAAAAGGTAATTGCCGAGGATATGGATAATTATAGTTCCATTGTTATTTTAACGATCTTCCCAAAATATTTAAGAAAACGATGCATTACAGATGTTTACAATAAATTCAAGTAATCAATTCGGACACAGGCTGATCTTTTCCACCGAAACAGCACGTACTTCATTTAAATAGTGTATTACTATTGATCTGTTAAACCTATTGAAAGAAGATTGAATGTCGCTGCACATTTATTTGACCTATCATTTAAAGCAAGGCATTTAATTTAGTAGATTACTACGTGTAGCTCATAAAATTTGGAAATCAGGAAAGATATTAACAAGTGCTTGTCCAGACCTCGTCCCGTGATTGTACGTTTATTTTTTTTTAAGATGATGTAATTTCCCCCTTCTGTTTGCTTTTTCTGCTTTATTTCGCATACCGTACTGCTCAAGCAGCTAGGTATATGTATGAAACGAAGAATAAAAGAATTCGTGTCAAACCGAACAACGCGATCTCGTATATCCATTTGCAAACAGCACGTGTGCCGTTGGGTTCAGTAGCCTTTCTTACTCTTCATCAACGACCTTCCTAAGCACGTCATTTACAAAGAAAAATGTATCTTCATATGTCGATCGAGTAGTCTCCACCAACGGTCTTGAATTTACTGAAAATTAATTTACAATGGCATCGTTCACAATTTCCATTCTTGGTGTTATAGAAATAAATTAATGATTAATACGGACAAACGTAAATTCATTTTGTTCAACCACAAACTAAACGATCGGAATTTTTCTAAGGTTAGTATATTTCGTTAGTGTATTAATAATACATTATCGTGTGTTAGAATGCCCTTTAACAGCAAAATTTTAAGGAATTCATATTGAACATATGCTGGTGTTACGTTGAAGTCTGAAAACCTCTTTTATCTGTATATTACTCACCTGGTTATTGTTATATTGTTATCTAGGCATTATCGCTTGACTAATGTGCAGCTTTTATTATTCAGAAAATAAGAATACATGTCATTTTAGGAAAATACGTATTGTAATTTCTTTTTTAGGTATATAGAAGTAGAATGTAGCTTACGTGATTTTTAAAAATGTTATTCGATTTTGACCATTACACTCTAATCTCCATTTTTCACAACGGCTGAACAGGGCTGCTCATACTCAAACGCAAACATTTATTTAATCTTGCACGTACGCAATATTTTTCAGTTTCCTGAGCATATTTTCAGAAACGCCAAAGGGAGACAAGTAAAGGTCGGGAGTTTTTATGCTGTTCACCTATATTAGACCATAAATCAATATTTTCTTAATTTTATCGATTTAATTAATGTTATAAAAATCTTCCATCGTTGGTACTCGAACCTATACGACCTCTGTTTGTCAAACGGGCAAGGTGTCATTACACCAGAATTTCTGTAGGAACGAATTCTTTTAATATCTATAGATATGATGCTTGCCTGTGATGTATTGCAATGTCTCGACGGAGGTGTACAATTAATTGCCAAGTGTACATTAATTAATGTTAATTAGCCCATAAATGTTTTTCGAATATTAACAACTTTAAAACTTATTGAAATACGTACTTGGAAAGTGTTATGTAAAGATTCATTTAAGGGTACGTGATGGAAAATGTTTATTTCGAAGATAGTTGTAGTTCTGGTTCCGGCTACAACACATCACCTTCAATATGAACATTGCGATATAATAAATATAATACTATTAAGTACTCAGTTTGCATGAGTATTTATTAATGGCGAAAGGGTAAATAAGCAAAGATAAAAAAAAACAACACAGCTCAGTTAAAGATGTGGTTAATGCACGTCGGCAACATGACGTTAATTGAACAAATAAAACAATTTAACCAGAAATCATGTAGATTACAGAATAGATTTGATGTAGTCTTTATTAAGGCGTCAAGACCATAACGAGTAATGTTACGAGACTAATTATCTTCACTATTTTCCCATTTTTCCAATTTTTCTTCTATCATAAATAAAAATAGATGGATTTGTATTTAATGCGGAAAAAGACTATCAACAAGCTTCGACGATGTTTCACTTATTTTATAATCCCGGAACGCTCCTCCGTTTAGAGGGTACTTGTAGAACGATTTTTGTAAGGCAAGTCGTATTAAATTTACTTTCATTTCACCTCTACTTCCTTGTTTGAATGATGCAGAAAGTCGCCAAGTACGCAGTACAAGAATTTTGAAGAAATTTATGAATGAAGTAGAAGAAGGCATTGCAAGAATTGAATTAGAAAAAGCAATTCAAAGAACAATAATTTCTTTGATAAGGATCATTACAGAAAGATGTTTATTTGAAGTGAATATCACGTTTCTTACTTTAAAAAATATATGCTCGATAAAATCATACGTCGAACAAGAACCTAATTTCTCAACTAAAATGGTTGTCGATATTGAATAAGCACCTCAATAATAATTAAGCTTTACCGATGTCATTCTCATG
The DNA here is from genome assembly GCA_020654165.1 of Oryctes rhinoceros. Lineage (NCBI taxonomy): Eukaryota > Metazoa > Arthropoda > Insecta > Coleoptera > Scarabaeidae > Oryctes > Oryctes rhinoceros. The sequence continues at coordinate 3,337,913 of JAIOKQ010000001.1, forward strand.
GCGTAGTTGTCGAAGCAATTGCTAAAGTTATAAAACTAATAAAGCGATTGATTTGACTAATCCGTTGGAGTATCTGTTAAGGACCAATCACTTAAAGGGTATTTACTTAATACAACGACTTAACACTTTCATATTTGACATTATATAATTGACACTATTGAATTTATTGCGATTTTATTACCACATTTATCGGATTATAAATTGATATAAATATAGACAAGAAAAAAAAGAGCATCCGGGCATTGAACATTTTTATTATATAGGAACATTACGTATATTCAAGAAAGAAGCTTAAAGCTACATCATACGAATAAAGTAGTTTTCCGTAAAAAATTGTAAAAAAATGTATAAATAAGGGTACCAACTAATCTGTCAATTAAAGCCAACTCGTATTCTGATACTACGTCTGGGAAAAAATGTTATGCATACATAATCGCATCAAAACTAGCCAATTATAAACATTTTAATCCCCACGAAAAAAATTAACCAGTAACGACAGTAGAAACTGTTACTAGAGCAAAGAACAATTATACCTCAAGATAAATGTTACTTAAAATCACTAAAACTCAGAAAGGAAATAATTTGTTACACTTAAGAAGGTAGCTTGCGCGCAGTGTTTTCTTAATTTAAATAAATATTTTCTTCTTCGGAATAAATCAAGCTTAAAAAAATATTATTAAAATATTTAATAGTAAACATTTAATTTAAATAATAAAAATTTATTATTTATTTAATTATTTTAGTAATTTTTATTATTTAAATAATAAAAATTTATTATTTTTATTTAAATTAAATAAATTTTTATACATGTTTATTATTATTTTTTTAATTTGTTGCTTTTTTTAATTTAAATTTCTATTTTTATAAATAAATATTTAATAATAATATTTGAACATTAAAATATTTTTAAAAAGCGTTTCTTCAAGGAAACTTTTCTATGTATACACGAAGACTGCATCAAAAAGTCAACGCAACTAATGCTATTGGAAACGTACAAGCTGTATATTGCTGCTTCTAATAAGATTACTCTCCCTGTAATTCAACCAACTCCTTGCCAAAACCCACCTCAACTTACTGCCCCTCAGAATTCTCCAACCTTTCTTTTTTTTTAGATTGAATCTTAAAAAAAGAAAAAAGAAAAACAAGAAGAAATCTATTTTTCCGGTTAATTTAAGGAAGTATTCCGGGAAGTAGTTGCATTGAAGTTAATGGTAATTCTAGTTGTAACGTATCTTCTTGAACGTACATTGCAAATGTAAAATGTTAGATAAATACACCTAAGTATTTAATAGTGCTCCATAAAAGCCAATACCAGTTCCTATCCCCTTACATAGATAGCGGGAAAAATGTTTTTTTTTAAGTATGTATGAGATGTCCACCAAATTTAATTTATTATTCCGAGTTGGTTGCAAAAACTGAAAAATTAGCTTTGAAACAATCGGTTCGGTTATTCGAATTAACTGCACACATAAACACTCAATTGAATAATGTAAGTAATGTATTATTTTCAATAACAAACAGTAATGGTATAGAATAGTATGAGTATTCGTACGTAAAATAATCCGCTTAATACCGGATTAATTTTAACCGATTCCAATTAAAAGTTTATCGGAATGGAATCCCGATTATATGATTGTACGATTAGCAATTATACGCGGTGAAATTTAAATTACCCGCCAAGAAAGTATACGATAAAAATCAGGATGAAACGCTGAAATGCTGAAACAGACTAACCAATGCAACGGTATGGTTAGAAACGACACGAATTCTCTTCTTATAACCATGCGAGATATATGGAAGATTAACCGAATTTAAATTTATTGGTTTCTAATCGGCATTCTTATTTCTTGTATCTGCAATATTTTATATTTCCAACAAAGAAAGTTAGAAATGATATAACCTTACTTCTTTTAATTTTCTTATTGTTTGGCGAAGCAAGCAAGGCGCGTTTACTGTTTATTTGAAGATGCTTATCAAAATTTCATTACTTGCATTCAATCGTTAAAAAAGATATTAAATCAATGAATAATTAATCTTTTGATATTTTAACTTTACACCACTGTGACACCGATAGTACATAAGAAATTTCTAATAGGAACGATAACAAACAAAATTTCCAGCAGCTCGCAGGCGACCCTTTCGTACGCACAATTTCCATTTTGGACAATAGGAAACACACCTACGGAACGAGCCTGAAACGCGTCCAACGGACATACGTTCGGTCACGTGACCATCAATAACTTCTTTATGTAGCGGCGCGCACGTGGCGCCGCCTTCAAGCCGCAAATTGTCGCGCACGCTCAGAATGTGCTCTGGCCCGCCTGAAATACTCCGGGCATCGCTCACATTCTGGCGTCTGTTATTGATAGTTTTTCTTTACTTTATTATCCGGCCGCGTGTCGCTAGCAGTCATGTTTATGGAATATCGAGCACACGGAATTATGTAAAATTATCCACGCCATGGGGAAGAGCGCTACGTGGGACATGTACGCGTATGCATTTCCTAGAGATTAATGCTGCACTTTCACGAAGCGTCAACGGCACTGCGGCGGTAAAGAATAGGAAATGATTACGGGACGACTGTGTGAATCGAGGATACTCGTTAATTGCGGCGCATTTTAAACGGCATGATAATTCCAAAGAATCTAGAATAGAACATTAACAGTACGCTGAATATAGTAAACCCAGACAGAACATGCACGTTCTATTTATGTTCATAAAATATTATAGGTGAGACATCCTAATATTCAAAGGAATGTTCCGAAATTGCCTCTGAAACATTCTTATTAATCTGCAGGATATCGACTCAAGAGCATCGCAAATCCGCCTGATACCTGCCACAAAAGAAATGAAGAAATCAAAGCACGGTTACCTATATATAAATAGAGGGCATCGCGTAGAGGAAACAGATCATACAATCAACATAATCGAGTCAGAGAGATAAAGAAAATTGTAATTGTTCGCTGCTCTACAGAAATAATTCCGCAATCTGTCTCTTAATGGCAGACGCAGATGAGGAAATGTTGATTACAATATTTCTTCTAGTTCTTGGTATTTGAAACGAACTCTGTTGTGTAAATACCGCGATTTTTTAAATTTATTATTTATATTATTATGCACGCAGTGCATCTATGAAACCGTATGTATCACAGTATACGCTTAATAAAAGAACAGATGTAAAAAAAAAAAACTATATCGTACTTTTTCTTTACCCCCTTTTCTTCATTTTTCCGCTCTCTAGCGACTCCCTTATAAACAATTGGAAAGGCGCGAATATTTTAAAATTTGAATTTGTATTACTGCAGCTTCGGCCATTCTGACAATTGATTGCATGACACAAACATAACTCAATGCTACAATCTAATAAAAATAAACATTCTATATTTAATCATATTCATCATTCTCCTGTAACCATGGCCGAATTGGAGAAGGTGCCATTTATCCCTTCAAAAAGTAGTCGAGTAACTTAGAATCCCGGTATATCGCTTACTACATAACGATCGTTGTCTAATACTGCTGTCACAACACAAGGTCCACGATGTTTTGGGATTAATTGTTTGGTAACACCATATTTACTACCCTAACATAATCTTCCGACTTTATAGGCGTGTGAAGGCTTGTGCTTCTTATCATAAGCAGTCTTGTTGTACTCCTGACTTTTCACAATATTCTCAGCAGCTCTATGTCTTATCGAGTCTAAATTTCGGTCTGTTTCAATTTGGTCTTCTATAGACTCTCTCAAACTACCCTGCAATTGTCCCCTTTCATTTATTGCAAACAACAACATATTCACCGTTTCAACTGTAGATCTGTTAACAATATTATTTATAGCGAATTTAACTTGATTGAATACTTCGTCCCATTTAGTTGTTGTTTCAGTTTTGAACAGATGCTACTCAGCATTTTATTTCAGCTTGTCCAATCAAACTGTGACGTATACAATTTGCTTCCAGGAAATCCTTAAATTCTTTAGATGTAAAACATCAACCTCTGTCAGAGATCAAGTCAAATCAGATACCACTTCTGAAAACTGTCGCGGTATACGCTTAATAAAAGAATCTGTTGTTTATCTGCCCTCTTTTCTTCCCTTTTTCGCTCTCTAGCGACTCCCTTAAAAACCACTGAAAAGGCGCGAATATTTTAAAATTTGAATTTGTATTACTACAAGTATTAATAAATATTAAATAAAACTTGAAATATCAAAGATTATGAATTTGATTTTTACGACTACATATTCTGCATCAGCCGAAGTTACAACTAGATGGACTGTTTGAATAGCATCTGTAAAATATATACAAAAGTAATCACATTGTCTTGCACTTAGCACTTACCAATAATAATTTTAGAAATTTTAAGTAAGGTGATAGGCGAATGAGTAATACGATATTTTACAATTTAACATTTGGTGCGCTACTGACCACCATATAAGATTCCACGCTTTTAAACGAACATCGTCATTTATTTGAATAGTGATAACAAGGACTGTGGCGTAGTATAGTACATAACACATATGTACCGGCACCCTCCGCACCACATAAGTTTAATGTAACCGAGTTATTATTATATTATTATATTATTCTATTATTATATTATTGTATTATTACATTATTATATTATTATCATTATATTAATTATAGTTATAATTATTGTATTACTATAAAATAAATAAACTTGTGTAGTGCGGAGGGTGACGATACTTCCGTGTTGTTTATTTGATCATTTATTTGATATAGGTACACTTCCTCCAAACGAAAAAGTCGAGGAGATTCATATCTGGATACCTCGCTGGCTAAAAATGTTCGTTCAATCATGCTCCCAAATTGGAATTTCTTGCATCACGAACTGGCACAGCATCGTGCACATATAAATCGCGCTAAAGCATGCTAAAACATGCTAGCTACTCTTGTATTTAATGGAACATTATTCAATACATTCTCCGGGACATTGATGTATTCAATTGCCTTCAATCTATTCAGAAGAAATATTACTCCGCAGTGAAGGTTTAAGATTCGTATCCATTTCATTCACTGAAGATGTTGTTCTCATGTCCCATCAAATTCGCCATCTTTAACTGCTCACCATCTCTTGTGTACATGTATTCGTCACTCCACAAAGTAAACAGTTTGGTTCTTCTTAGAATTCTGTTCTAAAACATGGAATGATGGGTGCCTTTTGTTACAAAAACGGTCTTGAAAAACAATTTTTTTATTCTTAGGATGTTCCAGGTTCGTTTGTCTGGTGCTGCAAGTAGGATCCTCATGAAGTGTGCAACTCGATAATTTAGACTAGATGCACGAAGTCCGATCTAGTCTTCGGAATATGTTGCTGCAAAATAACGAGATAAATGCACGTACGAAACAATAAACGCTACATTGACAAACGTCAAAATTTGACAAGTAACTATTACAATCATAACATTTAAATTACAATCAAACATTTTCGTGTTCACATAACTTTCTCGAATTACAATTGTTCCATAATTGTTCGAAATACACCTACAATTGTTCCATCAAACGATTTTCCAAGAATTTCTAATCACGGTGTATTTTGTGCATACCTTGCGGTGCGTCCTGTATAATCATTGCCGATAAGTTAGTTTCCTATTTACTCAATGTGTGTTTCGTAATATACACGTCTTCCAGTATCTTTCTAGACTTTCTCTAATTACTTAATCAGCATGGATCAATCACATGATGCAATTACATCGCTCACGTTCCTGAATACGATAGAATCGGTAATTGCTGAAGTACATCCTTATTTTCTTGAAGAAGGCGCCGAAGATGTGCTGTCACAATTAAAAGCCATATGGATAAAAAAGCTGAATCAGGCAAGTTTCTGCAACGAAGAACCGAAATTACCGGTCAGAATAACGATGCCCGATACAAGTATTGTTATGTTATCGGTGCCAAAAAGCTCGCTGGAGGAGAATAGGCTTCAAACTATATTAGGTAACCCCGTCACAGCTGCCATTATGAATCTTGCAAGCGATGTTAGATCGCCAGTCTTACAAAATTACGTCCACAAGGCATTAAGCGATGTAAAACCAACGACGAACAGAACCGCCGAAGCAAGGGTACGGGCTAAAACCGTCTTGACGCTAGAAGGTGAATCGACGACCACGTCGGGTGATGACAATTCGTCGGCCAGTAACGAAGACACCGAGGGAAACGAGGGTGAGGAAAGTTTGAATAGTAACGACGATTTAACCGATGAGGAGAAGTTCAATACTGAGAACATAGTGCTTTGCCAATACAGCAAAATTTTAAGACATAAAAACAAATGGAAATTCCAATTCTCTAACGGTGTTATGAACCTAGATGGTAAGGATTACGTTTTCAACACACTAAAAGGTGATGCGGTATGGTAATGTATTGTTCAAAAGACATTCTATTTTTTTTTTAATTTATCAGTTGTTTTTAATTTATCATATATTTTTAGTTAGTTTTGTACGTTTTCTAAGCTTGCATCTCAGTGAAAATACGTAATAGTATAAGAAAACTTATAGTTAATGTTGTGGAGTATCAAATAACGAACAGTTCATATAGGTGTATAGGTGTTTTACTTGTTTTCTTACTATAAAAGACAAATGCCTACATAGGTTAAATTTAAGTAAAGATTAAAATGTAATATTTAATTTTAAAATTATTTTTCTAATGATTATATTAGTCAAAATGGTTAGAATATATCGTTAAATTTTGAAGGTAAATTCTAACTTGTTTAGAAAGGCATTTGTATTTAAAATTGGCGGTACTTTTAATTATCATCTCGTACTAGGGCTACCAATTGCTAGTTAATAATTCTTAAAGTATCAATTAAAAAGTATTTAATAGATATGTACGTGAAAGAGAAAAGAATATTGTAGGGGGGACGTTAGATGGTACCGCCTAATATGAGATTTATACATATGAAGTGTTCTTTTGTTGAATAAGTAGATATGTAAGTTTAACAAAAAATTGCTGGACATGCTTTTAATGGATAATCTAGTATGAAATATTGGATAAAAAAATGAGGTTAGTCCAATTTCTTGACATATGCAGCTAAGCTAGAAAGCTTCAGTTGTATTCCCATCCAAACTGTTATCTTCGAACCGTTTGGTAGTAAGGACAGTAGTACGGGACTGTGTTGTATTTCTTGTATTTATTGTGTAGTTAAATAAATACCTTAACATTATTAGTTGTCATGATTGCACGTCATAACACTCGAAGAATTGTTTACTTTATTAAAGAAGAAGTTATCAGTAGACTTAGATTTACTCTTAACATATAAATAAAGATATGTTAAACGGGAGGAAACGTAGAATAATTGCCGAAATAATGCCGAAACAATTAATATATTTATGGGTAAATATCGGTAAATACATGATGGTACGAACATTTTTTTGTAAAGTTTGTGAAAATGATCTGTCGGCAGAAGCTTAGCTTGTTTACAACACAAAAAAGCGTCGTTGTCACCGACAACGGTATTTCTGCTTCACTTACTGTTCATGCTGGTTGCTTGCGGTCAACCATACACCAGTTGAAGGATAAACCAGAATTTAAACGCAATTTAGGCGAGCAACCGTACGGAAGTATATGCCATCTGTACGCGTGAATGTGGAATAAAGAATCAAATCGGCATTAAGAACTATGTACTTTCTAAGTCTACGTCTGCAATATTATTAGCGAGCAAAAGTATAACTGAAATAATGGCAAAGATGATGCACGATACCTTAAAAGAATTTGAAGTCTCGTTAACTCAAGTGTTGATGTTCATAGGCGATGGCGCTAAGACAATGCTTAGTGTAGGCCGTTTTCTGATGTAAAGTTCATGGTTTACGTATATCTTTACAGATTTTTATCTAAAAGTAGATGCACTAATAGCAAGTACGAAGAAGATGCTTCTTACATCTGCTAAGCATATTCGACAATTTAATCCTCCAACTACAACAGCCGTTGTTACACGTTGGGAAACTTGGTTAAAGGCAGTTTTTTATTATTCAAAATATTACCAAGAAATCAAAGCAGTGGTTCCAGAGTTTAATGTTAATGAAGCAGCAGCTATTAAGAAAAGTCAAAAACAATTCAATTATACTTCCGTAGAAGCTGATGTAAAAGCTACTCGTGACAATACATGACTAGAGAGGACAAAGGCGGATGAAATTATTATTTTTTTTGTAGAGACTAGACAGACTCGTGTTTTGTCGACTCTCGAGGACACCAGTAAGCAACACTCATGAGGCGAATAGACATCTAGTCTATCTAGTCGTTGCAAAAAAGGAATAATTCCACCTGATTTTGACATCTCTATACATGGCGCAATAGAACGATTACAAAATACTTTGTTGTCATTGGAAAAGTCAAAGATTGTGTGTCTAACGTCAGCGGATGTTAAACGTTCCTTTTTAAAATTTATATTTTAAAAATATTTTATAAACAATTTAACATCACGGTGAACATGTGGCGAGAGAATTGTTGTAACGCACTTGATGCTGCAAAGCCTTTAACAAGTTGTCCAGTTGATCATATGGTCGTCTCTACCTCATCCAATGCTCGATAGTAAAGTGGTAAGGCCGCTTAAGATGGTAAGTGATTTTTTTCTATTATTAGCGATTATTTATTCTAATGACTTTCTGCTATTATTTTATATAACTACACTTATACATGAAGATATTAATTTCATTATTCATTTAAAATACATATATAAACAGCGCGCTAACATATTACGAGGTCATGGACGTAACACACGACAAACCTATTCCATCCTCTGCACCAGGCGACGCTGGTATAAGTAGAATAATACTAGCTCTAATCTTTAGTACAACAAAAATAGACCAAATGTACCTGCTGCACCTTGAATCTCAACAAAAATTCTCATTATTGCAACGACGTTGGCCGAAAAACTGGATACTTGAATGCAATTAAGTATAATTTTGGCATATTTTGATATAAATAAACCTTTATTTTAATGAATATCTATTTCGCATAATCGTATCGTCTTCCTTGCTACTTCATTAGATTTCAAACGGTTCTTACGGGTACGTGAAAACGACCGGGGGCAAATTTAGTAAAATAGGAATGAATAAGAATTTCACATATGTGTTCACAAAAAGCACATTATCATTTAAAAAGTTGTAATTAGTGAACATGTGCAAAAAATTTGTTGCTGGAGCATCGAGTCTTGTCTTTATACCAAAAACGCAGCTATATACGACGGTTACTCTTCTACAGACGTCGATCGCATGCTTAAGAGTTCAACATAAGCATTATGCAAGAAATTCCACGACCTTGATTCCGGTAAAAACTAACTAAGAAATTCGTGTAACTCCCCTTTCACAACATATCTAAAGGTGTTGATAAGGTTCCGAAGAGTCAAGATATGAGAATGATATGTTCGCGTAACACACTTGAAAACCTTGCCAATCCGATAGATGATTTAAGGAACATATCAGGTGTTATCGCTTCGGTAGATTAGATTCGTCAAATGCAGTCCGGCACATAAACGAAAGCGTACATAATATTAAATTATATGTCTTGGGGTACAATAATAAGAAATCCTTCCCTCTATTTGTTCGTATTGCATGTCTTAGGTTTAAGACACGTTGGCGGGTAAAAGCAAGTACTTGTAAATAATATTTTTCTCGAAAGTGGCGATAGAACAAGCGTGTTAGTTTTTGAAGTATCTCACATCATTCGGTCACCGGTTAAGAATGTGAATCATTCGTATCGTAATTAATTAAACTTGTGTGGTGCGAAGGTTACCGATTCTTCTGTGTTCGCCACCGTCCTTGCTATCATTATTTATTATTTCTCATTATTATAGGCCAATCTCGCGTAAAATTACTAACAGATTTAGCGGTTTATATGCTTTTTTTTTGTAAATCCCCCCAAATTTTTGCCGAAAAAGTACGTCGTCGAAAAGATTTTTTCCATCTGTCCCTTTTTTAATACTTGTTGTCCTAAGAACGCCAGGAATTCAACGACCTGATACATTTTGCGGTTGGCCCAATGATGATCATTTCCGATGTTATAGATGGCGTAAATGTTGACTATTGGATTCAATATAACTTAGGCTGCGGATGAATTTTGTATTTTTTTTTTATAAAAATGTAAATTTAAGTAAAATGTAAAGTGATATTAATGGAATATTTTTTTAACAAAGAATTAATAATGCAAGAGACTGGAATTCGAGTAATCACTAAAAACAATTATAATTCTATGAAGTTTTGTTAATTAATGAATATTTCAATTAACAGGAGCAAAATAGTTAAACTTTTGCTATAGTGTACACAATTTCCATTTTCATTTGTTCCACTACATTTTGTACTTACACAAATATTTATATATAAAACATGACATCAAACGGTACGGTTTTAGTGCAATCGATTGATTTCGCCGTACCTGATTTAAAACCCGCGCAAACAAATAAAGCATTTCGAAATCCCGGCGAAAGTTCAACACGCAATCCGGGAATAGCTTGTGTCGAATAAAAATCCAAAGAGAGGAATTAATTAAAAACCGCATTAGCAGCGTACCCAGAAAAATAAATAAACAAAAATGTATAAACGGCTGATAGCCCCGCGCGGAGGAGAAAGATAAACAAACAAATCGAGAAAAGATAATATCAGAGGAGCGTGACTTGTTTTTGACGTCGACCCTTCAAAAACAAATAGGAACGACTAATTAAATCAAAAGCAAACAATAATTTTACGGTCCAGTTGGCGTATCTATTTGCGAACGTTGATGCTGCGGCGACTTTTTATGATTATTACGATGGCAGCAGCGGCCTTCGATCGAAAGCGAACGGTGGAGATTTCGTTTTTTCAAATCTTATTTTATCAACGTGTACCAATCGCAGTGCTGTATTTTGTAGCGTGTGCTCTCGTTTCGATACGTTGGCTTTATTCAAAGGAACGGGCTATTGACATGTTTCAATCCTATGTCGCTTAAGGAAACTTAAAACTTAAAAGCGGCATTTTGACGTACTACATTTTATAGTCTCCTGTCTGGAACGGTTCAAATTAAAATTTAATTCTAGGTAACAGTCAAATTTTGTTCAATTAGCAGGTTTAAGAATTAATTTAACAGTTATGCTGACTTACTTGTTATATATTTATAGTTCGTATAAAAAGATTCGCTAGAATTTTCGTCGAATTCAACTGCAATTATTTAGTTATTCGTTGGTGTACGAGAATGAACTTATAAAAGCTCATTCAAGGAGAAAAAAATTAACAAAGATTCTACTACTAGAATTCTATGTCTAGATATAATCTACCGCACGGGTGAAAGACTATAACTTCTGCTAGAAAAAGAAAGAATAGTTGTCAAGTAAACATGATGAATTATATATTATTATATTCAAATGGAGAGTGTTCAGTATTCGCTGTACACGATGCAATTTTAAAATGGAAGAGAGAAGAGATTCGGTGACATTCATGCTGCTTTGAAAAGATTTATAGCCTTAAAGAGATTTATAGCACTGTAGAAGGACGCTTACTAATATTTATTCTGATAACACTGACCAATAAGGTTTTTACCCTAAGTTAAGAACTGATGAAATTGAACAGCACATATAAAGTAAAAATGATTCGAAAAGGCTAAGGCAACATTGACTTAGCTCTGGTTACAGAGAAAGTGAAGGTCGAAACTTTTTCGCAGCAGACATGAAAATTTTGTTGATTTTTATAGTATAGCCGGTAATCTGGTCTACTGCAATAATGTTTATAAACTTTCTGAAGCTTTTGGAATACATCATGATCCCAGTTCTTGGAGATTATTCATAGACACATCAAAGGCTAGCCTAAAAGCAGTTTTGTTGCATAATGGAAACCATCATCCTTCTATTCCGATAGGTCATGCTGTTTCTATGAAAGAAACGAAAATCTGAAAATTTTATTAGAAAAGATAAAGTACAAAGACTATTCCTGAAATATTTGTGCAGATTTTAAAGTGCAATTATTTTGGGTACGGAATCTAGTTACATCTTAATACTGTTGATTTTTATGTCTTAAAAGGAAAAACATTACCATAAGCAACAGTGGCCACTACGACAACAGTTTATATTAGGAAAAGACAATGTACAACATCAGCCTCTAGTAGAAAAAGAGAAGATCATAATACCACCTCTCCATGTGAAACTTGGGCTCATGAAAAACTTTGTAAAGGCACTGGATGTCGAAGGTGGAGATTTTAAATACCTTCGTGAAAAGTTTCCAAAATTAACACAGGGGAAACTGAAAGAAGGTATTTTTGTTGGACCTCAGATACGAGAAATAGTAAATGATGAAATCTTTGAAACCAAATCAACAGCGAAGGGAAAAACAGCTTGGCTCTCCATGGTACAAATTTCCACGAATTTCTTGGGAAACAAAAAAGCTGACGACTATAAAACTTTAGTAATGGATATGTTACAAGCATTTCACGCTACCGGCTGTAGTGTGTCCCTTAAAGTGCACATTCTACATTCCCACTTGGATCTTTGTCCGGAAAATATGGGCGACGTTAGCGATGAACACGCTGAGCGCTTCCACCAAGACATCACGGGAATGGAAGAACGGTATCAGGTGAAACGGAATTCTGTTATGTTAGCAGATTGCTGTTGGTTGTTAAGAAGAGATGCTGTAGATATTGTTTATCAGAGACGGAGCAGTATTACTTCACATTTCTAATTACAATAATTTGAAATATACATTAAATTATGATCTAATCTAAAGAACCTTGTCATTGAAATATAACAAAAATCGAGCTAACTTGACCTTCTACCTTTTATTAAAATAAATATTCATATGTTTTTTATTGAAATTTGTATAAATTATTTTATGGCAAAATAAAAAGTTGAAATTTGTTGGCCAGTATAATGGAGAGAATTTTGAAGGTACTTGTTCCGAAATAAAGCAACTTTCAAATGTTTTGGTACACCTCATCGTTCTCCATCGATCTAAGTAAAGAACACAGAAGCTGGTATTCTATTTCATCTCACTCGTTTCATTTTAGAGGTGTCTGGGACGCCAGAAATAAGATGACAAAATCACATTTAAAAAGAGAGGAGTCCTTCATCCTTCGGGTTACGATTCTTTCATACCATCTCACTTCTTAGTTGGTAGATCTTCCGATGCGAAACTTGCAAGAAATACAAGAAGCCAAACGTCTACAAAAATTGTATTGTAGAAAAACCAACACTTTTAGGACAGGTGGTCGAAGAATATGCTGGAGAATTATCGCAACGTCTGAAATTGCAGAAGAACTTATCTTAACTGCATTAATTAATTAATTCGGAACAGCCGTTTCGTCAATACGTGAATGGTCATTGAGTCGTTGAGTTAAAATACGCAAACGACTTGTGTTTTGCGTATTGGTTAATCAATTATATTAACCAGACCAAAGCTTTAATTATAATTAAAGCTTTTTGCAGTCGTCAATGAAGGTCAAGGTTTAATATTTCGATATGTATGTCGTCATATCTTCAAAAAACGAAATTCATTGAGAAGAGGTTATTGAAGACTATTACGAAGAATCGAAGAATTGTGAGACGGTGGATCAACTTGTTTTTTTCTACTTTTCTTTAACCCTTAATTCACGTAAAGTCTATATGGATGACTTTTATTTTAAATGCAAGCAAGCTTTGAAGCTATTTATAATATGCAAGCGAGCAGTTGAGTCAACTTCTACTAGACAACGCTATTTGGAAAGTCGATTACGAACTGATTGATTAATTCTAAAGTTACATTTAGAAAAGATGACAGATTTAGGCCACCCCAACTGCAATAACTGTTTACGCTCGAAGAAATTTTTACGCAACTGTATTGTGGCGGCTTCGTCGCCTCTCATCGTAAGGACGTCCGATTTTCTCTCGTTGCTTCTCTTTCGTCTAGTGCGCTGTCATTTTCAATAAGTGAAGCCCGGACTTTCGTTCTGGCCCTGTAATCGTCAGCGTGCGCCCCTAAGTGAAACCGGGGTGAGTTTTCTCCTCTGCAACGCGGCGGTGCGGCGATGGTGGCGGCGACCACTCGGCTTATGATTATTAAATTATCCCATTAGGCTCGGCCGGAGGGTCCTAAATAAGTTGTCTATAGTTTTGCTTAAGGCCATTAGAGAAATCTCTGAATATAGTAGAGAAACGGAGTTGGCGTTGAGCCTCGATCCGCGCGGCGGGCCTTTGTTGTCGGTCATTGAGGGTTCGACGGGCCGCGGCGACGGATCGGTGAGCGGTAAGTGCGGACGTGCATGCGATGGCAGCCTGGTGGTGGCGCGACCGTCGTCCGGTTTTGCTATGCTATCTTGTCGTATCTGCGAGGTTAAGTGAAACCGACGCTCCCCCTAATTGATACTAAAAAGGAACGAAAGGCATAGATTGTAGAGACACATTAAAAACGTAAATTTTGTCAGACGCAGATGCATGAAATTATCAAATTTGTATATGCGTTACTTGCAATAGCAACATATTGCGCGAGTGCTGAAATTTCAGTAATTTTAACCCTTATTAGTGAGAACTGAAGGGGATGCACATTAAATACATTTTTACAAAGAACAAGGAAAGAGCTTTTTTTCGTTTTTTCAAATCATTTTACTCATTGTCAAAGTATTCACCAACCAACTGAAACAAATTCTGAAAACATTTTTTTTACAATACATATCTCCAAAACGTAATTTTTAAAGGCTTCAATAACTTTTTAAGGTGTTAAAAATCACTGTCCACGCGTTTTTTGCTTGTCATTCGTGAACAAAAAGAAATCGTTTTTGTCCTTCAAAAAATCAGTTGTTTGACATGCTGTGTAACAAATGACAATGTTGTGATGAAGTACGATGCGAGATTGCCGATTTGATCGATGACTTCTGGCAAGCAAATTGTTGTATACCATTCTGCATTAGCTTGTTCTCCGATCCTCCAAAGTAATACTTGCGACATGTCCAGCACAACTACAGCAGTAAGCTTAAGAGCGCTTCATGAACGAACACCCAAACAGTTGATTGTAAATTTTTTCCTTCGGTCCATAGCAATAATCCAAGCTTCGTTACTTACTCTTTTTAATTGAAGTGATCATGATTGGTTTTTACTAAAATCTTTTAATAATAACATAAATTAAAAAACTCGTTAGATAATAAATATCTTTTGCTCGAATTCGTTCTCTTAAACGTATCACTTTCATGACGAAGTCGTACTATTTATCCCCTGAAATCCCCTGAAAGAATTGTTTGCGCGCTTAATTAAAAATCATATTCATTTTGACATCCTTTTACTTCAGTAACTGATTTAATGATCACGCATCAACGTAATTATACTGAACGTATGCTGTACGCGGAGAGCAAAAACTGCGTACACGGGAGCAAGTGACGCTGAATAAAGAGTACAGTATGCAGAAATGACACGGCGCAACCCTTCCTATCGGTAACCTAATATAATCCCTCTTCATTAGGTAATTGCCAAGTCATGACGGAGAGAGAGAGAGTCGCCGTTCATTGTGCGAGCCGGTGTGTACGCGTATGCGTCATTATACATGCGTAATCGAATCTACTGTCGATACCCACTGATTTGTAAACGTATTTATTATCATTATAGCGAGGTGAATCGGGTCCCTCGGGCGATACTGTAATTTCAGAACAGAGGACCGTCATCCTCAGAGAAATGGAGAGTAAATAAACAAGGTACGTGAGGGGATTAAAAGGAGAATGAGTAAAATTGATGATAAAAGGACACAGTTTAATCGTCTGTATACTGCGCAAGAATTTTATTATATTTTATGTTGCATTGTCCCGACGGTACTACCGTTTAGTTCCTTTAATTTTCTATTATTAATGATAATGTAATAAATATTTCGTTAGTTTTCATAGAGAAGCATAAAAGCTACCGATGAACTTGATTTACACCACTTTACTCTCTAACATCATTCATTTATTCATTTTAAATTTACGTTATCAAGTATTGTAATGTTCTACGAGGGGGAAATTTTGAGATCTATGATTTTCCGAAATTATTTAGAAGATGAGAGTGGCTCATTCGGCCATTTAGATTCGATTTGAAAAATAAATTAATCTTTAGGATGAGCTTCGGAAATGTTTAAGGAGACTAGCTAGATTAATATGGCGAAGTTCTTCTTCATAAACACTATATTTACGTAGTTTCTTTTTAACAATCGGCTACTTTTGTTCAAAAATACGACTCGTACATTGAATCCATTAGAATTCTTCACTATCGATTGGAGAATTATTCAAGCATAAAGTCAGTTATCAAATCATGCCATTGTTTCATAATGTTGTCGATTGCTTTATTTCCATCGCCACTTTTGACGATCTGAATATTTAAAAATACCTTGAAATCGAATTGCAAACGGATGCTGTGAGTTTTGATGCGGATTAATGCAAATGATGCAGCGACGCAACCTTAGCTAAGATTCTATGCTTTTTTTACGATATTTTGCGTCACATATAATCTTACGACGTGAAACTTTACTGCTAATTTTGATGAAAGCGAACGATTATTAATTGATGAAGTTTCACTTTGATATGCCTAAACTTACATTCACACTTAGGTAGAAAGGTATTATTTTAATTTTGTCGTTTTGGAAAATGAGAAAACTTTCATGTCGGTAGGTGATGCTGAAACGATAGTTGTAACGTTACGATATCTTTCTAGATTTGTTAACTTCATAATTATTGACGATATACAGTCTTATTCGGATATAGTACGAAAAAAAAAATTAGGTGAAAGAAACGCATGAGTAATGCCTAAATACAAAATATTATGGTTCTATGTGCACGTAGTAACGAGAAAATGATTTTTCTTTATTCGAGTCCGACTCTGTCTTAGTTAACATACGGGAATCACCGGCAGTCGCTGAAGCAGCGTTCGGATATCCATTTAGTATGCGCATAGCATTCACCGTCATTACACGCAATTGCAATGGCATCCTATACGAATATCGAATACACCGATATGATTTTGATTTATGGCGAAACAGGACAAAATAGTCTTGCGGCAGAAAATTTGTACGCGGAACGGTTTCCCAAACGGCGGCATCCATCATCCGAGACAATTGTGAGAACCGTGTATCGACTTCGAGAAACAGGATCAGTAATTCCACGTTTCGAAGGTCGTGGCCGTCATATATCACGTAGAGTTCAGCAAGCAGAAGAGCATATTTTAAACATCGTTGAGGCGGAACCAGGCATAAGTACTACAACTTTAGCCCAGCAAGTAAATGTGTTCCAAACGACGGTACATCGAATTTTGAAAAATAATTTACTTCATCCGTATCACATCCAGCGCGTGCAAAGATTAACGGAATTAGATTATCCTCGCCGTCTTGCCTTCTGCGAGTGGTTTCAACGCACCGAAGTTCGTCAACCACGTCTTGCGTCAGTAATTCTCTTTACCGACGAATCCACGTTTACAAGAAATGGTATTTTGAATTACCATCATATTCACCACTGGG